>CM069139.1:70542378-70882378 GCA_035221665.1 Okamejei kenojei
TGTGTGTGCGCGTGTGTGTGCGTGTGTACGTCGTGTGTGTGTGTGTGTGCGCGTGAGTGTGTGTGTGTGTGCGCGTGAGTGTGCGTGTGTACGTCGTGTGTGTGTGTGTGTGTGCGCGTGTGTGTGTGTGCTTGTGTGTGTGCGTGTGTACGTCATGTGTGTGTGTGCGCCTGTGTGTGTGCGTGTTTGTGTGCGTGGGTGTGTGCGTGTGTACGTCGTGTGTGTGTGTGTGCGCATGTACGTCGTGTATGTGTGCGTGCGTGTGCGTGTGTACGTCGTGTGTGTGCGTGTGTGTGTGTGCGTGCGTGTGCTTGTGTGTGCGCGTGTGTGTGTGAGCGTGTGTGTGCACGTGTGTGTGTGTGCATGTGCGTGTGTGTGCATGTGTGTGTGCTTGTGCTTGTGTGTGTGTGTGTGTGTGTGCGTGTGTACGTCGTGTGTGTAAGTGTTGGTGTGTGGCTAGACATATATAAAATTACGAGGGGAAAAGATAGGATAGATAGTAAAATATTTTCCACATCGTGAGTGTATCTAAAACAAGAAAGCATAGGTTTAGAAAAAACTATTGAAGTTACTGTGGATAAATGGGAATCGCACAGATAGGTACAATGACAGAGAAGGACTCAAAGCAAGACAGAGTGCTAGAGGAGAGGGGTTATTGAGTGACTGCGTGAGGAAACTGGTTAAACATCAGAGGAGATACTGACAACAACACGGGGCTGGAGGGGGAGCGGGATTACTGAACAGTTACTGAACAACTGAGTATGAAGAAGGGTTTCAACCCGAAACGTTGCCTATTTCCTTCGCTCCATAGATGCTGCCATACTCGCTGTGTTTCTCCAGCATTTTTGTCTACCTTCAATTTTCCAGCATCTGCAGTTTCTTCTTGAACATGGGATTACTGAACAACTGTGTGAGGGAGCTGGATTCAGACCAGAGGAGACACAGTCAGCAAATCTGTGTGCTGGGGGAGAGGGGATAATGAGTGATAGTGTGCGGGATCTGCATTAACACCACAATTGGGATGCTGCCATTTCCCGCAAGAGCAGTTGCTTCTGAGTCCTATATTTGTGCAATTTCTGTCGCTCTTTGAATTACAGCCTAACATTTATCACCCAGCACATGATGATTTAAAACACTAATTAAATCATTAACACAGTGAAGGAATCTGACTAAGATCAATTCATTTAAAGTCAACCAGCATTCTTCCAAGCTGCATGTGTTCTTGCAGTAAAGAAATGTTTAGCATTATAGGTTGTAAATAGATTTTAATATCCCAGAGCATAAACAATATTTTTGCATTCAGATTTGTCACATCATTAGTAAGGTATTGATTGATCTATTGAGAGTCATTAACAATCACTGGGATGTTACAAATTGGTGTCATACATTTCCAGACTATCTGCACCCCTTCATTGTGAAATAATGAACTGCATTAGATTCAACTATTTTGAATACCTCATGCAATCTATCTTCTGCATCAATGTAGTAATGCAAATAATGTCCTTCAGGATGGGTTTGCTGCAAATAAGCACAGTGTCAGCAGGAGTGAAAAAGCCCTTCCATTTATATCAGGCTTCACAGAACCTCGGAGCATCCCTAATGGTTCTGCAATCACTAAAGTACCCTTGATGTGCAATAACTATAAGAGGAGCAGAGGTGGCCCGGTCTGTGTGCAGACTCTGTTTTGGTGATGTTGACTGAGGGATAAATATTGGCCATTACTCCACAGTTAATCTTCGAATTGATGCTATTACGTCTTTTAGTTTAGAGATGCAGTGCGGAAACAGGCCCTTCGGCCCTTCGGGTCCGCGCTGACCAGCGATCCCTGCACATTAACACTATCCCACACCAACTAGGGACAAATTTTCCATTTACCAAGCAAATTAACCTACAAACCTGTACGTCTTTGGAGCATGGGAGGGAACCAAAGATCCCGGAGAAAACTCATGCAGGTTACGGGGAGAACGTGCAAATTCTGTACAGATAGCACCCGTAATCGGGATTGAACCCGGGTCTCAGACACTGTAAGGCAGCAACTCTACCGCTCCACCACCATGACCGCCCTTTTACACCCACCAGAAATGCAGATAGGGAATGGTTTCCCTTCTCATCTGAAAGATTGCATGACATCAAATACTGCTCAGTACTTGGAAGTCTGAGAAGGGTTTCGACCTGAAGCCTCACCCATTCCTTCTCTCCAGAGATGCAGCCTCCCGCTGAGTTACTCCAGCATTTTGTGTCTATTTTCGGTGTATACCAGCATCTGCAGTTCATTCCGACACACTTAGAAGTCTCATCTCTGAGTTAGGAGGTGCTGGATTCACGGTCCTATCAATGATATTGATCGCAGAAGAAAAGAGCAGTCTCTCGGTACCACTATTTACTCCTTACTCAAAATAAGAAACATAGCTTTCCATTTCCACCGGCACACGACACAGAGGTGTAGACAATAGACAAAGACAATAGGTGCAGGAGGAGGCCATTTGGCCCTTCGACCCAGCACCGCCATGCAATGTGATCATGGCTGATCATCCCAAATCAGTATCCCGTCCCTGTCTTCTTCCCATATCCCCCGGCTCCGCTATTTTTAAGAGCCCTATCTAACTCTCTCTTGAAAGCATCCAGAGAACCTGCCTCCACCGCCCTCTGAGGCAGAGAATTCCACAGACAGGTGCAGCTGTTAGAGCTGCTGCCTCACAACACCAGAGACCTGTGTTTATTTCTAGCCTCGGGTGCTGTCTGTGTGGAATTTGCACGTTACCCCTGTGACTATGTGGTTTCCTCTGGTGCTTTAATTTTCCCTCATGCCCCAAAGACGTGCAGGTTTGTAGATTAATTGACAACTGTAAAAATACCCCAAGAATCAAGGTGACTGGAATACTCGAGGAAGAGTTGATGAGATAAAAAAATGGGGTTAATATAGGGTTAGTGTTAATTGGGAATGAATGGTCAGTGCAAACATGGTGGGATGAAGGGCCTGTCTCTGTTGTACACTGTGTATGACCAATGGGTCCCTACAACCCTTTCTTGCTAGGTATGCTTTTGTCTCCAAAACAGTGTCCCAGGATTGGTAACATGCTGCTCTTCAACCCCTTTGTGGGTGAGTGGGCAGATGCACGGCAGATGCAGTATAATGTGGATAAATGTAAGGTTATCCACTTTGGTGGCAAGAACAAAAAGGCAGATTATTATCTGAATAGTCAGATTAGGAAAGGGGGAAGTGCCTTGTACATCAATCACTGAAAGTCAGCATGCAGGTACAGCAGGCAGTGAAGAAAGTGAATGGTATGTTGGTCTTCATAATGAGAGAATTTGAGTATAGGAGCAAGGAGGTCCTTCTGCAGTTGTACAGGGCCCTGGTGAGACCACACCTGGGGTATTGTGTACAGTTTTGGTCTCCAAATTTGAGGAAGGTCATTCTTGCTTAAACAGGGTAATGATTGTGGATGGTCAGTCATTATCACGTTTAATGGCGGTGCTGGCTCGAAGGGCTGAATGGCCTACACCTGCACCTATTTTCTATGTTTCTATGTATCTATCTATGTCTGGCTCCTGATCCTGTATGTTCATGTAGCCATTCATCGACCTTGGTACTCAACACTTCAACAGCCATTCATTGATCTTGGTGCGCAATAAACATGTTTTATTCCGACTCCATCAGCTCCATTTCTGTCCCTGCCAGTCAGCCACTATGCCATGTGCATCATCATTCTGGTACAATCAGTTCTGAAGTCTCAGATCTGTCACTGTATAACACTGGGGTAATGTTCTGTTGGACACAGGTCTACAACTGTTTGACACTGGGGTGGACATAGATTTGTCAGTGTAAAGTCAGGTATAGGACTTGTGGGGACAGATCTATCACTTTATAATACTGGGAAACAGTACTCGTGGGGATGGGTATGTCGCTGTATAACACTGGGGTAAGTACAGGTGGGTACAGGTCTGTCTCTGTCCATTGCGGTACAGTACTGGTGGGGGTGGGCCTGTCACCGTGTAACATTGGGCTATAGTAATGGTGGCGGCGGGTCTGTTTCTGTATAATTGCTGTGCAGAACTGGAGAGGACAAGTCTGTCACTGTACAATACTGAGGTACAGTAATAGTGGGGACCGATCTGTCACTGTATAACACTGTGCCTCAGTACCTTCATTTCAGACTGCTGTGAAGACCAAATCCTCTCAGTGACATTTCGGAGTTTCAAAGCTTCTGAGCAGCCAGGCAAATCAAATGACCACCCTATAGATAGTTGTGTATGTACTGATCCCAAAGGTTGCACTTTAATTTACTGCACAATAACACTGAGTACTGAGACATTTCCATCACACGATGCTGAATCCATAACTATGTATTTGTGGCTCTGATATCAAATGATCCAATAACCTCCTCATACTACTGAGATTACTACTACTGAGCCTCTCACGATAGAAGGATAGTTGTAGCATTTCCACTGTTGAGATAAACTAACAAATAGTTATGGTCAGGAGCCATCTCCTTTTAGTTTTAGAGATACAGCGAGGAAACAGGCCCTTCGGCCCACCAAGTCCGCAATGACCAGCGATCCCCGCCCATTAACACTACCCTACACACACTTGATATCTGGACGTCTTTGAAGTGTGGGAGGAAACCAAAGATCTCTGAGAAAACCCAGGTGACCACGGGGAGAACGTACAAACTCCGTACAGACAGCACCCATGGTAGGGATCGAAACCAAGGTCTCTGGCGCTGCAAGCGCTGTAAGGCAGCAACTCTATCGCTGCTCCACCATGGCCGCTAGTGCTTGCACTTGGGTGTCGGTGGGTGGCGCTGCAGTAACGCGTTAGTCATTTCCACTCTTTTTGTTTTTTTTAGTACGTCCAAATGTTTGTTTTAATGTCTCTTGGTGTATCTTGTGTGGTGGGTGGTGAGGGGGGGAAAGGGGGGGAACCGCTTTTGGTTGCCTCCTCCACAGAGAGGCGACTTTTTCCATGTCGCCTCCCTCGCGGCCTAACACCAAGGATTGGTGCGGCCTTTCCCGGAGTCTGGCCCGGAGCTTCAGCAGCAGGTTCACAGCGTGAACTTTTCATCGCGGAGCGGGCGAGCCCTCGCCGAGGGTCGCCAGAAGGGAGTGCTCCGATCGCTGGCCCGCCCACTGTTACATCCTGAAGCCGTCTGCGGAGCCTGGGATCCCTCGTTGGGGACCCCTGAGGAGAAGAGCTCCAACCGCCGGCCCGTGGCCTACAACATCTTGTATCCGCGGTCTGTGGTGCTTCTAGCCGTGGCGCGGCGGGGACTTAGATCTTCGACCGCCAGCCTGCTGCCTACAGCATCTTGAAGCCGCGGTCTCCGGTAGGGAAGCATCGATTCGGGACTTACCTTACCTGTACATCTGGCCGCCCGCAGCGGCGACTGCGGAGGTTTGTGATCCTGACCACGGGGAAAAATGGAGGAGGACTGACTGAACTTTGTGCCTTCCACCACAGTGATGAATTCTGTGGTGCATGTTTTGTGTTAAATTTTTGATGGGGCTGTCCCACTGTAAGAGCTAATTCAAGAGTTCGAACTCGGAGCACTGTAAGAGCTAATTCAAGAATTCGAACTCGGAGAATTACGGTAATGGCCACTCGTAGGTACTTGGGGCTCTCGTGGACATTTTTCAACATGTTGAAAAATCTTCACAAGTCTTCCCGTGCTTACCGCGTTTCATGTGTGCCTGCCGTTAGCGTTACGAGCCGCTAAGAGACGTCCCGAGCTCCGACGTACCCGCTCCGTACATTCTACATGCTTACCATGAGTTTGATTTTTTTAAATTCGGGAGAGCTGTTGAATTAGCTCTTACAGTGCGACAGGCCCTTGATCTGTTCTTTTTTTTGTACCACTGCTAGCAAGTTCATATCACTACACTTCATTGTATATGTGAATTATAAATCTGACTATTGACTATTGACTATTGAGCCTTGGACAGAGCTAATTTTATATCGATCATAAAATAAATCTATTCATCCATCAATAACTATCTGCAGGAGATGAACATTGTGGCTCACTAAGCACCTCTCATTCCCACAACTTTCTCCAAGTAGAAAGACAAGGGAAAGTTTGTCATTTATAAATGTGATGTAAATAAACGTTTCCTAACACATTTCACAGCAGTTCCTTATTGCCAATTATGAAATAAGTTGAGATCCTCTATCCCTACCGTTAAGTCCCTGGCAGTTCAAAGAGCAGACTCAGCAACATCTCAGGTGTGAATGGTGAAGAGCTACAAGCTTCAGGTTTGGGAAACGTTCAAGAATAAATGAAAATAAATTAAATCCCAATGGGTTGAAATTCCTTTAATCTGTGTAAAAAGCACAGAATTCCTACTGCAAATGACACTTCATTTATTTTGCGTAGGCTTTAGCTACCACATTATCATATACTCTTCAAACAGCTTCACGATGGATTTCACGAAAGATTTATCGCCATTAATGAGAAGCTGAATTGGACAAATGAGGACTTTTACCAGCGGGGAAACAGGCACTCAGCTCACCGAGTCACACCATCTACACACTAGGAACAGGATCTGCCTACCCCGCCCTCATTCTTCACGGGGATTCCCCATTCCCCCATACGCACCAACCCCGCAACACTGCAAACGGCAGGGCAGTCCCCCTGGTCCTCACCTTTCACCCCACCAGCCGGCAAATACAACACATAGACCTCCGCCAGTTTCGCCACCTCCAACGTGACCCCTCCACTCACCAAATCTTCCCATCTCCCCCCCCTGTCTGCCTTCCACAAAGACCGCTCCCTCCAAAACTCCCTTGTCAATTCTTCCCTTCCCTCCCGCTCTACCCCTTCCCCGGGCACTTTCCCTTGCAACCGCAGGAATGCTACACTTGTCCCTTCACCTTCCCCCTCCACTCTTTTCAGGGACCCAAGCAGTCCTTCCAGGTCCGACAGAGGTTCACCTGCACCTCCTCCAACCTCATCTACTGCATCCGCTGCTCCAGATGCCAGATGATCTATATCGGTGAGACCAAGCGGAGGCTTGGCGATCGTTTCGCCGAACACCTCCGCTCGGTCCGCATTAACCAACCCGACCTCCCGGTGGCTCAGCACTTCAACTCCCCCTCCCATTCCATATCCGACCTCTCGGTCCTGGGCCTCCTCCACGGCCAGAGTGAGCAACACCGCAAGTTGGAGGAACAGCACCTCATATTCAGCTTGGGGAGTCTGCATCCTTTGGGCTTGAACATTGAATTTTCTCAATTCTGTTAACCCTTGCTGTCTCCTCCCCTTCCCACCTCTCCCTCAGCCCTCGGGCCCTGGCATTCCCTCTCTCTCTACCTCCCTCCCCCACCCTAGTCGCACCAGCTTCTCATTTTCACACCACAAACAGCTTACAATGGCTTGTTCCCTTTATCATTGATACTTTTTTACATATCTTTCATTCATTGTTCTTTATCTCTCCACATCACCGTCTATATCTCTCGTTTCCCTGATCCCTGACCAGTCTGAAGAAGGGTCTCGACCCGAAATGTCGCGTATCTCCTTCGCTCCTTAGATGCTGCTGCACCCGCTGAGTTTCTCCAGCCTTTTGTGTACCCACTAGGAACAATTTACAATTTGCAGAAACCAATAAACCTACACACCTTTGGAGTGTGGGAGGAAACTGGAGCACCCAGAGAAAACCCACTTGGTCACAAGGAGAACATACAAACTTTGTACAACCAGCACCCGTAGTCAGGTTCAAACTCGGGTCTCTGTCACTGTGAAGGGGCTGTCCCACTGCGGCGAAACTAATCTGCGAGTTTAGAAGAGTTTTCCCTCGACTCAAACTCGCAGCATGGTCAACACAACGTCCTAGGAGGTCCCATGAGGTCACTGGAACTCTCCTTCATGCTCGAGAGAAGTTCCCGAATACTCGTGGCCTCAGCTAGGACGCGGAAAATGCATGTTGAAAAATTTCTGCGAGTAAAATTTGGTCGGTAAGGTTCTTTTTGAACTCGTAGTGCAGTGGAGTGGGGTTGCTACTTAGTTGCAGGCAGTCGAGGGCAGCCGTAGGCAATCTCCTTCGCTGACCGGGCATTTTGATTGGAGTTTTCAGGACCAGGGAAGTAATGTGGTGGGTAAAATGCCCACTAAACTTTATTATACTTCTTAAAAGTGTCTCCACTCCTTCTCCCCACTTCTCCCCCCCTTCTATCCCCTTCTCCCCCCTTCTCTCTCCTTCTCTCCCTCCCTCGCCCCTTCTTTTCCCTTCTCTCCCCCCCCCCCCCCCCCCCCCCCCGGCTCTCTCTAAAGGACTTGCCGTACACTGCGGAAGTCATTTACCTTCCTTTTCATCGTGGGTGTGAATTTCAGACAGTGCTCCTACGCTTTCCCTGGCCCCTGCCTTTGCGATGTATTTGTGTGTGTGTGTGTACAAGATACAAGATTCATTTATTTGTCACGTGCCAATTGGCACAGTGAAATTAAATCACCATACAGCCATACAGTAAAAATAAAGAACACAACACAGTTGATAGAATTCAACGTAAAACATCCCCACACAGCAGGATCAAAGTTTCCCACAGTGAGGGAAGGCACCAAAGTCAGTCTCTTCCCCTGATGTTCCCCAATGTTCCCCCGTAGTCAGGGCCTCCCCGAGCCCTCTGCAGTCGCCGCTACGTGCGGCCCGATGTTCAGGCCCCCTCGCCGGGGTGATGTAATTCTGACGTCGGGGCTGGGGGATGTCCTCAGCGGCCTGGACCTACGAGTCGGCCACCTCCTACCGAAGTCCGCGGCTCCCAATGTCCGCAGGGTACGCCAGGCGGAGATGCAATGCTGGCAGCCTTAGGCAAAGGGCCCCCGGACTCCACAAAGTTATTCAGCTCCGCCCGCGTTGGAAGATCTCCAAACCAGAGCTCCACGATGTTGGAGCAGCGGCCCAATGCTCCGGAGCTCCAAACGGCGAGCCGGGTAGGCCTCGCCCGCTACGCGGTGAATCCAATGGTGTGCCGCCGCTGTTGCAGCTCTGGTCCTGTTCCCGGTCCTCCAGCTGGTAGGCCGCGAGGTGGTTGGCGAGGGCGCGACTCGGGGAAATAGTCGCGTCCCCGGCAGGAAGTGACTGGGAAACAGTTTCCCCCTTACCCTGCCCCCCTCCCCCACATATAATAGTTAAAGATTCCCCCCAAAACAAACTTTAAACTGACTAAATTTTTTTTTAAAAGATTGAAAAACAAACGGGCTGCAGGCAGTGCAGTGCCCCTAGTGTTCCTTAATGCAGCGCTCCTAGTGTGTGTGTGTGTGTGTGTGTGTGTGTGTGTGTGTGTGTGTGTGTGTGTGTGTGTGTGTGTGTGTGTGTGTGTGTGTGTGTGTGTGTGTGTGTGTGTGTGTGTGTGTGTGCGGTCAATCGCAGCTGTGTGTTTGTGTGTGACAGTCAATCTAGCTCGAGTGTGTTTGTGTGCTAGTGTCGAGCTTGAAGGTCGAAGGCACTCTTCTTAAATCGCAGATTAGGTCGCCGCAGTGGGACAGCCCCTTAACTCTACTGCTGCGCCATAGTACCACCCTTCCACTGCAGCATTTTCTGGTTATTGGAAGAGTATGCTATCAGTTCAAAATAATTGAAACTTGGTCTCTCATATATAACTACCCTAGTTTATGTGCAGTGGATATTCATGGTTGAATTTCCTTCATTAATTGACTAAGTGTAAATGTAAAATTGTCCCTAGTGTGTGTAGGATAGTGTTAATGTGCGGGGATCGCTGGTCGGTGTGGACCCGGTGAGCCAAAGGACCTGTTTCCGCGCTGTATCGCTAAACTAAAGTAAACGAATAACTGAACAGCAGATACTCGCTCATTCACAAAAGGCCACAGAGTGCTGGAGTAACTCAGCAGATCAGGCAGCATCTCTGGACAACATGGAGTGGTGACGTTTCAGGTCGAGTGCAGAGTGGCACATGTGTAGAACTGCTGCCTCACAGCGCCAGAGACCCAAGTTCGATCCTGAGTACGGGTGCTGTCTGTGCGGAGTTGGTAGGTTCTCCCGCTGACCACATGGGTTTTCTCCTGGTGCTCCGGTTTCCTCCCACATTCCAAAGACGAACATGTTTGCAAGCTTCTGAAAAAATCACCCCAGTGTTTAGGACATAGAACTAGTGTACAGGTGATCGATGGTCGGTGTTGACTCGATGGGCCAAGGGTTCTGTTTCCACCCCATATCTCTAAAACACTTTAAAAAAACTCTTCTCCAGTCACTGTACTGTGCTGATTAGTAGAAGTTAAGGGAAACATCACCACAAAGTCAGGGGACTTTCAACTTTAGATAAATGCAACTTGCATTCACTCTGGAAAGGGCACTCACGGTGTGCAAGGCTCCCAAAAGTGCAAGAATTCATGGAAATCACTCCCGCAGTGAATTCCATCCATTTTATCAGGTATCTTTCCACCTATTACTGACTCAATTTACATGGAATGATGTTCCAATTGGCAGGGCACTTTTGTCTCATCAATATTGATGGAGGGGGTGAAGGTGGGGGTTAACCTGGGGAAGTGGTGCCTGCTATCCCAGTGTTGGTCAGTTGACTTGAGGCTACTTTGGCAGAGGGTCGAGTCATACTCTGCCAGCCTTTTTCATGACATTCGGGTTCAGCTTTCAGCATTGTTTAAAAACTGGTTCTCCTATGAGTGAAGATCATTGGTCCTGAACTGGACAAATGTGGTTGAAAACCCTGCCAGAAGTGAATTTTAGATTTTACGCACTGTTAATGTGATTTGGGTAATGCTGGACTCTGGAGATACAGTGGTAAGTTGTGTGAAATTGTTTCACGATTAATCATCATTACCCAATTGCATTAACTTAAACTGAAACCTGTGACGATTGGTAACTGAATTTTTGCATCATTTAGATCATGCACTTCTCTAGACCTAAGTGCATCATTTGGCTTGTTAACAACTAAAAAGCAAAATATGAAATGGATACAGAGAGAAAAAAAAGCATTGAAGCAGTTTAAAGATGAACACTTTGCCATGTTAAGTGATGTGATTTTCATACCATTGCCTGTTAAGCTACCCCATCTGAACACTGAACCTCAAGGGAGGCAATGCTTGTGATTCGAACATGTTGCTCTAGAGTCTCCCTGCCAGTGTGATTCTTAACATCCCTCTTAATTGAGTCTTACTAACCCTGGTTGAACAACACGGAGTGGAAAGAGATCCAAATATCCCCATTGGCTTCAATCCAAGATGACAAACTGTGCTTAAAAGTTTTTTTTCTCTCACTCTCTGACTCCATTGTTAAATTACAACACAATAACTTGCACCACTCCTTAGGGGAGACTGCAGTAGCAGGAATTAATGAAATATTCAGTTGCTCTTGAGAAAATACAATTTATTTTTTAAATATGCGCTATCATTTCCCCAGGGTTCATGTTCGTACATTGTGTCAGCACAGGCTTGTAGTTAAACGTTATTATTCTGCTCAATGTCATTATATCCCTCGCATATACCCTCTTGACATGGCCGATTTAACATATGGTGATTCGCTGATATGGCCATCTGAAGTTTAAAAATGTGTTCATCTTATAGAACCCAATGCATTGCCGCCAAAGCCAATATTTGTGGCATGTCTCCTGAAAAGGAGGCGAATGGCCTTCTTCAATTAATGCAGTCCTCCTAGAAACATAGAAACATAGAAAATAGATGAAGGAGTATGCCGTTCGGCCCCTCGACCGGCAAGTTTTTTGAGTGTTTTTAGAACTACACTCATTTAGGCAATTGGGGACTTTTGCATTGTGCCCAAATTAGTTTAATTTGGTATGGTTTTTGTCATGTGTACTGAGGAACACGAAAAGTTTTTGCTGTGTGCTAGCCATTCAAAGGAAAGGCAATTAATGATTACAATCGAGTCATCCACGGTGTACAGATGTGATAAAGGTAATAATGTTTAATGCAAGATAAAGTCCAGTAAAGATGCTCCCAGGGTCTCTAATGAAGTAGACAGTGACCCAGGACCACTCTCTAGATGATGAAAGAATGGTTCAGTTGTCTGAAAACAGCTGAGAAGAAGCTGTCCCGGAATCTGGAGGTGTGCCTGATGGGAAGGGGAGAAGAGGGAGTGACCGGGATGACTCGTTCTTGATTATGCTGCTGGTTGATTATGTTTGATTACACCTTGCAGATAGCGGGAAGATGTTGTAGTGTCAGAGCGTGAGTCACTTCCTACACGGCACCTACCTCTTATGATAGTTGTGAATGAATGAATGAATACGTTTATTGGCCAAGTGGTCACATACAAGGAATTTGCCTTGGTGCTCAGCCCGCAAATGACAACGACATGCAGTGACTGTTAGGAATGACACATAAAACATTAAACATTAAGAATAAAACATTATTGATTAAACATGTGAATTAAATAAAATACCAGAGCATAAGGAGGCTACAGGTTTTTGGTTATTGAGTAGAGCTGCTACTCGTGGAAAAAAGCTGTTTTTATATCTGGCTGTGGCAGCTTTGCCAGTCCGGAGTCGCCTTCCAGAGGGAAGTGAGAGGGGTCAGAGATGATCTTACCCGCTCGCTTCCTGGCCCTTGCAGTGTACAGTTCATCAATGGAGGGAAGGTTGCAGCCAATAACCTTCTCAGCTGATTGGACGATTTGCTGCAGCCTCCGGATGCCGTGCTTGGTGACTGAGCCAAACCAGACCATGATGGAGAAGGTGAGAACAGACTCTATGATGGCCGTATAGAATTGGACCATTATTGCCTGCAACAGATTGTGCTTCCTCAGCTGCCGCAGGAAGTACATCCTCTGTTGTGCCTTTTTGACTGTGGAGTCGATGGTGGCCCCCCACTTAAGGTCCTTGGAGATGATGGTTCCCAAGACTACACAGATGTGACTGTGGTGTTGTTGATAGTGAGTGGGGTGAGGGGAGGGGGAGCTCGCCTAAGGTCTACTATCAATTCCACTGACTTAAGAGCATTGAGCTCCAATTGTTGCGATGGCACCAGGACGCCAGCTGTGTCACTTTCCGTCTGTAGGCAGATTCCTCCCCATCCTGGATCAGTCCAATCAGGGTTGTGTCATCCGCAAACTTGAGAAGCTTGACAGAGGAGTCAGTGTAGGTGCAGTCATTGGTGTAGAGAGAGTAGAGGAGAGGGGAGAGTATGCAGCCTTGTGGTGCTCCTATGCTGAGTGTTTGCGGGCCCGAGGTGTGCTTTCCCAACCTCACATGCTGCTTCCTGTCTGTCAGGAAGCTGGTGATCCACCGACAGAGGGGTTCAGGCACAGTCAACTCGGAAAGGTTGCAGTGTAGTAGCTCTGGCGCAATGGTGTTGAATGCAGAGCTAAAATCAACAAACAAAATCCTCGCATAGGTACTGGTGGTCTAGGTACAGGAGGATGAAGTGCAGGCCCAAGTTGACTGTGTCATCCACAGATCTATTGGCCCAATATGTAAATTACAGAGGGTCCAGCAGGAGGTTTGTGACACTTTTTAGCTAGGCCAGCACAAGCCTTTCAAGGGTCTTCATGACTACAGAGGTCAGTGCGACAGGCCTGTAGTCATTAAGACCAGTAATCCTTGCCTTTTTGGGTACAGGGACAATATTGGAGACTTTGAAGCAGGCAGGGACTGTACAGGTTTGCAGGGACTGGTTGAAAATGTCTGTGTAGACCGGTACCAGTTGTTCAGCACAGAGCTTGAGAGTAGAGGAGGAAACATTGTCCAATCCTGGAGATTTCCGGCTTTTCTGTCTTCTAAAAAGCCTCTCCACCTCCTCTATTTTTATTGTTGATGATGGAGAAGTGATGTTGTGCAGCACGGAGGGGCTGGGTAATTGGTTGTGAAGTGGTGATTGGAGAGGGGTGGGTGGGAAAGGGTCCAGTCTTTTCAAACTGGAGTCATGCTTCAAGTAGGTGTGAAGTGATGATTGGGGAGGAGTGGGTGTAGGAAGGTCCAGTCTTTGCAGACTGGGGTCAGGCTGTGAGTGGGTGTGAAGTGTTGGTTGGGGTGGGAAAGGATCCTGTCTTTTCAGACTGGAGTCTTGCTTTAAGTAGGTGTGAAGTGGGTGAATGGTGAGGAGTGGGTGCAGAAGGGTCCAGTCTTTGCAGACTGGGGTCTGGAAGTGCTGGTTGGGGAAGGGGGGAGGGGGTGCCAGGGTTACGTTTCTGCTTGTCAAACCTGCAGTAGAACTCATTCAGGTCGTTGGTCAGCAGACCATTGTCCAAAGAGCGGGAGGCTTTCCTCTTGTAGCTGGTGATTTCTTGCAACCCCTTCCAAACTGAAGAGTCACTAGCTGAGAACTTGCTCCTCAACTTCTCAGAGTACCTTTCTTTGGCAGCTCTGATTCCTCTTCTCAGCTTGTACTTTGCCTCCCTGTAGAGGTCTGCATCCCTGCTCCTGTCAGCCTCCTCTTTAGACTGTCGGAGCTGAATTTCGCAGTAAACCAGGGCTTATCGTTGTTGAACCAGGTCCGGGTCCTAGTGGGAATGCAACTGTCCGCACAAAAGTTGGCAGATGATGATACAGTGTCTGTATAGTCATCAAGGCTTGTGGTTGCTTCCCTGAACCCATTCCAATCCGTGCAATCAAAGCAGGATTGTAGGTTCTCAATACCCTCGCTTGTCCACCTTTTTGTTGTTCTAACCACAGGCTTAGCAGATTTTAGTTTCTGCCTGTAGGTCGGAATAAGGTGAACTTGACAATGATCAGAGAGACCCAGACCCACCCGGGGAACAGAGCGATATGCGTTCTTGATTGCCGTATAACAGTGATCGAGTGTTCTCTCCCCTCTGGTGGTGCAGGTAACATGAAGTCTGTATTTTGGAAGGTCACGGCTGAGGTTCACTTTGTTAAAGTCCCCCAAAACAATGACCATGGGGTCCGGGACGTCACTCTCTACCCTCATTACCTGGTCAGCGAGTTGCGTTTGTGCCTCACGTACGCAGGCATGGGGTGGGGATGTAAACTCCAGCGAGAATAAATGAGTTAAATTCCCTCGGAGAGTAGAAGGGTTTGCAGTTTATAAAGAAGGATTCTAGGTTGGGAGAGCAGAACTTTGACAGTACCGTGATGTCGCTGCACCAGTCCTGGTTGGTATAGAAGCATATTCCACCGCCTCTTGATTCCCCCACTGCCTCCACTTCGCGGTCCGCTCTGTGAAGTTGGAAGCCAGCCAGTTGCAGCGCACTGTCTGGCGTCGACTCACACAGCCAGGTCTCGGTGAAACACAGGGCAGCCGCTTGAGAGAAATCCTTGTTTGTCCGGCGCAGGAGTTGCAGTTCATCCACTTTGTTATTGAGAGAACGTACGTTTGCCAGGAATATGCTCGGGAGTGGTGTGCGTGATCCTCGTCGCCGGAGTCGGGTGAGTGCTCCAGAGCTTCCCACGGGTCCTCCTCCATCTCAAGACCTTGAACGCAGCCACAGCCCCGCCGACGAGTATGTCCAAATAATCCAGCGAGTGAGAGAAATCCGGAACGATGTTTGGAGATACCGTATGTCCGATGTTTATGCGTACCTCTCTCGTGAAAGTAATATTTGTAGGATTTTCACAGACGACACAAACGAACAAACACATACAGAGAACAGAATGGAGCAGTACACCGTGGCAGCCATCGTCGGCTCCAGCGGCAGCAGCTACACTGCAAGTAACTACATTGCTACACGGTCCTATGTTGCTGCCCTGGTTGAGTTTCTGGTCAATTCTGACCCCAGGATGTTGATGGTGAGGGATGATAATGTCATTGAACGTCAAGGTTGGATGATTAGACTTCAGTTGCAGATGTTGATATTACTAGCATGGCGTGAGTGTTACCTGTCACCTTCCAGATAATAGCCGACTATTCAGGCAACTGAACCATCCCACCATAACTAGAGAGCAGTCCTGAACTACTATCTACTTCATTGGAGACCCTCAGACGATCTTTGATCGGACTTTATTGGCTTTATCTTGCACCAAACATAATCCCCTTACCATGTATCTGCACACACTGAATGGCTTAATTGAATTCAAGTATTGTCTTTCTGCTGACTGGTTAGCAAGCAACAGAATATTTCACTGTACCTCAGTACTCGTGACAATAAACTAAGCTAAAACTAAAACGAAGACTAAAACTATTTTCTATATTGAATGCAAGTTTGAAGTGTTTCATTTTCTGAGAAGTTATGGCTAGAATCAAACCTTGTGCAATTGCCAATAAACATTAATACTTCTAATAAAAGAAAGGTCATTGATGAGTAGCTGAAAATGGTTGGGCCTTGCACACTTAATCCTGAGAAACGTCTGCGGTGATGTGCTAGGATTGGAATTACTGACCTCCAACAAGCCACAACCATCTTGCTTTGTGTGAGGTTCGACCCCAACCACTGCAGTCTTTTCCTTAAATGCCCCATGACCAGAGCTTCACCAGGACTCCTAGATGCTATGCTCAGTCAAATATTGGCTTGATATCAAGGTTAGTTATTTCCACCTTACCCCTGGAATTCAAGTCTTTGGTCTACATTTGCATCAAGGCTGTGATGAGATCCGGAGCAGGGTGGTCATGGTGAAACCTGAATTGGTGGTCAGTGAGCAAGTTATTGATGATCATGTATCACTTGGTGGCACTGTTGAGGTTTAGGTCACCCTGTTACAGGAAAGATGTCGTTAAGTTGAAAAGGGTATAGAGAAGAGGTATGAGGGTGTTGCCAGAACTTAACAAGGGTCTGAACAATAGGGAGAGGTTGAGCAGGCCAGGACTTAATTCATTGGAGCGCAGGAGGATGAGTGGTGATCTTATAGAGGTGTATAAGATCACGGGGTGGAATTAGATAGGGTAAATGCACGGGGACTTTTACCCAGAGTAGGGGAATCAAGAACCAGAGTACACGGGTTTAGGATGAGGTGGGAAAGATTTAATAGGAACTTGAGAAGGAACTTATTTACACAAACGGTGGTAGGTATATGGTAATGAACTGCTGAAGGAGGTAATTGAGACAGGTACCATCACAACATTTAAAAAACATTTAGATGGTTACTCAGGTAGCACAGATTTAGAGGGATATGAGCATGTTGGTAGGCGGGAAGACTGGCCAAAGGGCATGTTTGCACACCGTATGAGTCTATGACTCTATAACTTCCATCATTTAGCTGATGTTTGAGTGTACACTGATGGAGCAGTAAATTAGAATTAGCCAACTTGAATTTGTCCTGCTTTTAATGTACAGGAGAACCCTAAACAGTCTGAAGAATGGTCCTGCCCTGAAATGTCACCTATCCATGCTCTCCAGGGATGCTGCCTGACCCGCTGGGTTACCCCTGCACTTTGAGTCTTACCTTGGCAAAGCAGCATTTGCAGTTCCTTGTTTCTACAATCTTAAACATTATTGGATAGATGCAAGTCTTATTACTGTACTGGGACAACTTGGTCTGAGGTGCAGCTAATTCTGGAGTGCATCTATCGGGCACTTATGACCCAGCGCGGTTATGAATGAGTAGAAAGGAACTGTAGATGCTGGTTTATACCAAAGATAGATGCAAAGTGCTGGAGAAACTCAGCGGGTCAGGCAACATGTCTGGAGAAAAAGGATGGGTGATGTTTCGGGTCAGAACCCTTCTTCAGATTGAAGAAAGGTGTCTGAAGAAGGGTTCTGATCCAAAACATCACCCATTCTTTTTCTCTAGAGATGCAGTCTGACCCGCTGAGTTACTCCAGCACTTTGTGTCTATCTTCATGGTTATGAATGATTCAGGCTTGTCTTTAGCATGCAGCTGCTGGACCCTATCATTGTCAAGGAGGTGGGTATACTTGATACTCCCTCTTCTGATAGCTGTTTAATTACCTTTAAAGGGCCTGTCCCACCAGCATGCGACTCCATGCGGCGAGCGCGACCAAACCGGCAGCGGGGGCCGCGAGGAGGTCGGGTGAGTGGCGCGAAGTTGGAGCGAAGTCCGCGGTAAGTTCGCAAGGACAGAGAGGGACACACAGGCACACAGAGAGAGGGACACGGAGGCACACACACAGAGGGACACGGAGGCACACAGAGAGGGTCACAGAGGCACATAGAGAGGGTCACGGAGGCACACAGAGAGGGTCACGGAGGCACACAGAGAGGGTCACGGAGGCACATATAGAGAGGGTCACGGAGGCACATATAGAGAGGGTCACAGAGGCACACAGAGAGGGTCACGGAGGCACACAGAGAGGGTCACGGAGGCACATATAGAGAGGGACACGGAGGCACACAGAGAGGGTCACGGAGGCACACAGAGAGGGTCACGGAGGCACACAGAGAGGGTCACGGAGGCACACAGAGAGGGTCACGGAGGCACATAGAGAGGGTCACGGAGGCACACAGAGAGGGACGGAGGCACATAGAGAGGGTCACGGAGGCACACAGAGAGGGTCACGGAGGCACACAGAGAGGGTCACGGAGGCACACAGAGAGGGTCACGGAGGCACACAGAGAGGGACACGGAGGCACATAGAGAGGGTCACGGAGGCACACAGAGAGGGTCACGGAGGCACATATAGAGGGACACAGAGAGAGAGGGTCACGGAGGCACACAGAGAGGGTCACGGAGGCACAGAGAGAGGGTCACGGAGGCACATATAGAGATGGTCACGGAGGCACATAGAGAGGGTCACGGAGGCACATAGAGAGGGTCACGGAGGCACACAGAGAGGGTCACGGAGGCACATAGAGAGGGTCACGGAGGCACACAGAGAGGGTCACGGAGGCACACAGAGAGGGTCACGGAGGCACACAGAGAGGGACATGGAGGCACATAGAGAGGGTCACGGAGGCACATAGAGAGGGTCACGCACACAGAGAAAAGCAGATGTGGATGCCCCTTCTCAGTTGTCTCCCCACTATCACTGAAACCAGTCTTCAGCTAATTCAGTTAATTCTGCGCCACATCAAGAAATGGATGAGAGCATTTATGTGACATAGTGGCGCAGTCGGAGGGTTTCTGCCTTACAGCAATTGCAGTTCGGGGACCCGGGTTCGATCCTGACTACGAGTGCTGTCTGTACGGAGTTCGTACGTTCTCCCCACGACCTGCGTGGGTTTTCTCCGAGATCTTCGGTTTCCTCCCTCACTCCAAAGACGTACAGGTTTGTAGGTTAATTGGCTTGGTATAAGTGTAAATTGTCGTTAGTGTGTGTAGGATAGTGTTAATGTGTGTGGATTGATGATCGGTGCGGACTCGGTGAGCCGAAGGGCCTGTTTCCGTACTGTTTCTCCAAACTAATAAACTAAACTAAGCAGTGAATACAGTAAAGGAAATGGGAACAAAGCTAATTTGATTGACTTCACCTTATCTCCAGCTTGTTTTTGAATGTCACACTTAAATTAGTTTCCACCTCTCTTTTAGCAGTGATGTTCCAGATCAGAGCAACTTGCTGTCACAAAGAACATTCACAGAGTCACAGAGTCCCAGTTCACCCCCTCCATGACACACTGGTCGACCTGAGGAGCACCTTCAGCAACAGACTGGTTCCACCAAGATGCAGCACAGAACGCCACAGGAGATCCTTCTTCCCTGTGACTATCAAACTGTACAACTCCTTCTCCTTCTGTCGTGGGATCAACCATTCTCCAATCCTTTCCACTCCTCATCCCAACGTTGAAATATTAGCGGCGACCAGAGTTTCCACGCCATGGAGAGTAGCGAGAATTCTTATGCCGTTGGTGCAATGGCAGTGGGTCGCCAGGAAGTCGTAGATTGTCGAAGGTTCTCATAGGTTCTCGTAGGTTGGCACTGATGCTGACCGGTGAATTGCATTGGCTCAGAGGGAAAAAAAACGTAAACAGTAGTTTTCACAACCAAGGATAACTGACAATATGTCCGCCAAGCTTCTTAAAAGTTGTCTCCACTCCTTTTCCCCACCCTGTCTCCCCCTTCCCCCCCCATTCTCCCCCTTTTAAAGAACTGAAGTGACCCTTCCTGTACACTGTGCTTTCACAGTCTTAATTACACAGCGCCAACATTCCTGTTAATCGTGGTGTGTGTCTGTAACACATTGGCTTTGCACCATGTGAATTTCACTCAGACAGCGCTCCCCCACTTGCCCTGTCCCCCGCCTGCATAACTGGCTGGTGAAGGAAGCGATGTGTGTATGTGTTCCACTCTGACAGTCGCCATTCCCGTCGCCGTTCTTTCAACGACCTGCTAGGACTTGACAGTCACCTAAGTGGGGCAGGCCCATAAACCTTTCATTATTCATGCTTAGTTAGTCCAGCACTTTGTGTTTCGATGCAGGGAAACTGTAGAGGTTGGGATTGTTCCTCTTAGAGGAGAGGTGGTTAAGAATTAACAGTGGAGGTTAAGTGTTGTTAGCGTAAATAAGCAGAAGCTAATGAGTTACTAATGAGACAGTAATAAGGTATCCTGAAAGTGAAATTAGCATGAGATGACTTTCGCTTTGTAACTATCTGGCAGGTTTTGAAGCAGCAGCTCACAGAGTTAGCACAAAACGTTGTGATGCCGTTAATGGCTTCACAGACTGGTGAGCCAAAGCTTGTAAATTGTGAGATGTTCTCAGCTTGGACACCTCTGGACTAAGGGCTGTATTTTTTTGCAAGGTTCTCCCATAATGGGGCTTTCAGCAGTAACAGGGCACTCACCATACTCAATTACCGCATGTCCAACTCACTGCTTTTTAATGTACTGCCAGCACTTAACAGAAGATGCAAGGATGGAGTGGATGCTGAAGGTCATGTTGGAGCTTGCAAGACCGAGGCTGGTAGGTTTCAGTTTGGGAAGGAGTCATGCGGGCAATATTTGTGCTGATATGGAGTTGAGCTGTGAATCAAATGCTGATTCAAGCCCGACGTTTCCTCAGATTCCTATTTCCCCATCATAGGCAGTATCCATTAATGATAGACACAAAGTGCGGAATAACTCAACGGGTCAGGCAGCATCTCTGGGGAAAGAGAATAGGTGATGTTTTGGGTCGAAACCCTTCTACAGAATGAGAGTCAGGGGAGAGGGAAACTAGAGATATGATGAGGTACAAAGAACAAGTGAATGAAAGGTATGTTAAAGGACAAATCAAAGCCAGCAACAGTGATCAAGGGAAGGTGGAGCCCACAATGATCCATTGTTAGCTGTGGAGAAGGTGATAATGAATGAATGAATGCAACCAGTGAAACTACACAGGAATGCAGTGAGACTAGTTGGACAATTAGGGTGGAGCAGGGATGGAGAGAGAGGGAATGCAAAGGTTTCTTGAAGTTAGAGAAATCAATATTATCATAGAATCATAGAAATAGGTGCAGGAGTAGGCCATTCGGCCCTTCGAGCCTGCACCACCATTCAATATGATCATGGCTGATCATCCAACTCAGTATCCTGTACCTGCCTTCTCTCCATACCCCCTGATCCCTTTAGCCACATGGGCCACATCTAACTCCCTCTTAAATATAGCCAATGAACTGGCCTCAACTACCTTCTGTGGCAGAGAATTCCACAGACATATTAGTGGGAGAGTCTAGGACTAGAGGTCATAGCCTCAGAATTAAAGGATGTTCGTTTAGGAAGGAGATGAGGAGAAATGTCTTTAGTCATAGGGTGGTGAATCTGTGGAATTCATTTTCCACAGAAGGCTGTGGAGGACAAGTCAGTGGATTTTTCTAAGGCAGAGATAGATAGATTCTTGATTTGTACAGGTGTCAGAGGTTATGGGGAGAAGGCAGGGGAATTGTGTTAGGAGGGAGAGATAGATCAGCCATGATTGAATGGTAGAGTAGACTTGGTGGGCCAAATGGCCTAATCTACTCCTATTCCTTATGACCTTATGACCTTATTACCCCTGGGTTGTAAGCTGCCCAAGTGAAATATGAGATGTTGTTCCTCCACTTTGCGTTTGGCCTCACTTTGATGTTGGAGGAGACCCAGGAAGGCATTGGCAATGATGTACTCATCAAAAGGCTGTGGGAGGGATTCACTGAAGCTCGGTGCAGCCAATGTGAAAGATCTGTGGTTGAAGACCACGGTCTGTGGACCTTCCACTTCTGGACATTGAGGGTCAGAGTCTGGTGGGGACACCCCTATAAACAAGGGGAGGGGTATCACCTCAGGGCACCAGGAGTGGAGAGTGTGTTTTATTTAAAGATTAGTGTGTACACCTCTGAGAGTGATACTATTGAATGTATGGACACTAAGAATGTATGAAGAATATTTGCACACATTTTTGTTTTGTGTATATTTTTTATTCTGAGTAAAGTTTTTGAAATTAATGGAAAAATCAGAAGGCCGATCCTGCAATGTCACCAAGAGAATGGGCCTTTATGGCCAACTGCCCTTAAAGCAACTTGGGTTTTGAAAATGGTGCCAAAACCGGGTGTCTCTTGTATATTGTCTCAATGGACTATTTTGTTACACTTTGATCTAATATTGTGCTTATGTACAGCAATACTTTACAGAATTGTAGGAAAAAAAACAAATTCCACTGGATCTCAGTACATGTGGCAATAAAGATCCGTTGCAGCATTAAACCCTCAGAGAACACTACATGTTATCGCACATTTCCTTCTTAGATTTCTCTTCTGTGTCCGAGTCATTACTTATTCTTTGACCATCATTGTGAAAACAGATGATCTGTTCATTTTGCTGTTGCTACTTATGAAAACTTGGCAACTCACAAGGAAATTAACTGATGCAGCTAAGTAAGTGCCATGAGTGCAAGATCTAATCAAAGGCTGGCTTTCTGCACTCAGCTCCTGACATCTAAAACATTCTCTAATACCCGGCACTGTCAGGGACATAGACACCAAAGGCTGGAGTAACTCAGCGGGGACAGGCAGCATCTCTGGAGAAAAGGAATGTGTGACGTTTCGGGTCGAGACCTTTTATCAGACTGCCCCATTGACAGGAATATGATGGTTTACACACTACGCAATTGGATGAATGAACCACGTTCGAGATGTGCGATGCTATCTGGGATAGTCATATTGTTTAGAACTCCAATCACTGTCTTACTGTCCTCTCCTTTCCCCATAGGCACAGTGTGCTCAAACCTTTATTGCCTGAAGCACTGGATATCAAAATGTCTTCACCAGCTCCCCCCGATTCTGTTACCTCCAGTACCATCTTGAAGGTAATCGGAACATCGTCAACTCCAAGCTCCCCCCCTCCCCCAAGGCATATATCACTGCTCCTCCTTATGATGGATTCTTAGGGCAACTTGTAGTGGTGCCTACCATGGAGAAGGCAAATCTGGATTTTGTGTTATGTAATGATCCGGATTTGATAAGGGGACTCAAGGTAATGGAACCATTAAGGGCCTGTCCCACTTTCACGACCTAATTCACGACCTCTGGAGAGTTTGCCCTTGACTCAAACGCGCAGCATGGTCGTCACGAGGTCGTAGGAGGTCGTAGGCAGTCGTAGGTAGGTCGTGTTGCTAGTTGTAGGTACTCGTGGCATCAGGTAGGTTGGGGTGTTTTTCTAGCCTGATGAAAAATGTCCACCAGTAAAAAAGGTTGAGAATTAGGTCGTGAAAGTGGGACAGGCCCTTTAGGAGATAGCGACCACAACATGGTCGCTATCTCCAAGGCCAAGACAGCAAACATTTTTAAGGCAGAGATAGATAGATTCTTGATTAGTACGGGTGTCAGAGGTTATGGGGAGAAGGTAGGAGAATGGAGTTAGG
The DNA here is from genome assembly GCA_035221665.1 of Okamejei kenojei. NCBI lineage: Eukaryota > Metazoa > Chordata > Chondrichthyes > Rajiformes > Rajidae > Okamejei > Okamejei kenojei. The sequence continues at coordinate 70,565,958 of CM069139.1, forward strand.
AGGGAGAGATAGATCAGCCATGATTGAATGGCGGAGTAGACTTGATGGGCCGAATGGCTTAATTCCACTCCTATTACTTATGACCTTATGACCTTGGTCTGACATTTGGAACTCCCCACCTGACTTATCCTGGAAATGAGGTTCCTAGATGAAGACCACAAGCGCGTAGAGATGGGCAAGTCCAGACATGCCTCTCTGCATGAAGACTTGCATTCTGAATCTTAAGCGTCTTGTTACATCAGGAGAACATTTCAAAGGTTTCATAACCGCAATTATTAACATCACCCTGCAAGGAGTTCAAGATAATAGACTTTAAGTATCTGATTTACCCTTTGGATCAAAAAGGTCAAATAATGGACGGCCAACTAAAACAGATGTGCAGTGTGTCCTCAAGACCGACAACTCATTTAAAATACAACACATGTGATTATCAAAGCACGGACTACGCAATGCTTTTCTCTAAGTGGAGTCAGAAGTGGTCAGGGAAAATTTTGAGCACCAGCAGCATTGCAGGCAGCATTTTATTTTAATGTTTCAATAAAACCGTATTAAAATTCAACATGTTTTTCATCTTAGACTAATAACGAGATGATTCTTGATCTCCTTTGGCCCCATTATCAATGAATGAATGGAAGCATTGGGACCCTGATTATAAATTCTGTTTAGTTTAATATTCCCTTCTCAATTGGCTCGTAACGCAGTCGAAAATCCAGGATGCATGTAGCAAGCATAATGGAGATCTATAAAGAAATGTGTATGTGCATAGATTCGCTGCTAACAGCAAATCCATCTTGGGAGCAAGGAAAACAAAGAGTTCTTTTATGTACATCATATAAATAACAAAAGGTTAGTCAGAGTGTGAGGACTGATCTGATGAAACCTTAAAGGATCTTGAAGGAAATGCTTCTCTTGAGATAGAGGGCAGAGTTGAATTCCTAAATTAATATTGTGAATTTTCCTTGCCACCAGCTTACTGAAAGAGGAGGTATTAATGACATTGGAAAGGGTAAAGAGAATAGCTGCAAATGAGACCGGCGGTGGAACTGTTCCCCATTCCACTCTGGATCTGAAGTCAAAGATAGACACAAAATGCTGGAGTAACTCAGCGGGTTAGGCAGCATCTCTGGAGAAAAGGAATAGGTGATGTTTCGGGTCTGAACCCTTCTTCAGTCTGGTGTAAGTCATCGAGTTAATTGTCATTTGCACAAGTACAGAGAGGTGTTGGTACTATGAAAATCTTGCTTGCAGTAGCAGAAAGGCACGTAGACACGGGGACACACACAAAAACATAAATGATACATGAATTTCACATAAATTCTACGACAGTGAAAATGAAAAGCAAAAATACGTTCATACAAAAAAAACACTTAATTAGAAAATAAGTTTAGAAATAGGATTAGGCAACTCTTTAGATTATTGAGGATGTAAAAGTGGGAATGGTTTTGATCCTACTCAAAATCATTGCTTTTTATTCAGATATTGGGGTGGTGTCGTAGAACAGGAGGACTGCAAATGTTACAAAAGGGGAGAGGAGTAAATAACTACAGACTCCATCACTGGTGACTAAATTATCGGGGGGGGGGGGGGTTAACCCTGGAGGAAAGTGGTATATATAAATTAATAAGAGTGATAATGTCAAATTATGTTTGAAGACACAGAGTGCTGGAGTAACTTAGGATCTCAGTAGAGTCATAGAGTCATACAGTGTGGAAACAAGCACTTTAGCCGAACATTGCTTATGGCGACCAACATGCTCCATCTATTAGTGCAAATGGCTGCATTTGGCTAAGATCCTTATAGCCATATCCTATCCATGTACCTGTTCAAATCATTTTAAATGGTGTTTTACCTGCTTCAACTACCTCCTCTGGCAACTCGTCCCATACACCCACCATCCTTTGTGTAAAAATGTTGCCCCTCCGGTTCCTATTAAATCTTTCCACCCTCACATTAAACCTGTGGTTCTTGCATCCCCTACTCTGGAAAAAAAAACTCTGTGCATTTACCCTACCTATTCCTCCCATGAACTTAAACACCTCTATAAGATCAACCCTCATCCTCCTGAACTTCAAGGAATAAAGAACTAGCCTTCTCAAACTCACCCTATAGCTCAGGTCCTCAATCTACTCTGCACCCTTTCCAGCTTAACAACATCTTTCCTATAACAGGGTGACCAAACTGACCACAATACTCCAAATGTGGCCTCACCAATATCTTGTACATCTTGTAACATAACCTCCCAACTTCTATACTCAATACTCTGACTGACGAAGGCCAATGTGCCAAAAGCATTCTTGACCATCCTAACTACCTGTGATGCCACTTATAAGGAACTATGTACTCACATTCCCAGACCCCTTTGATCAACAACACTCCCCAGAGGCCTGCCATCCACTGTGTAGGTCCTGCCCTGCTTAGACTTCCCAAAGTGCAACACTATTGTCTTTCCTCAGTCCACCTGCCCAATCGATCATGCTCATTCGCCACCTTCCAATTTTTCAGCACCTCACCCATAATTAATGATGACTCATAAATCTCAGTCAGGGTACCTGCAATTTCCTCTCTAGCCACCCACAGTGTCCTCAGATATATTTGATCAGGCCCGGGAGATTTGTATACCTTCATATGCATCAGGACATTCAGCACCTCCTCGATTGTAATACTGACTGCCCTCAAAACACTTTAATTGACTGCTCCAAGTTCCCTGATCCTTATGTCTTTCTCCTCAGTAAAAACAGAGGAGAAATACTCATTGACCTTTCCCATCTCCTGTGGCTCCACACGGCGATCACAACTTTGATTCCTGAGGGGCCCCGTTCTCTCTCTTGTTACCTTTTTTCCCTTAACGTAACTATAAAATCTCTTTGGATTATCCTTAATATTATCTGCCAGGGTTAACTTGTGCCCGCTTTTTGCCCTCCTGATTTCCTTCCTTAGCATGCTCCTCAGTTGTCGAAACTCCTTCAGGGACACACTTGATCCCAGCTACCACATACTTGCCTCATGTCTCTTTCTTATTCTTGACCTGAACCTCAATTTGTCTCAAGCTTACGCCCACCTGCCTTGCACTTCACTCTGTCAATGTTATGTGGCAGAAGAATGGAGTGGGTAAATGAAGACAATTGACATTGAGTTTGGGCTTTCAAAGACTGTGTGATAACATGCCACATACAGACTGGTTGGGATAGAAAGCGCAAATCATCAAATCCCCCAGGAGGGGGTGCATATTTATTCCAAGGTTACAGGGAGGCGGTGTTAATGACCATCCAGAATGTAACAGACACTTGTTTGTGAAAATCCCTCTGATAACTGCTTTACCAAGGAGAAACCAGTAGATTTTGGAAAGGGTTGGTCAGTGCCGGGGATCTGTTTCATGGATTGGTTCCGTGAGACTGTGGGATGCAGCAATGGGGAGCAAGTGGAGAGAATGAACAAGGGTTTTGGAGATACCTGTTCAAACAGTATTTGTGTGTCAGTGTGCATGTGTGTCAGTGCGTGTGCATGTCAGTGTGCATGTGTGTCAGTGTGTGTTTGTGTCAGTGTGCATGTGTGTCAGTGTGCGTGTGTGTAGTGTGCTTGTGTACCAGTGTGTGTGTGTGTGTCAGTGAGCATGTGTGTCAGTTTGTGTGTGTCAGTATGTGTGTGTGTCAGTGTGCATGTATGTCAGTGTGTGTATCAATGTGTGTGTGAGCAAATGTGCGTGTCAGTTGTGCGTGTGTCAATTTGCACGTGTGTCAGTGTGTGTGTCAGTGTGCATGTGTCTCAATGTTTGGGTGAGCATGCATGTGTGTATATCTGTATTTGAACATGTGTGTGTATGTGCATATAAGTGCTAATTTCACGCATAACATGTGATGCTTATAATTCAGGTATCAATGTTGTCCACATTATACCAAGGCTGTACTGCAGTAGATGCATGCAACACCCATGGCTTTAATGATAGTCTCTGTACAGTTAGAAAGCTGGTTTGGGAGTTGAACAGAGCAGTTACCTTTTAAACTAGAAAGAAGTGGACTAGAAAGAAGTCTAAGCAATGAACCCACCTACCTTTTCAATACATGTTAATGTCGGCTGTAAAATGCATGATTTCATAGTTTGCATGGGACCTGAATTGGGAGACAGTGAACAATGTGTTGGCTACAGCGCCCTGTGGAACGGGTCCTCCTCTGTTGTCTGACCGTGGTGGGAGGGTCGGGGCTGCTCACCGGGAATCCCCGCCCACTGCGCACTTAAAAATAAAATCCAAAATTATTTTATTCGATTATACACAAACACAGAGTAGTAACAAAATCAAGGCTGCCATTCGCAGTTTACAAACAACAATCAAAGAGTTATCAGTTTAAAATATTGTCAACTTTATCTCCAATACACTCGACCCCCCCGCGACAACCTGTGTTCACGGAATGCCTGCAGCCCCCATAGACACCGCGTGCTCCCTCTCAAGGGACCTACGAGAACCCACGTCTCATTGGGAGTGTGCCAGCCTGCATATAAAATAACGTTTTTCATTGTATCTTTGTACACTTGTCAAAAACAATATCAATAATGATCTAGGAAACCATCTCTTACGTAATGCATAGCTTCATCCTCCACATTATTACTGCTAATTTGTATTGCCTAATCTATAAGTAGGCTACAGTGCCTGTTTGGGACATATACGATTTCCACCATTGTTTTCTGCACTAGATTAGCTCAACCCAAGCTTATTCTATTTGATGATTTTCTGAACAAATTTCTTTCCTCTTAATTTGTGTTTATCTGCAATATGAGGACCTCCCACCCCCTATGTTTCTAGTTGTCTACCATTCTTGAAGATACATATCCTGGAATATTTAAATCTCAGCTTTGGCCTCTTTGCAGCAATGTTTCTGTATTAGCTGTTTATTTTTTGATCCATTAATTTACCAACCTTGTTACAAATGCTATGTGCATTCAGATAAAATGTCATCCTTTTTACCCTAACTCTATATGGAGATGAACTCTAAATGTGTATGTTCTGCCCTTTCCTGAATTGTTTTGGTTGTCAATACTCATTTTGCTGAATGCTTTGTCCCTCGCTACGTTTTCCCTTATCAGAATCCTGCACCCGTCACCGCCACTTCAAACTACTCAACTCTTTATTCTATATATTTATCCCCAGTCTGAGTGGTTTAATGCACTAAGACACTGAATAAAGTAAAGCCTGTCCCATCAGAACAGCTCCTCTCTCCTCAGTAATGGTACTGAAGCGCCATGAACTATTGTTCAGAGCTTATTCGGAGGCTGTAGTGCTTAATAGCCAGATGCCTGTAGAGAAGAAAATGTCCCTGAACCTGGACATTACAGTTTTCAGGCTCGTTCCCGATGGCAGAAGTGAATTGAATATGTGGCCATAGTGGTGTGGGTCTCTGATGATGCTGACTGCTTGTTTGAGGCAGCGACTCCTGTAAATCCCTTCGATGGTGGGGAGGTCAGAACCCGTGATGGACTGGGTTTGACTAAATTCTTGTGGAGTTAGGACGAGGTGGTGTGAGATTTGCAACCCTTGACTAAGGATGGAGTGGAATCGTAGCAACAAGGACACTTAAAGCAGAGTGGAGGACATAGAGCCACAGCTGCAAATGCCCAACAGAGTTTGGTCATAAAACAAACAGACCTCGGCTACAAAGATTCTGCAGTTAAAATAAGCTGCCCTGGACTGTCAGCCGAAGATGTTGGTGGTTAGATCACCAAGGCATCTTTCATTTCCTTCATGCTCAGTTTTATCTCAGCTTTCCCTGCCCCTCACTGTAATTCTGTCAGAAGTGCCCGTGAAATGGCACAAACATCTTCCCCAAACTAACAGTAAAAGATCGACAGGGCATCAATAATGGAATTTCCCAATAGAGATTCTGCATTTATTGTTATTTCAGAACTATTTATAAATAAAAGTAGAAAAACAGGTATAGAGGTATCTACCTCTTTGGTGACCCTCGGAGTGTCCTTGATCGAACTTTGCTGGCTTTAACTTGCACTAAACGTTATTCCCTTATCTATACAATGTAAATGGCTAGATTGTAATCATGTATTGTCTTTCTGCTGACTGGATAGCTCGCAACATAAGCTTTTCGCTGTATTTCAGTACACGTGACAATAAACGGAACTAAACTGAATGGAATTGAACTGAACTGAAATACAATTCCTGGGTAAAAGGAGGAATTTGAGAAGCAAAGCACATTCCCAAAGGCTTGCTTTTCATGGGGGGATTGAAATTCAAATGTAATACAACTGGCGAAGTGTGTGTTCGGAAGACACATTTTCAACATCTCATATTAGTCTTTTCATTGGGTTTGTCGCATCCATCTTGTTGACTGACAGATTCAAGGCAGCTGATCCATTCATCACTTTGAACAGCTGCTGGAAACAATGAAATATTAGCAAAAAAAACTGGAGATTAATTAATTTGCAGATCTGCCACACTTGCTGAGGTCAAACTTTCAATTACCCACTCAGTTTGTGGAATGTGTGAGTCGAGAGATTGTGATCTTAATAGTCCTACCGTTATCCTGTTGGGTATTGTGGTCAAAGCACAGATATACACTATTTACTAACATATTCCCATCCACTAGAGTCATAAAGTCATATAGTCATACAGCACAGAAACTGTCCCTTCAGCCCAACTCGTCCATGCTGACCAAAATGCCTCATCTAACTTAGTTTAATTTGTCTGCGTTTGGCCCATAACTCTGAAACATTTTCTATCCATGTACCAGTTCAAGTGTCTTTTAACCACTTTCATAGTACATGCCTCAGACACTTCCTTTGTCAGATTGTTCCATATACCCACCACCCTGTGTGAAAAAGTTGCCCCTCAGTTTGCTATATATAATATATTGCCCCCTCTCACTTTAAGCTCAATCCTCTGTCTCCGCCGCATCTGCTCCCAAGATGCAGCATTCCATTCTAGAACATTCCAGATGTCCTCTTCCTTTAGTAAACGTGGTTTCCCTTGATCCCCATTAGAGATTGATCCCTCACCCCTGTCTCCTCTGTGACCCATAGTTCTGCATTTGCTCTCCCTCCCCCCACCCAGACGGAACAAGTGTAGAGTTGCCCTGGTCCTCAACTTTCACAAAACTCTTTATACATTTGCGTTAACCACTTATACGTCAGATCCATCAGATCTGGAGATTTGTCACGCAACTTTTCAATATTAAAGGGAGATCGCTATATTACTGTACTCAGGCATATAATATTATAAACAACTTATTCACAGAACGTCTCAGACCACATTTTCCCCTTCCCATTCTGCCTCCTCACATTCCTGATATCCTGCCCCTCTCAAAGATCCGGGAATGCACTGACGAAAACCAACTCCATACCCTTACCATCCAAATTACCCAGTCTGAATCCCATGCTCTCCAAACTAAATTTACAAGTGACCTTTTCCGGAAGTGTCTGTATATCATTATCCTTCCTTGTTTTCCCAAACCTCTCATAAATCTAGTCACAGATGACTACAGTCTTACAGTTTTAGGAATACAGAAAGGGAGAAAATAAGATAAAAAGGAACCCTTTTCATAATTTAATGATATCATGCCCGACCTATCATCTATCCTTGTTCTTGTCATTTCACCGAGCCCCTTAATACTTTTGCTTAACAATAATCTATCACATTCAGATATCAAATTAATAATCAACCTACTGTTTTTGTTAGGCTGCTCCAAACTTCTAACTCTTTACATGTAGATATGGTTCCTAACTTGAATCCTGAGCGAATGAACTCCCATTTGAGTTAGAGAGTCATAGTGAGTGCTATACAGCTCAGAAACAGGCCTTATGTCTGGCCAAATTGCCTATTTGAGATAGTCCAACTTACCTGCATTTGACCCATATACCTCTGAACCTTTCCTTTCCATGTACCTACTCAAATATCTTTTAAATGTCATAATTGTACACACTTTTACCATTTCCTCTGGCAGCTTGTTCCATATACAGACCACCCTCTGTGTGAAAAATTTGCCCCACGGTCATTTTTTTAAAATGTCCTCTCTCATCTTACACCAATGCCATCTAGTTTCAGACTGCCTTACCCTGGGGAAAAGACCATAGCTAATCACCATATCTATTCCCTTTGTTATTTTATAAACTTTTATAAGGTCACCCCTCAGCTTCCTACGCGCTAGGAAAAAAAAATCCTCAGTCTATCATCCTCTCCTTATAACTCAAATCTGCCAGAATCATTAACATCCTTGTAAATTTTTTGGAACTTCTCCAGTTTTACATCCTTCCTATGGTAGTATGCCCAGCACTGTACACAGAACTCCAAATGTGACCTTACCAATGTCTTGTACAGCTGCAATATGACATTGCAGCTACTGTAACCAGTACACTGACCAATGAAGCCAAGTGTATCAGACACCATCTTCACCTTCCTGCCTATCCATGTTGCCACTTTCATGGAATTATGCATCTACACCCCTGGTCTTTCTGTTCTACAACACACTCCAGGGCACTACCATTTACTATCTAAATCCTGATTTGGTTTTTCCTACTGAAATGCAGTACCTTGCATTTTTCAAAATTAAACGGCATCTGCCATTCCTCAGCCAATTATCCCAGTTGATCAAGATCCCATTGGAGTCTTAGATAATCTTCTTCAAAATCCAACAAACGATACGATACAAACTTTATTTATCCCAGGAGGGAAATTGGTCTGCCAACAGTCATAAAACACAAGATACATGACACATGAATTTAAAGTGACGAGTGAAAAGGATTCGAATGTGCAAAGATTTTTTTTTTTGGGGGGGGGAGGTGTCAGTCCTCCCCACGACAGAAGGGGGAGGAGTTGTACACATTGATAGCCACAGGGAAGAAGGATCTCTTGTGGCGTTCTGACCTGCATCTTGGTGGATGGAACTCCTCAGGTTGACCAGCGTGTCACGGATATATCACCAATTTTAGTAGCATCTGTGAACTTACTAACCATGCCACCTAGATTCACATTCAGATCATGAATATAAATAACAAAGAGCAGTGAACCCAGCACTAGTCCCTGTGGCACATCACTTGCTGCATGCCTCCAGTCTGGAAAACAAGCCTTTGCTGCCAACTTCTGTCTTCTATCTTCAAGTCAATTTTCTATCCTATTAACCAGGTCGCTCCGGATCCCAGGTGAACTAACCTTTCAGACCAACCTACCATACAGTACCTTGTCAAAGGCTTCACTAAAGTCCATGTACACAGCGCATATTGCACTGCCCTCATCAGTCTTGGTCACCCCTTCAAAAAACTCATTAATAAACTTTGAACTCGATTCTTGAAATTTCCAGTTAGTTGAAATAATTTTTATTAGTCCTTCCAAATGGTGTTTTTTTAATATAGGTTTTAAAGTTTAGATTAAATAATGCCAGCAATGGGCATCATGGTGGTGCAGCGGTAGAGTTGCTGCTCTACAGTGCCAGAAACCAGATTTCAATCCTGACTACGGGTGCTGTCTGTACGGAGTTTATATATTCTCCCCGTGACTTGCGTGGGTTTTCTCCAGGTGCTCCTGTTTCCTCCGACACTCCAAAGACGTACTGGTTATAGGTTAATTGGCTTCTGTAAAATTGTAAATTGTCCCCAGTGTGTGTAGGATATTGTTAATGTGCGGGGATCGCTGGTCAGTGCGGACTCGTGGGCCAAAGAGCCTGTTTCCGCACTGTATCTCTATACTAAACTAAATCTGAATTCTGATAAATTTGATCTCATATTTTTTTACTATTTATTCGTAAAATTAAACATCTATTGTTCAGAAATAAATCTGAAAATTCTACACTGCCAACACATTACGCTTAAGGTTTGGAGTGCGATATTATCCATTGTATTCCAAGTCTAACATGGGCTAGGTATAGCTACTCTCTCTATTATATTCAGTCACTCGGGGCTCATGGGCTGGCAGATCAGTCACTCAGGGATGTTGGGCTGACAGTTCACTCACGGCTATTCCTTGAAATAGCATTTCAGGCAGAGTGCAGGCCACCAAACTCAATTTCACAGCATTTTAGGCAGAGTGCAGGCCACCAAACTCAATTTCACAGCATTTCAGGCAGAGAGCATGCCACCAAACTCCGTTTCACAGCATTTCAGGCAGAGTGCTGGCCACCAAATTACCAAACAACTCATTGACTTGTCAATCATTTATTACAAATACATTGCAGACTCACAGTTCAGTTGATTCACAGCTTAGAATCGCAGTTGTGGACTCTCCCTCGTGATCTTCCAGAGTGACTGACTCACGTCCAGGCATCTGGGGTTTTATCGTCCTGCCCCCCCCCCCCCCCGCCCCGTAAGGGGCGTTACCTTCATCGTGGTGATTGACAGGCAAGAGGACCAATCAGCTGATCAAGATTTTTTAAATACTCATAACTTTTTTATCTTTCATCGATCGGAAAAATCCTCAGGGCTGCCTCAGCGGAGGAGGACTGTGAGTAAGACGGCCAAAAGTCATAGCGATAAATGGTAACGTTTTTTCTAAAATCAATATTCAGTGCAGACAGGAAGTGGTCAAGATGAGACTTTTAGTTATGTAGATAGATATGCATGGATGTCAGAGTCTTTTTAGATCTTCACTGTTTATCATGTTGAAGTGTTTGACCTCACACCTGTTTGCAGTGAATTGCACACTACAATGCTCAAATAATTAATCCACTAACATCTGTTTGTAATTTTATGTTTCCATCTACACTGCTGATAATGCAGAAAATAAGGACACAAAGCAGGATTGCATTCTCTGAAATTTAGGTCAAATTGATCAGAGTTTTGAAGTACATTCATTGAATGGATTGAGACAAATTGCTTCCACTTTTAAAAATGCATATTTTTAGCAGTGAGGATGGAAATACAAAATTAAAATAAATGGGCAGTGATTGGCTTCCTGTCTATTAGCTAAATCTTTAGGTGAACAGATTAGTCCCTGAAACATTTTCTTGTCACATTCTGCAAATGGAAACCATGCTAAATTTGTGAAAGGAATTGCGCATGCTGGAAATCGAACAATGAACAGAAAGTGCTGGAAATACTTGTCAGTGCATCCCTAAGAAGAGGAACCGAGTCAATGTTTCAGTTCATAGAGTCAAAGTCATACTGCATGGAAACAGTCCCTTCTGCCCAAGCTCCCCATGCTGAGGGATACGGAGAGAAGGCAGGTACGGAGTACTGATTGTGGATGATCAGCCATGATCACATTGAATGGCGCAGCTGGGTCGAAGGGCCAAATGGCCTACCCCTCCACCTATTGTCTATTGCTGATCAAAATGCCACATACACACTGGTCCCATCCACCTGTGTTTGGTCCATATCCCTCTAAACATGTTCTATGCACTTGCCTATCCAAATGTCTTTTAAATGTTGATATAATACCTACATCAACACAAATGTTTCCAGCATTTTATTTTAAATTTAACTTGCCAAATTCCCCAACCAATCATTTACTTGTCATCAATTCCAACTTTTCCTAAGGGTCTCTTAAAAGGGAGGTTGTCAAATATTCTCTGGAAATCCGTACAAATCACATCCTTAGATATGCACTTGTCATCTATTTCAATTACCTTATCGAAAAATTGACCCCTTACAGAGCAGCTGAAAAGCTTTAAGGTGTACATTCAGTCTATTCTTAACAATAGATTCCACAACAGTCCAGTTGTTCTTGCTTGGCTTACGATTGTAATCATAACCAGGTCTCTTCTAGCAATTGTATGTCTTAGCAGTTCCCTAAGGGTTCACCTTTAGATCTTCATCCTCAAGCACCTCAGTAACATTGCTCACACACATCAGCTAATCTTCTCATGCACTCAAATGCTCTCTTTCCCACCTACTGGAGATTGCACATCTTCTCAGTGTTGCCTCATGCATTTATACAGCCCTTCTCGACACGTTGCCAAGATTATCAGAGTAAATGGAGTAATTCCCACCAATAGCCAATTTATGTTGCAGATAGTCTGCATACAGCAAGCTCATGCTGACGGAAAAATAATATTTCTTTAGCGATCTTGGCTATGGGATGAATACTGACGAGAGCATTTGGAAGAACATTCCTGCTCTTGTTTTAATATTATGCAGACTCTTTTACATCCACCTCAGAAAGCATTCAAACAGCCAAATAAGCAAGGCAAAGAGGACATGGGCTTGTAGGCAAATGGGGTTTGGTATGCTCTAGATGGGTGAAAAGGATGGGCAAAACGTGGTGGGTTGAAGGGCCTGCTTCCTGTACCTTGTACCTTGTACCTTCCAAAGAGTCCACCAGGGATTAAACTGGAAGTTGAACAATTTTATACTGGATAATTTTTACATTTATCAAGCCAATTAACCTAGAAACCTGTACGTTTTTGGAATGTGGGAGGAAACCGAAGATCTCGGAGAAAATCCACGCAGGTCACGGGGAGCACGTACAAACTCTGTACAAACAACGGCCATGGTCGGGATCGAACCCGACACTCCGGCTCTGCATTTTACTGTAAGGCAGCAACTCTACCACTGCTCCACCGTGACGTCTGTGCTACACAATAAGGTGGATGTGCCATTGGTTTAATAACTGATCTGGATTAATATTTTTCACAGTGATGCACCTTCCTTAGTTCTGCACACCTTTTCCTCTGTTTCTCTTTGCAGATGCCTCCTGTCCTGTTGACCAGATATCTGCAGCATTTTCCATTTTTATGCCAGCCTCCAATTTCGTGCTCGTTGTTACAGAGTGTGCTTTGAACCCTCAATCTGCTGGTTGAAAGTACAACGGTTGTGCAGTGGTGCAGCTGGCAATGCCGCTGCCTCACAGCACCTTGGGTTAGAACATCAACAGACCCGTTGCGCCCGGTTCAATTCTGACCTCTGATGCCGTCGGGGTGGAGATTGGAATTTCTTCCACTGACCGCGCTGGTTTCTACCAAACGCTTCGGTTTCCTCTCATAATTTTAACACATAGAAATATAGAAAATAAGTGCAGCATTAGGCCATTCGGTACTTCGAGCCAGCACCACCATTCAATGTGATCATGGCTGATCATCTAAACTCAGTTCCTCATATCTGCTTTCTCCCCATATCCCTTGATTCCATTAGCCCTAAGATCTGCAGTGCATTCAGAAAGTATTCAGACCCCTTCACTTTTTCCACATATTGTTATGTTACAGCCTTATTCTAAAATGTATTAAATTCATTTTTTTTATCATCAATCTATACACATTACCCCATAATAAAAATGTGAAAACAGGTGTTTAGAAATTTTTGCCAAGTAATTAAAAATAAATATCACATTTACATAAGTATTCAGACCCTTTACTCAGTACTTTGTTGAGGCACCTTTAGCAGCGATCACAGCCTCAAGTCTTCTTGGGTATGATGCTACAAAACCTGGCACGTGTATTTGGGTAATTTCTCCCATTCTTCTCTGCAGATCCTCTCAAGCTCTGTCAGGTTGGATGGGGAGTGTCGATGCACAGCTATTTTCAGGTCTCGCCAGAGATATTCGATCAGGTTCAAGTCCAGGCTCTGGCTGGGCTACTCAAGGACATTCACAGACTTGTCACGAAGCCACTCCTGCTTTGTCTTGGCTGTGTGCTTAGGGTCGTTGTCCTGTTGGATGGTGGACCTTACCCCAGTCTGAGGACCAGAATGCTCTGGAGCAGATTTTCATCAAGGATATCTCTGTACTTTGCTCCATTAATCTTTCCCTCGATCCTGACTAGCCTCCCAGTTCCTGCCACTGAAAAACATCCCCACAGCATGATGCTGCCATCACCATGCTTCACTGTAGGTATGGTATTGACCAGGTGATGAGCGGTGCCTAGTTTCCTCCAGACGTGACACTTGGCATTCAGGCCAAAGAGTTCAATCTTTGTTTCATCTGACCAGAGAATCTTGTTTAGGTGCCTTTTGGCAAACTCCAAGCAGGCTGTCATGTGCCTTTTACTGAGGAGTGGCTTCTGTTTGGCCACTCTACCATAAAGGCTTGAAAGGTGGAGTGCTGCAGATATAGTTGTCCTTCTGGAAGGTTCTCCCATCTCCACAGAGGAACTCTGGAGCTCTGTCAGAGTGACCATTGGGTTCTTGGTCACCTCCCTGACCAAGGCCCTTCTCCCCCGATTGCTCAGTTTGGCCGGGCAGCCAGCTCTATGAGGAGTCCTGGTGGTTTCAAAGTTCTTCCATTTAAGAATGACGGAGGCCACTTTGCTCTTCAGGACCTGCAATGCTGCAGAAATTGTTTTATACCCTCCCCCAGATCTGTGTTTTCGACACAATCCTGTCTCTGAGGCCTACAGACGATTCCTTCGTCTTCATGGCTTGGTTTTTGCACTGACATGCACTGTCAACTGTGGGACCTTATATAGATTGATGTGTGCCTTTGCAAATCATGTCCAATCAATTTAATTTACCATTTGTGGAGTTCAATCAAGGTGTAGAAACATCTCAAGGATAATCAATGGAAACAGAATGCACCGAAGCTCAAATTTGAGTGTCATAGCAAAGGGTCTGAATACTTATTGAAATGTGATATTTAAGTTATTTAATTTAATTACTTTGCAAAAATTTCTAAACACCTGTTTTCCCTTTTTTTATTACGAGGTATTGTGTGTACATTGATGATAAAAAAATAATTTAATCCATTTTAGTATAAAGGGCCTGTCCTACTTGGGCGACCTCTACTGCGAGTTCTGGCGAGTTTGCCCTCGGCCCATACTCGCAGCATGGTCGCCACGAGGTCGTAGGAGGTATTCGTAACTCTCCTTCATGCTCGAGAGTGGGCTCCGCGTACTCTAGGCCTCAGCTAGGTCGCGGCGCTTTTTTCAAAATGTTAAAAAATGCCCACGAGTAAGAGAAGATCGTAATGGAAAAAATCAATACATTTTTTACTTGTAGGTTTAGTCGTAGTAGGTAGTAGGTCGGCATGTTAGTCGTGGGCAGTCGAGGGTAGTCAAAGCTAGTCGTAGGTGGTCTTCATCATAATCGAAGGGAGGTCAAAGGGAGGTCGTAGGAGATCGAAAGCGGCCGTCTTCACTCTCCACTATTCGGTGTCCAATTTTCCCGAAGTTAGTCGTAGCCAGTCGAAGCTGGTCTTCAACATAGTCAAAGGAGGTCTTCCACATGACATTTTTTCGAACTCTCCTAAGCTCTTCTAAACTCGCCAATTAGGTCGCCCAAGTGGGACAGGCCCTTAAGGCTGTAACGTAACAAAATGTGGAAAAAGTGAAGGGGTCTGAATACTTTCTTAATGCACTGTATATCTAACTCTCGCTTGAAAACATCCAGTGAATTCGCCTCCACTGCCTTCTGTGGCAGAGAATTCCACAGATTCACAACTCTCTGTGGCACAGTGGTGCAGCGTTAACGTCGTTGCCTTACTGCGCTTGCAGCGGGCGCTGACCCAAGCTCGATCCAGACTCATCATCATCGGCGGTCACTCGAAATGAGAATGACTGTCCTCTCCTGGAGGACGCCTGTGCATAACTTTATTTAACGTGGGGAGACTGATGCACAGACAGCCACCACACGGTCCTTGACAGATCTGGGTTAGAATCCAGTGGCACAGATTTCCAAGATGACCAGGGACCCTTTTCTGCTGCAGCCTTCATCCGCCTTCCCAGCCATTGTGATGCTCCACTAAAGTCAGCCATTATCCTCTGCCTGTTCCACCGTTGAGGTCTTGGTTGGATTACTCTTTGTCAGAGACCTCCCCCTCAACCATACCGCCATGGGTGACCCAACCAGGAGCAAAGGACAAGATGTCATCGCTCTCAGGATCTCAGGACCACACAAGCTTCTTCACCACAACAAGGTGACAATCCACGATCGCGAGTACGGGTGCTGTGTGTACAGAGTTTGTATGTTCTCCCCGAGACCACGTGAGTTTTCTCTGAGATCTTCGGTTTCCAAAGACGTACAGGTATGTAGGTAAATTGGCTTGGTAAATGTAAAAAGTGGTCCTAGTGTGTGTAGGATCATGTTAATGTGCGGGGATACTGGTCGGCGCGGACTTGATGGGCCAAAGGGCCTGTTTCCCTGTTGTATCTCAAAACTAAACTAAAAAAATCTCTGGGTGTAAAGGTTTTTCTTCATCTCAGTCCTAAATGTCCTACCCCTTATTCTTAAACTGTGACCCATGGTTCTGGACTCCCCCAACATCGGGAACATTTTTCCTGCATTTACAATTTTCCTGCATTTATAAGCAGGTTGGGAGGTTAATTGGCCACTGTGAATTATCCCAAGCAGAGTTTGATTTTAGAATCTGGGGCATGTTAATGGTAACACGGGGAGAATTTTATTTCGGAGTCACGTGAGTGACTACGTGAAGACCCCGTCCAGCACGCATGCACGACATTAGCGTTCATGCAGTGCACCCGCTACAAATTGAAAAGTCGGGCCGACAGGTATGTTTTACCGTGGCCGTGTATATTTTCTCTGTGGTCTGCTTTATGTTCCAGGAGAATGAGCAAAACCAGAGGGAAGAAATCTGCAGCTCGCCCCCGTTCGTCTTCCATTGAGGAATGTTCTTTGGAGGGGGGGCAAGAGGCGGCAGGATTGACTACCGAGCCGAGCCCAGCACTGCTAGTGCAGCCTGAGCAGCGGGCTGGAGGTACCTGCAGTCAGAACCGGGCGGTAGTGTCCGACGATTCGGATGAAGATGCCTCACCGCTCGAGAGCGGCACAGGCAGCCGCCTAAGCCGAATGAAACGGCTTATGGAGCAATTGCTCCAGCGAGATCTGCTGAGAGAGCAGCAGCAGGCTCGCCAAGGGAGCTCAGGCACTCCCGCAGTGCCCATTACGGCACTGACCATTGCTTCACCTTCTTTTGAAGGCAGCATTGGCGACCAGGTCTGGGCTGGTCAAGAAGAGGGGTTGCTGGCTGAAGATGTCGGGAGTACGCAGGGTGTACAGGATTAGGAAGAGCTGCTGGGTGTGGTCAACCGCTACGTGGTCATTCCACGAGCGGGTCGGTCTTTAGAGCCGAAACCTGCAGCCAGCATTGACCACCTGTCCTCAAAACCCCTACAAGAACAGGTGATCAATGAGGCTCTTGAACAATATACAGCCCCAGAAAATTGTACATCATCGAATGTACCAGCTGTAAACAGCCAAATTTGGGGACATTTGGGGCAGAACATCAGGAACCTGGAGTTGAAGCTCCAGAAAATCATTAAAATCCTGACTGCAGGAATAACATCATATGCTCGGTCCATTGATGGTGTGGACATCTCCACAAATCATCAAGACACATTAGCTCTGCTGTGCACCACTCAATATGAGATAATTTACGGAAGGAAATCACCAAGCCTGCCTTCAACCCTAAATTTGCAGGACTTTGCAAAACACCGGGTTCAGAACCTCCAATTCTGCTCTTTGGAAAGGACCTTCTGAAAAAGGTGAAAGACCTAAAGGAAGAATCCAAGACCTTTGGTCTCGTGAGGGCAGGTTTGGGACCGAGCAGACCTAACAAACCCAGGCGGCAGTACCCCACGGCGTCCACCAGTCGTCGACCACCATATGCGACTGGTGAAAGCTCGGGGTCCGCAACCATTCCCTGTAAGCCTTTTTTAGGCCAGGGCCCAGAGCAGACCCCATGGAAAATGCGCCACCCCTAACAACATCAACATCAACAGCAGCCCTCTAGAGCTCAGCAGAGACCTCATCATCCAGCGAAGAGGCAGAAGAAGCACCAGTAACCATGGAGGTAGATGGGTCTGGTTCCTCTCAGCATATGAGCAGTATGGGCTCTATACTAACAAGGGGGAAGATTGCACTTGTTTTTGGATGCATGGGAATCCATCACTAATAACAAGTATATACTCAGCAGCATTCATGGCTATAAAATTGACTTTGTTCATGAAAACATTCCGCCAGTTCAGCATATACCCCAAAGGGTATTCACCCTCTCAGTCAAAGAGAAACAAGAGGGTCAAGCTGGACTGATGAGGCTACTAGCAAAAGGTGTAATTGAAAGAACAAAACATGAATCTTTGGAATTTGTGTCTAATATTTTCACTAAAACTAAAAAAGATGGTGGATGTCGCATCATCATTGACTTAACTACTTTAAATAAGTCTGTTAAGTATATACATTTCAAGATGGAAACTTTTGAAACAGCCAGACTATTGATTTCTAGAGGTTACTTTCTAGCAAGCATTGATTTAAAAGATGCCTACTACTCAGTACCCATACACAAGGAACATCGTAAATACTTAAAGTTTATCTGGATGAAACAGCTATGGCAATTTAAAGCCTTACCAAATGGACTAACCTCCGCTCCAAGGTTGTTCACTAAAATCTTAAAACTCACTTTGGCATTATTGAGGAAACAAAAGCATATAGTCATGGCGTACTTAGACGACATTTTAATAGTAGGGAAAACCTTGGAGACAGCTATTTTGGCAGTAGCAGGCACCAAACGTTTGTTTGAAATTTTGGGGTTTGTCATACATCCAGATAAATCCAATTTTACACTGTCCACTACCATGGACTATCTTGGATTTACAATTGATACTGTTCGCATGATTGTAACTCTGCCGAAGGGGAAAGCATCAGAATTGGCACTATCTTGCAGTGAACTAATGGATAAATATCAGTCAACCATACGGCAGGTAGCCAGAGGTATTGGTAAAATGGTAGCAGCTTTCCCAGCTGTACAATTTGGGCCTTTGCACTATCAAAATTTGCAAAGAGCAAAAGTGCACGCACTAAAGCAAAACTCAGGTCACTTTGACCGAGTTATGAATTTAACTGCTGAATTCCAGAGTTACAATGGTGGACAAGGAACGTTAGGCTCAGTTCCAGTCCCATAATAATCACCAACCCAGTATTAACCATTCAAACGGATGCCAGTGCTTTGGGCTAGGGAGCAACTAACATGCAATCCAGCACAGGGGGCAGATGGACTAATTCTGAATCATCTTGCCTACAGACACGGGGTATCAACTACTTAGAAATGTTGGGTACGTTTTATGGTTTAAAAGCATATTCATCTAATACGCATCATGCACATGTCCGGTTGCAATTAGATAATACCACGGTGGTGGCTTATATCAACCACATGGGTGGTGTAAAGTTGATATCGTGTGACAATTTGGTCAACTTAATCTGGCAATGGTGTGTCGAAAGACATATTTGGTTATCAGCAACTTACCTACCAGGTAAGCAAAATACAGTGGCAGACACCAGGTCACGCAAATTTAACGATAACATCGAATGGATGTTAAATCCCAAAGTATTTGCTGAAATTACAAAGCAATATGGCACACCAGATATTGATCTATTTGCATCCAGGCTGAATCACCAGGTACCAACGTATGTCGCTTGGGAACCAGACCCTGAGGCAGCAGCAGTTGATGCATTCACGCTGCATTGGGGGAAAATGTTCTTTTATGCTTTTCCTCCCTTCTGCCTCATCAGTCGGGTATTACGCAAGATTCAATTGGATTCTGCTTCAGGAATCTTGATAATACCCGACTGGCCCACACAGCCATGGTTCCCAGTGGCCCTCGACATGGCTGTCGAAACACCGTTGGAATTCCCCAGCAGTCCAGAATTATTAATCCACCCATTGTCAGGCATTAGTCACCCGTGCCATGACAGAGTCAATCTCCTGGCTTGCAGATTCTAAAAAGACCTCTACTGGGCCTGGGACTGTCTGAGGACGCCATCAACATGATGACCGCATCCCACCGGGAGTCCACCAGGAGACAATACCTGACCAACATTAGAAAATGGGAACGGTATTGCTCCAAAACAGGAACTACCTACTCAACAGCTACAGCCACCAGTGTTGTGGAGTTCCTGGTTGGATTACATCGGGAAGGACTCAGCTACAGCGCCATCAATACAGCCAGGAGTGCGTTGTCAGCTTATTTGGTTCCAGCAGCAGGACAACAGGCTTTGGGGTCCCATCCTCTAGTGGTCAAAATCATGAGGGGCATTTTTAACACTAATTCCCCCAGACCAAGGTACACTCAGATCTGGGATTTCAGCATTGTGCTGACGTACCTTCGGGGATGGCCACCACCCAGGTCACTCATGCTGGAACAACTTACTCTGAAATCAGTCATGCTCATGGCACTAGTGTCAGCACAAAGGGTACAGTCCCTCCACCTTCTGAGGCTGGACAGCATGACAGAGTCATTGGACTGTTTCACATTCCATATTCAGGGACTGATCAAACTAACTAGACCAGGTACCACGCTTCCAGTCATGGAGTTCCGGGCATATTCATCTGACCCACGGCTGTGTGCCAAGACCCATCTCGCAAATTAAATAGACACAACATACAACTTAAGAGGGAGAGAAAAAGCCTTATGGATAAGCCACAAGAAGCCTCATGGTCAGGTGACGAGCCAAACCATTTCAAGGTGGCTCAAGCAGGTGCTTAAGTCCGCGGGAGTCAACACTAATGTTTACAAATCTCACTCCACCAGGGCTGCGGCTAGGCGAATGGACGTGCCTATGGACCATATTCTGGCCAGAGCAGGATGGTCCTTGGAAAGAACTTTCCAAAGGTTTTATAATAAGCCGCTGGCGGAACCTGCTACATTTGTAGACAGAATTTTAGAGTCTGCAGATAATATTTAATTTAAGCCCGGGGGAGCTCTCTGTTTTTTGTTGTCATTAATAAACCTTTTTTGTTCACAAACAGGTTATTGTTGATTGTGATAACATACTTCCTCCCTCTAAGGTCTTCAGACAGTGAGTGAAGCATGAGCTGGTACACGGTTCGGAATCACAGAGCTTTGAAGTCTTCACGTAGTCACTCACGTGACTCCGAAATAAAATAGTGAGATTAAATGAGAAATACCAGTTCGAAGTTTGATCTGTATTTTATGAGGAGTTACGATGAGAGATTACGTGCCCTCCGCTCCCACCCTCTATACAGATCAACTGGTAATTAAGTTCTTATTTTTTCTTTACTATATTTATTTCAATCGTTGTGTTTTTTTCTGTGAATCCACACCGCTGCTTTGAAGAATGTTGCGCATGCATGCTAGACGGGGTCTTCACGTAATCTCTCATCGTAACTCCTCATAAAATACAGATCAAACTTCGAACTGGTAAATTCTCATTTAATCTCACTATTAAATAGGATGTAAATAGGTGCTTTATGGCTCGATGGGTTGTAGGGCCCGTTTCATTGCTGTATGACAATTTTTTCAGTTTTTATGAACAATAAAATTATGTGGCAATTTATTCTGACTAACTGCTTCTAAAAATGCCTGACTAAAATAACCGTGAGAACTTCCAGCCAATCTCTAACACCACGGCCCCCAATGGGATGATTTTAATTAAATTAATTTGAAGAAGGCTGATGGCAAATGTCCTCTGCAGCTAGCAATTGCCACTGTGCAAATTGCCACAGATGACATCTAGTTACCAATAACATTTAATTACACAGTTATAAACCGTGACTGAATGTTTGAGGTCAGTGACCATCTTCTGAACTAACGACTCGTCAGCAAAATGGGGAAATAAAAGGGCGTTATCAGTCACTGCGATACATCGTTATTAGCTGCATCCAACAGGCTTAACCCATTGTTTATCAAAGCATGGGATATTGTTTTAAAATGTACTGGCATTTTATTAATGGCACTCAGTACTTGAAAGTCCACAAAGTGCTTTACAAATTGCAGAGTAATTGTAGATGCGGCCCAGACCATCACACAAACTAACCTCCCTTCTATTGACTCCATCTACACTTCACGCTGCCTCTGGCAAGACCGCCAGCTTAATCAAGGATGAGTCTCACTTTGATCACTCCTTCTTCTCCCCTCTTCCAATAGGCAAGAGATACAGAAGTGTGAAAACACACACCGCCAGATTCAGACAGTTTCTTCCCAGCTGTTATCAGGCAACTGAACCATCCTACCAATAGTTAGAGAGCTATGAGCGGTCATTAGCTACTATCGACCTCATGGAAGACCCTTGGATGATCTGAAATTGGACTTTACTGGACTATATCTTGCACTAAACATTTTTCCTCTCATCATGTATCTGTACATTGTGGGTGGCTCAATTGTAATCAGGTACAGTCTTTCAGCTGACTGGATAGGACACAACAAAAAGCATTTGGACCAGGTAGATGGAACTAGGGGAAAACAAATGGTCGGCTCCGAGAGGGCCTACACATGACAATAAACTAAACTAAATTATGTAAGGCGCTGGTGTTCCAGTCCGAAGAAGTTGCCCCGACGTGAACTATCACCTGTCCATTCCCTCCACAACTACCGCCTGACCTTTGTTGAGTTACTCCAGCACTTTGTCTGGTACTCAAGATTACAGCATCTGCAATTCCTAGTGGCTCCATTCCAATCAGATGTGCTTTGAAATTAATTTTTGCAGAAGGTGGTGAATCTCTGGAATTCTGCGCGCCAGACGATGGTGAAAACTGGAATAATTAAGTAATAGATTCTTGAGATATCGAGGAAATGCGAGGGGACTGGTGTAAAAATGGAAGTGAGGCCAGCATAGATAAGTCATAATAAAAACAGAAAATGCTGGAAGTACTCAGCAGGTTTAGTTTTACAGTGTAGTTTAGAGATTCAGCATGGAAACAGGGCCCTTTGGCCTACTGAATCTACGCTGAGTTTCAGTAGAATCACCTGTTTACACTAGTTCTATGTTATCCCACTTTCTCATCCACTCCCTACACATTAGGGGCAATTTACAGAGACCACTTAACCTACAACTTTGCATGTCTTTGGGATGTGGGAGGAAACCCACGTGGTCACAGGGAGAATATGCAAACTCCACACAGACAAACCCGAGGTCATGACTAACCACAGGTCACTGGTGACGCTAGGCAGCAACTTTACCAACTGTTCTATGACACAGTGCCACCCTCAAGTGCCACTGTGTCACCCTTATCACCCTTAGTCCAGGTAATGTACATGGAAGGGATGCAACCTTCTTCAGACTGATTTGGGGAGTGGCTGGGAGAAGAAGAAAGTAGGAAAAGGGGAGGGACAGGACAAAACGTGGCAGGCAATATGTCAACATAGGGGGCAGTTTGATAGGCAGGTGGTTGGGACAAAGGCTGGTGATAAGAAAGGAAGGTGCGAGTGGTTTGAAGAATTGCAGATTGTAAAGCCAGAAGGGGGAAAATGGCGAGAGGTGGGGGCTGAGGTTGTGGGTGGAGGGGAGGTATGAACATTGGATTCTCCAATTTTAGGTAACCTTTTATTAACCTCCCCCCCCTTTCCCCATCAAAGTCACCCCCTCTCTTTCCCCACTTCGTCCCACCCCCCTTCTCCCCCCATCTGGACTCCCACCAATCTCTCCCCTCCACTCACTCCCCCTCTCCCCTTCCAACTTTCATCTTCCTTTCTACAATCAGTCTGAAGAAGGTTCTCTCGAACCAAAACATCATCTATCCATGGTCTCCTGAGATGCTGCCTGGCCTGCTGAGTTCCTCCAGCACTTTATGTCCTTTTGAAAGCAGAAAAAGGTTCAGGCTGCTAATGGCCTCCTTCATTTCTCAGGTGTCTGTTGCTAAGGAAGAAATAAAGCAACGAAAATGCACACAGCAAACAGCAATGATCGGGTTATCTGTCCTGAAGTTTAAAGGTGATACTATAATCTATGTCCTTAAATCCAGTGAGTTCACCACTGCTCTACTTTCTGCTATGAGCAGTGGCAGGGAATAGGTGCATCAGATAAAGGGAGAATCCATCTTCATTGGTGGTTAGGCAGGCCCACTTAGTCATAGAAAAAATGATATATTGCTGAATTTGAGAGAAATTGCTTCAGATAATGCAGCTGAATCACCTTTATTTCAATCAGGGCACAGTATAGAAGAGGCAATTCCAGGAACTGAACAGCATTGGTCTAATACATAGTGACTTGGTTCACTGTGGCCACATTGATCTAATATGTAGACACTTGGCTTACTACAGTCACGTTGTTTTAATTGACAGTCATTTGAGGAAGATAGACACAAAAAGCTGGAGTAACTCAGCAGGACAGGCAGCATCTCTGGAGAAAAGGAACAGGTGACGTTATGGGTCGAGACCCTTCTTCAGTTTGAGAGTCATTGGATTCCTCCTATGAGGAATCTGGGCTGTGAGGTTTTGTGTTGCAGAATCATTAAGGAGAGGTTTTCTGATAATATGAGTGTTTCTTTATGTATCATTAGCCACACTCACACATTTGGCAGGGTTATTATTCATCCAGCATGGATTGTGATGCCAGTGAGCTGCCATGCTAATGGCAAAACAATGCAAGGACTGGAGAGATATCCCAAGTTCGGAGTATTGCAGGTACATTCACGATACGATACAATACGATGCGACGCGATAGAACTTTATTAATCCCAGGAGGGAAATTGATCTGCCAACAGTTATGTAACGCAAGATGCCTGAAACATGAAATTAAAGTGATGAGTGGAAAGGATTGGGGATGTGCAAAGATTAGGGAGGGGGGACGGGAGTCAGTCTACCCCACGATAGAGGGGGGAGGAGTTGTAGAGTTTGATAGTCACAGGGAAGAAGGATCTTCTGTGGCATTCTGCCTCAAAAAGGCAGCCAACATCATCAGAGACCCACGCCATCCTGACCTCACACTCATTTCACCATTGCCATCGGGAAGAAGGTACAGGAGCCTGAAAACTGTAACGTCCAGGTTCAGAACAGTTTTTTCCCTACAGCCATCAGGCTATTAAACATGGCAATCTCATATAAGCTCTGAACTACAATAGATTATTATTATTATTATTATTATTATTATTATTGTACTATTTTGTCTGTTTTTTGATTATGTGTATATATATATATATGTATAAATATATTGTGAGTACGTGTATATATACACACTGAACATCTTTTCTCTCTCGTTTACTATATCATGCTATGTTTACATATTCTGTTGTGCTGCAGCAAGTAAGAATTTCATTGTTCTATCTGGGACATATGACAATAAAACACTCCTGACTCTTGACTCTTGCATCTTGGTGGAACCAGTCTGTTGCTGAAAGTGCTCCTCAGGTCGACCAGTGTGTGTCATGGATTGTCCAAGGTGAGCTGTACTGTCCAAGATGCTCTGCAGTTTGAGGAGCATCCTCCCCCCCCAGACCACTCCACCCCCAGGATGGAGCCAGCCTTCCAGATTAGTTCACTGGCGTTGTGTAGCCAGCGCCCAGTTCTAATTCGGTCCTAATGAGTAGGGTAATGCCCGGTGATGAAACATGGCTGCATGCAATGTAAGCAGAGTTGTCAAGATTAATACTCAATATTATGAATACTCATTTAAACTTATGCTTGCTTCCTACACCCAGCGGGTGAAATTCCATGGAGATTCCCCAGATCAGTCAATGTTGCTTTGCCAGTAACCCACTTGATGCATAGAAGCATGAGGCACCAGGGTAGAAGACTGGTTTGTATTCCCACAGGCAGAAATTAAAGGCTTCAGTAATGTGGAACTGAGCTCTCCGCAAGGGAGAGACAGTGGGCTGAATAATGAGCTCAAAATCTAAAGAAACGTGATAGATTTGTTGCGAGAAACTGCTTCTACTGGCAGGAGAGTCAGAACTAGAAATAGGAATGAAAGAACATTATCAAAAAAAGGAAACATTTTTAATGCTTTTCTGATGTTCAGTAATGCAGTGGTGAAGTGCTAGTAAGAGTGAAGCAAGTTGATTCAAGGGTTATTTTCAAAGGGGAAAAAGAGTGAAAGAAGCTGAGGTAATGGGACTAACTGTTTATCAAAGACCCTGCACTGATATAGTGAACTGGACGGCCTGGTAAAGCACTGTTAGATGCTTTTTCATTGCCTTAAGAGAAGTCTTTCTAAGATCTTTGTCTTCATGAACTACACTGCGGCACAACATGAACAAATGTAAAGTTTAGGTCCTCGTGTCTGTTTGTTTGCTCCTGCTGATCCAATTAAGGATTATCCATCATTGAGGCAATTGAACTAAAACATCCCTTCAAAGTCTGCAGGCCCAAAGGATTGCAAAAAAGCTTGAGATATGTGGTTTTCAAAGACAGACAATGCTGGAGTAACTCAGCAGGTCAGGCAGCATCTCTGATGCTTCTTAAGCATTTAAAATAAATCTCTGATTCTTCTGAAAAGAATGAGTGACGTTTTGGGTCAGAACCCAACATGAAACGTCACCTATTATTTTCCTCCAGAGATGCTGCTGACCCGCTGAGTTACTCCAGCATTTTTTGTCTACCTTCGGTATAAATCGGCATCTGTAGTTCCTTCATGCACCGGTTAGTGGGCTGGTCGCCATTGTTAAAGTGATAAACCCTGTCATTGTGATTTGGCCACAAAACTCAGCGAGTCAGGTGGCATCTCTGAAGGAATAGGTGATTTTTGGGTGGAGACCCTTCTTCAGACACTTATGTCTATCTTCAGTGTAAACCAGCATCTGCAGTTCCTTCCTACAAATTATGATTTGGCCGTTCGATGCTCTTCTTCGACTGACACGACTTTATTCATTTTTTGATCGCTGAGTTGTGATTGAGTTTATTGCCAAATCTAGCATTATTAAATTTGTTCTTTGGTGGCACAGTGAAACAGCTAGCAGGACCGTCACCTCACAGAGCAGGAATTTTGGGTTCAATCCTGACCTCCACTGCTGTCTGTGTGGAGTTAGCACGTTCTGTATGTAAACGTGCGTATTTTCACTGAGTACTCCAGTTTCCTCCCACATCCCAAAAAATGTGTGGATGTAAAGGATAATGTAGCCCACTCCAAATTGGCCCTAGTATACTGGTGAATGATAGAATCTGGGAGGAGTTGATGGGAATGTGGGATAAATAAAAAAATGATTAATTGCAGAAATAGAGTAAATGGGTGGTTGATGGTTGGTGCGGGCTCGGTGATAGGAGGACATTGCTGAGGCCACATATTGAGTTCAGTGTTGGTCACCCCATTATAGAAAGATGTTATTAAGCTGGAAAGGGTGCAGAGAAGATTTATGAGCATGATGCCGGGGTTTAAGGACCTGACCTATGAGGCAAGGTTGAGCAGGCTAGGACTATTCCTTGGATCTTATAGTGGTGTACAAAGTCATGAGAGGAATAGATAGGACAAATGCACAGAGTAATTTACCCAGAGTAAGGGAATCAAGATGCAGAAGACATGGGTTTAAGGGGAGGTAGGAAAGAGTTAATAGGAACCTGAGGAGCAATTTTTTTACACAAATGGTGGTAGGTATATGGGAAGACTTGCCAGAGGAGGTAGTTGAGGCAGGTACTATCACAGCATTAAAAAAAAGCCATTTGGACAGGTATACGGATAGGGTAGGTTCAGAAGCCTATGGGCCAAATACAGGTTGGTGGGACGTGTAGATGGGGCACGTGGGCAAGTTGGGCTGAAGAGCCTGATTCATGCTCTATGACTCTATGACATGTTCCCATGCCCATCTCAAACATCATCACTCTAACATTGGCAAGACAGTATTCAAAAGGATAAAGCTATCAAAGAATGGAAAATGATGAATGCAACTGAAGTGTAGCTCAGGTCTTGGCAAGTTACATACATGAATTACCCGGCTGTCACAAAGGGAATGGTCCCTGCAAAACATTGAAAGAGAAGAGCAGAAGATATGTCTGGTGGTGGAATCTCTTTGAAGGTGGCAGAAGTTACGGAGAATGTTCTGTTGAATGCGGAGACTGGTGGGATGGAAGGGCTGAATGGCCTTCTTTCTGTTTCTACACATCTACCTATCCCAAGTTGTTATGGAGGAACCATTCAGGAATGATTAGGTAGGTTGGAATTGGGGACGTGTAGAGGACTGACTAGGTAAGGTGCACCTGGTTATTTGTACTCATGACTACGTGAAATAGCTGAGGTCTTGCAACCAGCTGGCATTTTCCTCAAATTGCTAGATTCACTTGCACAACTCATCCGAACTGGATTGCTTGTTCATTCAATAAACCATCAGGCATTTGTGCAGCCACATCTTACTGTGTTTGACATCATTTAAGAAAAGGAGACACCGGCAAAGGTCCGGGGGAAATGAGCTGTTGGAATCATAAGATAATGAAGGCTTAGCCTGATGGGTTTACAGAGAATGATAAATGTGAATAATAAGGTGTGCATCCTTAATACAGGATTAGTAGTTGACAAGGGAGTGGGCGGATAAAGGTTAAATAGACTAATTATTTTACGAAACAGAAAAAGATATTCTGACCAGAATCATATTCATTCTGCTCTAAATAATAGGAAGGAATTGTTATTATTGTCATTACTGGATTTTTCAAATTCTTTCCCACAGAGTTAATCAGCTACTGATAAACATACTAGGTTTTCTCAGAATAAAAATCCAAAATATTTTGCATCAGTGTCAGCAATGGCTCAGTGGGTTACGTTTGGGCTCTGAGTCAGTAGATTTTGTTTAAGACTTAATGCAGAGGTTAAAGATCACGGTGAGCCAATTAACCTACCAACCCGCACGTCTTTGAGATGTGGTAGGAAATCAGAGCACCCGGAGGAAAGGTCACAGGGAGAATGCGTAAACTCCACATAGACATCACCTGAGGTCAATATCGAACCCACATCCCTGTAATGTGAAGCAGCACCTCTACCAGCTTCTGGCCATCATCTCATTGTTTGTCTTCGCTTACTGAGCCCAAATTGATTGTCACCCTTCCTCTAATTAAACAGTCAGAGTATTGAGTGTAGAAGTTTGGATGTCTTGTTGCTGTTATATACGACGTTGGTGAGGCTGCATTTAGAGTATTGTGTTCAGTTCTGGGCACAATGTTATAGGAAAGATGGTGTCAAGCTGGAAAGGATACAGAGAAGATTTACAAGGATGTTGCCAGGACTGTATGAGGTTGTGAACCAAGCTGAGGCCAATAAATGTTTAAGAAGCAACTGTAGGTGCTGGAAAATCGAAGGTAGACAAAAGTGCTGGAGAAACTCAGCAGGTGCGGCAGCATCTATGGAGCGAAGGAAATAGGCAACTTTTCCTTCGCTCCATAGATGCTGCCGCACCCGCTGAGTTTCTCCAGCACGTTTGTCTATCTGAGGACAATAAATCATGAGATAACAAAAGTCACACTTGACACCCATTTGCAAGAGAAAGGGGGGAAAGATTTTTTAATCGATGGAACAGAAAGTTGAAGGTTAATCACCGATTAATTATTTCAAAAAAGCTAAATCCGCACATTACCTTTGTGTTACAAGAATATAAAAAGATTGTGAATGACGCGAATCATTAAAATACTTTGGGTTCTCTCAGGACGTTTCCCAATAAATATTGTCAAGGCCTTGAACAAACTCACCACAGCTCCATGAGATTGTCTTTGCGTGCTCCAGGTCAACACACACAGTTGATTCCAACAGTTGCACGCCCTTTTTTCCTTCTTAAGAGATCCATCGTGTTCAAGGATGTTTTGCTTCCACTGCTGTTGTGTCATTTTGCGGTGGCAGCTTCCAGGGCCACTGTGGGACCCACTGATCCCTCGTCAAAGGCCCAGCCATTGCCAAATCCCCTCAGATCCCATCGCCACTTCTGAGCCAATGTCAAGCTCATGTCTTGCTGCTCACCCTCCACTACCTCAAAGGTTTAATGCTTCGTTATTATCACATATTTCAATGTACAGCAAAATCCTTTTTTTTTGCATAGCTCAGTAAAATTATTGCCATACGTAAATATAATCCGAGATTAACTACAGAATGCATGGAAACAGCCCACTGAATCCATTTGCAAGGGTCGCCAGGTTTTGGGGCCATTTTCAAAGGCCCATGCAGTCATTGGCTTCATCTGGTCGTCCCTCTCCTCGCCCGGCCATCATTAAGCCTTTGTTCTCCATGGGCGCTTCCAGCAGCCGATCTTGAAGGCGCGGAAGTCAAAACCTCAGTTATTTTTACCGGCTCTTTGATCTAGCATCCATCTCTGTCACCCTCCTCTCCGAATCTGGGGGACGAGCAGGAGGCATGCTCGGGGGCTTCCCTGTCCAGTCAGGTTCCCAGTTCCGCAGCGCATGAGCCTGACCCACCAGGAGCCATCTGCATCATGGGCCACCAGGAGCCATCTGCCTCACTGACAACGGAGTGCTTACCTTTGCTTCTGTATGATGCACAAAGATACCTAGGCTTCTCAGTGTCATTCTGGATGCTGCTCTTTGAATGGTCGCGGATTGCCAGGGATTGCCGCAAGTCAGTGAGGATGCCACAGTACATCTCACAAAAAGTAGGAAGAAGAAAAACGGATTTTAAATGGTCTTGTTGGCTGTAAATCCTCTGTGTTGCTTTGAAGGGGAAGTGAAAGCAAATGCAAGCATTTCTTGCTGGTACATTGAACATGATGTCTTGTACATGAGATGTTCAATTTTCAGATATAATGAAATCCTTCGGCATGACATGCAAGAGAGCAGAAGTGTCATTCTCTGTATTCTGACTAATATTTATTTCTCAGTTAATAACATGTTGCTCTTTGTGACAACTTTTCATGTAGCTATTACTGTTCACTGTAAATATTACTTTGCCATGAAAATAGTACTTTGCCACTCAAATGTTACATTTTCTTTTTTATTGGTTCTTACCTGTTTTCTCATCTCTGGCTGTTGTCCAACAATCTGCCTATTAACCCATTGCCTGCATTCACCTATTATCACTCATGCCTGTTCTCTCTTCCAGCTTTCTTTCTCACTCCCCCCTGCAATCAGTCTGATGAAGGGCCCAGACCTGAAACGTCATCTATCCGTGTGCTCCAGAGATGCTGCCTGCCCCGTTGAGTTACTCCAGTACTTTGTGTCTTGCTTTGACAACGCGGCCTCTGCAGTTCCTTGCTATACTTTGTCGTGTTGATGTTATTTTTCTATGTAGATATTGTAGATTGGCTATTTCATACTAGCCAATTATTGTGCTTGTTAGTAGTAGCTCCGCCTGTACTTTTATAATATCGAGAAGTTGCATATGCTAGTTAGTAGCAGTAGAAGCTCTGAGCTGTCACGTCTGCAGATCCATGCTGTAATCGATTTAATAAATATGCGTTGTATCTTAATCTGTGTTCGAGTCAGATCGTTACATGGTGTCAGAAGTGGGATCAACAGCAATACGATATTTGTCAGGCAACTGGCCAAGTTCATCATTGAACAGGTCTTTGTATTGAGCGAGTAGTTGCTGAGTGGGCTCATTAGTGAAGCAGAGTTTGTGGACAGCATGTCCAAAGTATACCAGGCCTAGATTGTGGCAAAAGTCTCTGAGTCTGTCTTGGCAATATAAAACTGCAAGGTGCGGGTCTGTTCATCTACAGTGCACTTTAGATTATTCTTTCCAAGTGGGTGCAGGACCTCTCCCCCGTAAGCCTGAAGCGTTGCGGAGCCCTTATCTATACGTTCAGCACTACGATTTTAAAAAATTCCCTTAATGATATGTCACTGCATTTTGCGCCAGTGTCCACCTTGGCAGAATGGGGCCTGTTATTCACAAACATGGTTACTTCAGGGTCAAATAGCTCATGAGACGAAGGGAGGAGGGAGTGAATGGCAGAACTGGTATCTGCACTTTCTGAGAACGAAGAGGGGGACATTAACCCAGGCTCTTGGAAGTCAATATCAGTGAGCTCATGTTGAAGCAGGTGCAAGCTCGTCCATGAGGTTAAGGGAGTCATACGGGAATGGCAGCATTGGGCAAAATGGTTTAATTTCTTACAGAAATTGCAAGCTTTGCCGTAGGCAACGCAGAACTGATGACCCTTCGCATGGAAATAGTTATTATTCTGACAGCGGGCAACAGACCCGGTGGGGGGGTTGCGAGAGGAGAAGTCTGTAAAATTAACACTATGTTGCTGGCCAGGACTGAAAGGCACTGGATCAGTGTGGGGAGACGTTATCTCAGAAATACGACAGGCATGTTCGGCTTGTTCAAGGGTTAATTCAGTATTTCGAAGAAGTTCACCTCTCAACTTGCTATCAAGCATTCCACTTACCAATTTATCATGGGTGAGCTCATCGCCTAAATCACGAAATCGACAGCATACACCTATGTGCTTGAGGCCGCTGATAAATTGCTCAATAGGTTCATTCGAGTCAGATCATTACAGATATTACTTATTACAACACAACAGGAGCCTGTCAGGTGCACGTTGGTAGAACAATTTCATTCCTCTGCTCCTTCCCTCACTGAAGCAGCACAAATTACTTCGTCCCACAGGCTCATCAACACCCCTTTGGTTCTCTTGTAACTTATCTATGTTCAGAGACAATTTACAGAATCCAGGTCCCCAAAGATGTGAGTTAGAAGCGCTAACTGCTGTGACTCCATGCTATACCACTACTGTGCACTGAAAATATTCCAGAAACTCTTTCGGCATTAAAACTGTAGGTGCTGAAAATCTGAAATATAAA
Organism: Okamejei kenojei; assembly: GCA_035221665.1. Lineage (NCBI taxonomy): Eukaryota > Metazoa > Chordata > Chondrichthyes > Rajiformes > Rajidae > Okamejei > Okamejei kenojei. The sequence continues at coordinate 70,598,231 of CM069139.1, forward strand.
CTAAAAAGGTTAGAGATAGTCAGTAGGGCGGCACGGTGGTGCAGTGGTAGAGTTGCTGCCTTACAGCACCAGAGACCCAGGCTCGATCATGATAAGGGGGAAGTCTTTTAGGATCAAGATGAGAAAATCATTTTTCACACAGAGAGTGGTGAATCTGTGGAATTCTCTGCCACAGAAGGTAGTTGAGGCCAGTCAATTGGCTATATTTAAGAGGGAGTTAGATGTGGCCCTTGTGGCTAACGGGATCAGGGGGTATGGAGAGAAGGCAGGTACAGGATACTGAGTTGGATGATCAGCCATGATCAATTGAATGGCGGTGCAGGCTCGAAGGGCCGAATGACCTACTCCTGCACCTATTTTCTATGTTTCTATGACTACGGGCGCTGTCTGTATGGAGTTTTAATGTTCTCCCCGTGACCCGCGAGGGTTTTCTCCGGATGCTCTGGTTTCCTATCATACTTCAAAGAAGTACAGGTTTGTAGGCTAATTGGCTTAGGCAAAATTGTAAATGGTCCCATGTGTGCGTAGGATAGTGTTAGTGTGCGGGGATCGCTGGTTGGCGTGGACTCGGTGGGCCGATTTCCGCGCAGCACCTCTAAACTAAACTAAACTAAGATCAGGCCAAATCTGGAGAGAGAAATAAATAGGTAATGTTTTGTTTGATATGCTCCACCTGCAGGATGTGGGAAATTGGAGAAACTTCCAGGATACCTGGCGACTACACTGTGGGATGCAGGCTCAGCTGCAGCTTCTGACTGACCATAACAAGGGACTGGAGCTGCAGTTGGAAGCACTCAGGATCATCTGGGAAGCTGAGAGCAATAGAACACTATTTCGACCCTACAGAAACCAATTAAGCCACAAACCCAAAAAGCTTTAGGTTTTGGGAGGAAGCTGGAGCATCCGGAGAAAACCCATGTGGTCACAGGGAGAATGTGCAAACTCTGTACACACAGCATCCTTAGTCAGGATTGAACCCAGGTCTCCGGTTTAAACATTGCGGTCCCTGGTTAGAGACTGAGTCAGGGCTCCAAGCCGTGGTGAGTTTAAACCGTCCCAACGAGGGAGTTCCATCACCCCGACGTGAGGCCCTCGGATCGCCGACTGCGGGAGCTTCGATGGCCCCGTTCGCGGATGGTTCAACAGCCCCGACTGCGGAGAAGAAAGAGGGGGAAATTGGACTTTATTACATTCCATCACAGTGAGGAGTGTGGGGAGCCGCTGTGGTGGATGTTTATGCTACATTTTATGTGATTGTGTGTCTTACTGCATTTCACTTGGTGTGGCCGTATGGCAACTCGAATTTCGCTGTACCTTATGGTACATGTGACAATACACCCATCTTGAATCTTGATTCGGTTCCCCACAGTGGTGTCACCTGCAAACTTGTAACTGGAATGTGAGCCGAATCTGGCCGTACTACCGTGAGTGTAAACGGACTATAGTAGGAGACGAGGACCAAATCTTTGCAGGGCACTAATGTTAAAGGTTACTGTGGAGGAAGGGTCATCAGCTATCATCACTGATTGAGGTTTGTGGGTCGGAAAACCAAAGATCCAGAGGTAGGGGATGGGGGTGGAGAAGTGGGCATTGGCCTGATTGCTAGGTCTTCAGGTCTCAGAGATTATCAACGGATGTACACATTGGGTTTTCAAAGGAACTGGCAAAAAAAATATGAGCGAGATTATAGGGATAGAGCAAAGCAATGGCATTGTATATGATGCTCCACAACATGGCCTCAATCGGCCAAATGGCCTATTTCTGTACCTTATGATAATACAAATCCATCAAGAGCAGGCGACAGTGAAGTGATTCAAACTGACAGCTAATATGTGGATATGAAGCTCCCATGATGAACCATTTGATAATGACCAGATTAACAATGAAGCTATATATAGCGCTTGGACCATATTATGCCTTTGCTCATTTTCTGCCTTCAGCAAACAATCTCATTATGAGTTCTAATCCCTTAGATCATTACTTTATGAGCTACTGCACCTGATGAGTAAATATTACTCAATCACCTTGAAAGCATTTCATTTAAAGGATTAACGAGTACAGCTCCAGTCTGAGCATCATCAAATCCAGAGTAATTAGGCGGTGATAATGCACTTTCTTCCTAGACTTGTCAATAATTTTACATTGGACTTGCCTCCGCTGGGCACATTTGGAGTATGTAAGCAGTTGGGTGGTTTAGGTGTGGAAGTTTAACAATACTGACTTGAGTTATTACATTTTCGGCCTATCGGTTCTATGTTGATTTGCAGAGAATTCCCATTCTCCCGCTTATTTCCCTGCCATCCCGGGGGTGCGGCACGGTGACGCAGTGGTAGAGTTGCTGCCTTTCAGTGTTCACAGTGCCCGAGACCCGGGTTTAATTCCGAATTGACATCTGACATTACATTTGACATCCCGAATTGCAACACCTCAGACTTGTTTGGATTAAACTCCATCTGCCATTTCTATGCCCAAAACTGTGACTGACCAATGTCCTGCTGTATCCCTTTCTCAGCTTTCTTCACTATCTGCAACACTGCAAATTTTGAGTCTTGGCAAACATACCAACCAACCCTTCTACATTTCTGTCAAAGTCGTTTGTATATATACATATATCATAAGCAACAGAGGTCCGAGCTGTATTTCAGGTGGGATACCACAGAGTATTGATCATCCAGAACTATACTCTTCCATCAGTAACCTCTGTCTTCAATGGATGTGCCATTTCTGAAGGCAAGTGACAAGTCACTGTGCATCCCATGCATCTTAATCTTCTCGATCAGCCTACCACAAGATACCTTGTCTAATGACTGGGATTTCACCTGTGGATATAAAGATCTTTGTCAAAGTTCCAGCAATCTCCTCTCTAAATAACCTGGGATAGATCCCATTAGACCCGAGGGACTTATCCACTTATTGCTTTTCAAGAGACCAAGCACCAATTCTTTCTTGATCTCAAATTTGCCCCGGATTTTGTATACCCACACTGATCTCTCTATGATCCCCTCCTTAGTGAATACTGATACAAAGTGCTCTTGCAATACCTTGCCTATACTCTCTGACTAGCAGCAGAAATTCTCTCCTTCATCTTTGAGTAGAGCTACCCTCTTCCAAGTTACCCTCCTGCCTTTAATGTTGCATGAAATATCCTGGAATTCTCTTTAATCTGACTTACCAAGTATATTTCATGGCCCATTTGTCCCTCCTAATTCCCTGCTTCGGTTCCTTCCTGTTTTCTTTCCATTCCTCAAAGGTCCTGTTTCATCTTCCTGAAGCTTGCATATGCTTCCTTTCTCTTTATGACCATTTTTACAACCTCACTTGTTATCCAAGGGGATACTAGCTTTCATTAGCTGAGGCATAGAATGTAAGAGCAAGGGACGTTATGCTACAACTTTATAAAACATTGATTAGATCACTGCTGGAAGACATAGAGTGGTCTGGTTTACTAGAATATTTCCTGGGATGGAGGAGAGACTAGATAGACTGGGTTTGCTTTGCGTGGACTGCTGGAGGCTGAGTGGGAACCTGATATATGTGTACAAAATTATGGTGGATAGGGTAGACGATAGGAAACTTTTCTCCCAGCAAAGGTGTCCAAAATTAGAGGGCGCAGGTTTAGAGTAAGAGGGATAAATGGTTTCAGGGGATCTGAGGGAGAAGAATTTCATCTGGAATCTCGAACACACTGAGTGAGGGGATGGTGGAGGTAGAGTCAATGACTGAAATAAAATAACATTTGGCCATGAACTTGAATCATCGGAGCATAGAAAGCAATGGACTAAGTGTTGGTAAATGGAATTGGTATGGATTGGTACTTCATTGTCACCATGAACATGGTGTCCATACTGTGAGTGTCTCCTGTTTTGTCCATCTCTATGAGTGACGTGTATATCAATTTGAAGGGCAGGTACTAATAGTGTTGAGGTGCATAGAATGATACAGAAGTCCCTACAGTAACCCTTGCATTCCCACTCTCTCCACCTCCCCTCCCCACCCTAGTCATCCCGCCAGTTCAACTGTTTGCATCCATATATCCCTTCGTTATCACCTCTTCCACAGCCAACAATGGACCATTGTGGGCTCCACCTTTCCTTGGCCATCATCTCTGATTTATCCTGCACCTTTTCATACTTCTAGTTTCCCTCCCCCCCCGGATCTTAGTCTGAAGAAGGGTTTTGACCTAAAACACCACCTATTTCTTCTCTCCAGAGATGTTGCCTGACTCGCTGAGTTACTCCAGCATTTTGTGTCTATCTTCAGAAACTGCCCATTTGGCCCAGGTTGTTTAGTGCTGATATCCACAGGATTAAAACAAAAAATCTCTGAAATACTCAGAGGGTGGAAGGTAGTTAACATCACCATTTTTGAAGCAACTTCATTGGTTCTAATGGTATAATCACTCGTTAAGTAGGGATTTTTCTTCAGAAAGAGATCCTTCTTCAGGTATCACAGTGGCGTAGTGGGAGAGTTTGCTGCCTTACAGCTCCAGAGATTTGGGTTCGATCCTGGCCATGGGTGATGTCTGCGTGGAATTTGTACGTTCTCCCTGTGACTGAGTGAGTTTTCTCCGGGTGCTCTGGTTTCCTCTCGGCGGGCAGTGTGGCCGGGAGTGTTCCTGGCGAGCGGGGCCAAGCCCTCCAGTAGGCACGGCTTGCCCATCATGGATGTCAATGGGGCCCACGCCGCGAGATCGAGGAGGGACCTGCGAGCATCCACCAAGACTCGCTGAGATTAGTATACAAACTTAAAGCATACAAACTTAAAGCACACGGTATTGGGGGTTCAGTATTGATGTGGATAGAGAACTGGCTGGCAGACAGGAAGCAAAGGGTAGGAGTAAACGGGTCCTTTTCAGAATGGCAGGCAGTGACTAGTGGGGTACCGCAAGGCTCAGCGCGGGGACCCCAGCTATTTACAATACATGTTAATGATTTGGACGAGGGAATTGAATGCAACATCTCCAAGTTTGCGGATGACACTAAGCTGGGGGGTAGTGTTAGGTGTGAGGAGGATGCTAGGAGGCTGCAAGGTGACTTGGATAGGCTGGGTGAGTGGGCAAATGCATGGCAGATGCAGTATAACGCGGATAAATGTGAGGTTATCCACTTTGGTGGCAAAAACAGGAGGGTAGACTATTATCTGAATGGTGGCAAATTAGGAAAAGGGGAGATGCAACGAGACCTGGGTGTCATGGTACACCAGTCATTGAAAGTAGGCATGCAGGTGCAGCAGGCAGTGAAGAAAGCAAATGGTATGTTAGCATTCATAGCAAAAGGATTTGAGTATAGGAGCAGGGAGGTTCTACTGCAGTTGTACAGGGTCTTTGGTGAAATCCACACCTGGAGTATTGCGTACAGTTTTGATCTCCTAATCTGATGAAAGACATTCTTGCCATGGAGGGGGTACAGAGAAGGTTCACCAGACTATTCCTGGGATGTCAGGACGTTTTCATATGAGGAAAGACTGGATAGACTTGGTTTGTACTCGCTAGAATTTAGAAGACTGAGGGGGGATCTTATAGAAACTTACAAAATTCTTAAGGGGTTGGATAGGCTAGATGCAGGAAGATTGTTCCCGATGTTGGGGAGGTCCAGAACAAGGGGTCACAGTCCAAGGATAAGGGGGAATTCCTTTAGGACAGAGATGAGGAAAACATTTTTCACACAGAGAGTGGTGAGTCTCTGGAATTCTCTGTCACAGAAGGTAGTTGAGGCCAGTTCATTGGCTATATTTAATATGGGAGTTAGATGTGGCCCTTGTGGCTAAAGGGATCAGGGGGTATGGAGACAAGGCAGGTACAGGATACTGAGTAGGATGATCAGCCATGATCATATTGAATGGCGGTGCACGCTCGAAGGGCCGAATGGCCTACTCCTGCACCTATTTTCTATGTTTCTATGTTTCTATGTCTAAGATTGAGGTGGGTCGTCAAGGAGTGAGGTGGGTCGTCGAGGAGTGAGGAAGGCTGTCGGAGAGCAAGGAGGGCAGTTCGAAGCTCCCGCCAAGCGCAACGGAGCCGCCCAAGAACGGACCCAGTGGCGGGCAGCTGAGGACGGGCCCCTGGTATTTCCAGTGGACGTGCCCGCGGTGGGTGTCGGAAGTTGGTCGAGGACGCGCCGCTGAGAACAAGGAGGGAACCGGCGTGGGGGCACCGCCGAAAAACAAGAAGGTCCATTGGGGATTTCATTGAGCATTTTGCAACTTTGTTGGCACCCTGTACGTAGAGACTCTTTGCTCACTCTATGGTGTGCAAAACAAAGAATTTTACTGTGACTTGTCACATGTGATAATAAAGTATCAATCCGTCAATCCCACACTCCAAAGACGTGCAAAATTGCAGGTTAATTGGCTTCTGTAAATTGTCCTCTAGTGTGTCTGATAGAACTAGTGTACGGGCACTGTATCTCTAAACTAAACTAAACTAACTTAAATTAAACTGACTCCCTATAAGTTTGCTTGTACAGGTGAGTTGTCCCATAGCAATAGATAGTCTGTAGAAACATTGAAAATCTCAGTTTGCCTATTTAATAATAAAGCTGATATTAAAAAGATGATCTCCTCCCTATCGTGTTCATGATCTCTGCATGAAAAATGAGTTGGTTAGTCGAATAATCATTCACAGATCTGTGCTGCCTCTTTGTTCAGTTCATCTTCCTCCAAACGCTCCATCTCTTTTGAAAGCATTTATTTTACCACCAACCATTGAAACCTTTGAAGCCATCAGTCCTCTGGTCCATCATTTTCTTCCTATCTTTACATGAGCAGCTAAAAGAAACAATGTGTACATCTGTAATGTCATTCATGCACTGAAACATCCCAAAACACTTGCTGACTAGATGCTCACATTTATAATGCAGGAAAAATAGCACTCAGCATGTTGGCAACAAATTGTAATACGACTGAGGGCGGTGGAGGCAGGTTCTCTGGATGCTTTCAAGAGAGAGCTAGATAGGGCTCTTAAAAATAGCGGAGTCAGGGGATATGGGGAGAAGGCAGGAACGGGGTACAGATTGGGGATGATCAGCCATGATCAAATTGAATGGCGGTGCTGGCTCGAAGGGCCAAATGGCCTACTCCTGAACCTATTGTCTATTGTCTATTGACAGCAATCAAAACACTCGTTATTACTAATGTTGGTTGATGGATAAATGATATTGAAGATATCAAGGAGAATTCATTTAAGAGACATATAGGAAAACAAAATAACATTTCAACCAACAGTTGGTGTATCTGACAATATAAAAGGACACCGTGCTGGAATAGGTCAGGCAGCATCTCTGGAGAACATCGCTAGGTGATGATTCGGGCCGGGACTCTTCTTCAGATTGATATCTGATATCTGTCCAAAGAAGGCTCCCGACCAGTAAGGTCTCCAGATATGCTGCTTGACCTGCTGAGTTACTCCAGCACTTTGTACCCTATGTAAACTAGCATCTGTAGCTGCTTGGTGCTTCATCTCTGACAACATAGCAGTCTGTGAGTACTGGAAGGAAGTGCTGGTTCAGAGATTGGGGCTCAGATTTCTGGATTGGCATTTGAAGCCTTCACCATCCGATTGAGTCCGTTAGTGATTGACAACATCAAATAATAATGGAATGTAGAAAGATGGGGAAGGTATTTAGACTTTCAAACTGTTCTGTCATTAGATGAGATCACAGTTGCTGCTATATCGCCTGACTTCATTCACCCGCCATTTCCTACATTGCTTCATATCTCCGCTAAACGAAATCTATTAATATGATCATGACCTAACCGATTGCTATTTGCAGAAGGGATTTCCAAATTTCTCCCACCTTTTGTGTGTACAAATGTTTTCTAATCTCTCTCTCTCTCTCTCTCTCTCTCTCTCTCTCTCTCTCTCTCTCTCTCTCTCTCTCTCTCTCTCCTCATTCTCTCTCTTTCTCCCTCTCTCCCTCTCTCCCTCTCCTTCTCCCTCTCCTTCTCCCTCTCCCTCCCCCCCCCCCCCAGACCACACCAATCTCATTTAAAATCTTTGTCTCCAATCTTTTTAGACTCTGCAAACAGCAGTTCCTTATCTCTATTTGTTTTGTCAGTTCTCTTTAAATGTTGATCATATTGCCTCTTAACCTAAAGTTCAGAGTTGGTTTCTGTGTAACTTCTCCTCACAATCTAGCCCTTGATCACCAAGTATATCCACATTGCAGCCTCTCTAGGGTGTGGTGACAAGAGCTGCTGGTAATCAGAGTCATAGAGTCATAGAGTGATACAGTGTGGAAGCAGTCCCCTTGGCCCAACTTGCCCACATCAGCCAACAATGTCCCAGCTACACTCGTCCCACTTGCCTGCGACAGTTCTACAGATATGATCAAATCAGCTGTTTGTATTATCATAACATCTGCCCATTCTAGGTATAAGGACTGGCATTTTGTTACTGTTTGTAATTATTTTCTTTTCTAATCCAAGATATTTACATAGTTGATTCTTTTCTAATCCAATATATTACAAAGTACAGCACATGAACACTGACTTTGGCCCATAATGTCTGTGCCGAACATAATGCCAAGATCCGAGTGGAGTTTCTCTATTTCCAGCTTTTCTCGGTCGATAAACAAATCAATTAAACTCCTTTCATCCTTTTGATTTCATAACAGTTGGGTGGGAATTAGGAAGAGAGCATTGTAGTGGAATAGCAAGCTTCACTTTTATCAGTAGAACGTGGGTTGGAACCCTGCCCAGGATGAAAATCCTTTTAATGTTTTACTCTTCATTGCCCTGTGGTTTGGAGTAGAAGAGAAGATATAATCCTCAGAACATAAGAAAGGTGATGAAGCACGCAAAGAAGAGACTATAGCTTTACAAATTGCTAAAAATGCCAGCATATGTTAATAAGGGCACAAAAACTGCAAACAAAAATACTCTTTGGATTTGGTAAAATAGCACAGAAAAGAGGTGTTTTGTTGGGTTGAATCTTGGTTAAATAACTTAGTATTATGAACAGTTATAACATCATAGAGAAATACAGCACAGCGACAGGCCCTCAGCCCACTGATTCTGTGCCGACCATCATCTGTCCATTATTGGCATTCAAATGTGTAGGAAGGAACTGCAGAACTGGTTTAAACCGAAGATAGATACAAAAAGCTGGAGTAACTCAGCGGGTCAGGCAGCATCTCTGAAGAGAAGGAATGGGTGACGTTACGGGTCAAGATCCTCCTTCAGACTGAGTATTTCAGTCTGAAGGGTCTCAAATTGGCATTCAAATGACAATTCAAATGTAAGTTTTGGGAACAAGAGCATGTTTAAATAGAGGGCGTGAGATTGGACGGATCCCAAAGCATGTGGGGGAGGGGAGCGGCTAGCTGTGACCAGGGCTACAGGTGAGCTTGCCGTGAGCCTAGGGCTGTCACCTATTGAATAGTGGAAGGAGGATCCAGCGTGGAATTTAACCCATGAAATTAACCAATGAAATGCCCATCGGGATGAACATAAATTAAGACAAATCTAGAGGCTGGAATCAGTTGTTCCCCAAGCCATTTAGCAATGAAGCTTGTCGATTAGCTGGGGGACAAGCTTCCCTTGTTAGGTTGCACCCAGTAGTCATTCAGGGATGTAATCCTGATTAGGTAATGCTGATGGCACTTTACTGACTTTCATCCATGGTTACATCCTCGACATAGGTATGAATTGTTTAACCCCAACATAAAGATAGGCAAGGTGCATTTTGGCTTTACACTCAATGGCAATAACTGTCAAGAGGAAAGGTTATTCTCACTCCACAGATGCTGCCTGACCTGCCGAGTATTTCCAGTATTGGCAGCATGGTGGTACCATCATAGAGCTACTGCCTTACAGCGCTAAAGACCTGGGTTCAATCCTGACTGCAGGTATTGTCTTCTTCTTCTTGCGTTTGAGGCAACAGAAGTCCGCAGCAGGGTGATGCCATCCGGTTCGACATCCGTAGGTGCCCGCCCTAAAAAGGGCGCATGCTTCGGGTTGGCGCCAAGCTACGGCGCTGCTGCTGTCTCCGTTTGTTGTCGTTCGCCTGACTGAAGTCAGTTGACAGGGCTCACCACGGGGAGGTCGACAACATGAGGTACTGTCTGTACGGCGTGTGTACGTTCTCCCCGTGACTTGCGTGAGTTTTCTCCGAGATCTTCGGTTTCCTCCCACACTCCAAAGACATCCAGGTTTGTAGGTTAATTCTAAATTAGTAAAATCTAAATTGTCCCTGGTGTGTGTGGGGTAGTGTTAATGTGCAGCGATCGCTGGTTGGTGGGGCTCTTTGGGCCTAAGGGCCTGTTTCCGCGCTGCATCTCTAAATTAAACTATCGCCTATCTTTATCACAATTTTCAGCAATGGGTCTCATAAAGTTCTTTCTGGAACTTTGTGTTTCATTAGGTCATGATTTACGATCCTAGCCCTGGTTTACGATCAGTGCGAATGGCTTCTGCAACTGGATGATCTATTATGATTTATCTATTTCTACCTTCCCCCATGCTTTTATATTCTGCTCTGGTGCCACCAAGTGTATTGATGGAGGTCTAATTTCTGTGTTCCCCAGATTGTTTGCAGTTGAACACTCTCATTCTCTGCTTTAATGTCAGAGAGTCATAGAGTCATACAGTGTGGAAACAGCCCCTTTGTCCCAACTTGCCCACACCACCCAACATGTCCCATCTACCATAGTCCCACCTGCCTGCGTTTGGCCCATATCCCTCTAAATCAGTCCTATTCATGTACTTGTCCAAATATCTCTTAAACGTTGCGTTAAGAGACACTAGTGTTGCATTAAATGGGTGGTACAATGGCGCAGCAGTAGAGTTGCTGCCTTACAGTGCCAGAGACCCAGGTTCTATCCTGACTACAGGATGCTGCCTGAATGGAGTTTGTACGTTCTCCCCGTGACCTGCGCAGGGTTTTCTCCGGGAGCTCTGGTTTCCTCCCATACTCCAAAGACGTACAGGTTAGTAGGTTAATTGGCTTTGGTAAAATTATAAACTGTCCCTAGTGTGTGTAGGATAGTGTTAGTGTGCGGGGATCGCTGGTCTGAGCGGACCCGGTGGGCCGAAGGGCCTGGTTTCACGCTCTAACCTAAACTAGTACCTCCCTCAACTACCTCGTCCAGTAACTCATTCCATACACCTACCACCCTTTGTGTGAAAATGCTACCCCTCAGGTTCCTACTAAATCTTTTCCCTTTCATCTTAAACTTATGTCCCCTGGCTCTCGATTCCCTGACTCTGGACAAGAGACTGTGTGCATTTATCCGATCTATTCCTCTCATGATTTGTACACCTCTATAAGATCACCCCTCATCCCTCACCTTGCTGAGCCTTTGTATTTGAATCATCATTAACAGAATGAAGCATCTCTCAAGCTTTACAAGATCATTAGCAAGCAAAATCTGCCATCAAGCCGATTGTGGGTCATTTGGCTCAGTTGAAAATTTGTCTCCAAAGTGGAAAGATGGGAATTACCACACTATTTATCATGCTGCATGCAAAGAAGCCATTTCGACCCGCTATGTCCATGTCAGTTCATGGGGCAATAACATTCTCCACTAATTTTCACTCAAACCTATTGTCTCAGCGTTCCTGTCTGTGACTCTGCCTCTCACTTACATACTCAGGGCAACTTACAGTGGCAAATTAACCTACCAATCTGCATGACTTTGTGATGTGGGAGGAAGCTGGAGCATCCGAATGAAACCCACAGGGAGAACATGCAAACTCCACACAAGCAGCACCCGAGGTAAGGATCGAACCCAGGTTGCTGGAGCAGCTCTACTAGTTGTGTCACTGTGATGACCATTGCTGCTGAGGTTTAGAATTCCAATTCTCTTCCACCTTCTGATTTCCAACTTTCTCCTCCCTACCACAATCAGTCTGAAAAAGGGTCCCACACCAAAACACCTGACTGCTGAATTAATCCAGTACTTTGGGTTTTGCTCAAGATTCCAGCATGAATGAATGAATGAATGAATGATACTTTATGACATGTCACAGTGAGATTCTTTGCTTTGCAATGAGTCACCACATTTTGGGGGTTCCATTTAGTCCCCAATGGCAGAGACCATTCCTTCTGCAACTCCCTGGTCCACTCATCCCTTCCCACTCAACCCATCCCCTGCCCAGGTACTTTCCCCTGCAACCGCAGGAGATGCAATATCTGTCCTTATACCTCCTCCCTCGCCCTCCATCCAGGGACCCCAGCAGGATAAGGTCCCACATAGGGGATTAGTGGGCAAAATTAGGGCACATGTTATTGGGGGTAGACTGCTAACATGGTTGGAAAATTGGTTGGCAGACAGGAAACAAAGAGTAGGGATTAACAGGTCCCTTTCAGATTAGCAGGCAGTGACTAGTGGGGTACCGCAAGGCTTGGTGCTGGGACCACAGCTACTTACAATATACATCAATGATTCAGATGAAGGGATTCAAAGTAAGATTAGCAAAATTGCAAATGACACAAAGCTGGGTTGGCAATGCGAACTGTGAGGAGGATGCTATGAGAATGCAAGGTGACATAGACAGGTTGGGTGAGTGGGCAGATGCATGACAGATGCAGTTTAATGTGGATAAATGTGAGGTTATCCACTTTGGTAGCAAAATCAGGAAGGCAGATTATTATCCAAATGGTGTCAGGTTGGGAAAAGGGGAAGTACAACAGGATCTGGGGGTCCTTGTTCATCAGTCAATGAAAGAAAGCATGCAGATACAGCAGGCAGTGTAGAAAGTTAATGACATGTTGGCCTTTATAACAAGAGGAGGAGTATAGAAGCAAAGAGATCCTTCTGCACTTGTATAGGGCTCTAGTGAGACTACACCTGGAGTATTGTGTGCAGTTTTGGTCCCCTAATTTGAGGAAGGACATTCTTGCTATTGAGTGAGGGCAGCGTAGGTTTAGGAGATTAATTCCCGTGATAGCGGGACTGTCATATGCTGAGAGAATGGAGCAGCTGGGCTTGTATACTTTGGAATTTATAAGGATGCGAGGGGATCTTATTGAAACATAAGAATATTAAGGGTTTGGAGACGCAAGAGGCAGGAGACAGGTTCCCGATGTTGGGGAGTCCAGAACCATGGGTCACAGTTTAAGAATAAGGGGTAAACCATTTAGAACTGAGACGAGGAAACACTTCTTCACACAAAGATTTGTGTGTCTGTGGAATTCTCTGCCTCAGAGGGCGGTGGAGGCCGGTTCTCTGAAAGAGTAGATAATAAAAGATAGAGAAACGTGATATATAGTATGTGAGAAAGAAAAAAGTGTGAAAAAAGAAAGTTGAGAATGAAAAAGAGACAAGAAAGAAAAGAAGAGTAGAAAGTAAGAGATTAAGGCGATCGTTATCTATATTCATGACCATCCCTCACCCAATCCTGAAACAATTAGCTTCTACGGTTTTGTTGCACCATATGCTTCCAAAAAATCGACAAATTGAGACCAACTCGTTATAAATTGGTCTAATTTATCTATTAGGAGGAATCACATTTCCTCAAGATGTGCAGTGTCCAACGTGTTTGAAAGCCACATTTTAAGCGTTGGTATGGTTGTATTTTTCCAAAAGTCAAGTATAAGTTTTTTTGCTGTTATTAACCCATAATTAAAAAATAAATTTTGAGATGAGTTCAGTTTATTCCCATCTTCCATTACTCCAAATATAATCATTTCAGTATTAGGTTCAATTTTAATCTTAAATAATTTTGTGAATATTTCAAAAATATCATTCCAGAATTTATAAAGTTTTATGCAGGAGACAAAAGAATGTGTTATAGTTGTGTTTTGGGATAAACATTTATCACAAATGGGGGAAGTATTTGGATAGAATTTATTCAGTCTCGCTTTTGAGTAATATAATCTATGTAACATTTTTAATTGAATTAAATTATGTCTTACATTAATCAAACATTTGTGTATATATATCAATTGCTTTTCCTATGTTTCCTTCTTAATTTTTATCATTAATTCTTGTTCCCACTCTTCTCTAAGTGTCTCTGTCGATGGTAAATCTATACTTAGAATACTATTATAAAAATATGATATTAATTTCTGTGAGTCAGTCTTAATGTTCATTGCTTCTTCCAGTGGCTCTGAAGTTATGTTTTGATATCTTTGTATGTATTTCTTCATGAAGTCACAGATCTGAAGATATTTAAAATATTGGTTATTTTTCAGTTTAAATTTTAATTGTAATTGTTGGAATGATAACAGATTTCCCATTTCATACATATCACCAATCCTTTTAATTCCCATTCTTTCCCATGATTATATGTTTTATCAATAAGAGATGGTTTAAATGAAGGGTTATTCACTATCGGCATTAACAATGATAGGTTTCTTAATTTTAAGGATAATTTTATTTGTTTCCAAATTCTTATTGTATCATGTATAATTGGGTTATTCTTATATATTGTGTTGTTCAGTTGTATCAGGGAGAAGAGGATCACTCCTATATTACAAGGAGAACAGTCCTCTTTCTCCATTATTATCCATTCTGTCTGTTGGGTAGAACTGTCCAACCAGTAAATTATATTCTTAATATGCACTGCCCAATAATAATACAAAAAGTTCGGAAGTGAAAGTCCCCCAATGTCTTTTGCACAAATGTTTTCTTTGGATTCTATGTGATCTATAATCCCAGATAAAATTGGTAATATTAGAGTCTAATTGTTTTAAGAAGTTTTTTGGTATATATAATGGTATAGATTGAAATAGGTATAATATTTGTGGTAAAAAGATCATTTTTATACCATTTATTCTGCCTATTAATGATAACGGAAGAGTTTTCCATAATTTAATCGACACGTTGAGTTTATTTAATAAAGGCATAAAATTAGCGTTAAATAATGCTTTGTTTTTTCTAAAAATTTGAATACCCAAATATTTATATTTTTCTGTTGCAATTTTAAAGGGGAATTTTAATAGGTGTGTAGATTCTTGAGGTTTTAACGTCATGATTTCACTTTTATTCCAATTTATTCTGTATCCAGAAAAAGAACCGAATTCCTCTATTAAATTTAATAAGTTTGGTATACTCGTTTGTGAGTTTGTAATATATAAAAGTATATCGTCTGCATATAATGAAATTTTATTACTTGAGTCCCTAGTATTATATTCCTGAACATTAATGGATGACTTCTTATACTTTCAGCCAGGGGCTCTTTCATAAGGGTGAATAGCAGAGGTGATAAAGCACATCCCTGCCTATTGCCCCTCGATAAATGAAATTTTGGAGATAACATATTAATGGTTAATATTCTTGCCATCGGTTTATCATATAGTAATTTATCCATTCAATAAAATTCTCTCCCATATTAAATGTTTGCAATATTTATATAAATACTGCCACGCTACCTGATCAAATGCTTTCTCTGCGTCCAGAGAAACAATTGATATATCTTCTTCCTCCGTTTTATGTGAGTACATTATATTAAACAGGCGTCTCAAATTATTAAATGAATGTCTTTTGGGTATAAACCCCGTTTGATCAGGATTTATCAATTTACTAATATATTTACTCATTCTTGCTGAGGTCTTTGCTAAAATTTTCTGATCTGTATTTAAAAGTGATATAGCTCTATATGAGCCCGGTTCATCTAAATCTTTATCTTTTTTTGGTATAAGCATAATAGTTGATTCAGCTAATGTTTCTGGTAATTTATTTTCTTTAAAGGCATGAGTATATAAATTAAGTAAGTGTGGAGCCGTTATCTCATGGAATCATTTATAAAATTCATTACTAAAACCATCTGGTCTAGGCGTCTTACCATTTTTCAACGATTTTATTGTTTCACCTATTTCTTCAAGTGTAATCTGAGCTCCTAATTCCTCTTGTTCCGAAATGTCAAGTTTTGGAACATTACAGTTATTTAAAAAAATTATAATTTTACTATCTTCTATTTTAGTTTTAGATGTATACAAATGTTGTTAAAATTGAGCAAATCTATTGTTAATATCCTTAGGTAATGTTAGTAATTCACCTTTCTCTGATTTAATTTTACTGATAGTATTTTCCTTTTCTTGTTTTTTCAATTGACGAGCTAAGAGTTTATGTGGCTTGTCACCAAATTCGAAATGTTCCTGTTTTGTGATTTGGATTAATCTTGGAGGTAGAAGTAATAAAATCAAAGATTTCTGCATGGGTGTTGGAGGCAACCCCGATGCAATGACATCAACGAGATTGGAGGGGATGATTTGACTGCAAGGAAGGTCGAGAACTACCAAGAAAAGGGTAATCAGGGATTGGCATGGGAAGTAAGTAGGGCAGCAGAGTGGCGCAGTGGTAGAGTTACTGCCTTACAGCGCTAGACACCCAGGTTCAATTCTGACTGCGGGTGCTGTCTGCCTGCAGTTTGTACGTTCTCCCTGTGACTGTATTGGATTTTTCAGAATCCTCCTGTTTCCTCCCACACTCCAAAGATGTGTAGGTTTTGTAGGTTAATTGGCTTCTGTCCCTGATGTACAAGATCACACTAGTGTACAGGTGAATGAGTGATTGTTGGTCGGTGGAGACTTGGTGGGCCGAAGGGCCTGTTTCCACACTGCATCTCTAAACTAACTAAAAGTGGGTCTTTGGACAAGTGTAACAAATTCAGTCATTTCACAGAATGCAGGCACAAATTTTCCTAACTCAATTACACAAACAGAAAATGTGGGCCAAAGGTTGTTTAAATGCAGGTAGTTTTGATGTAGGGGAGGGTGCACTTTGTTTTGGTTTCGTGATTTGAAATGAGAACTGCTCACTCAAGCTGACCTCCAGGCATCAGGCAAGGCTCTGATTGTATTCCTCCCACTGCTCACTCAAGCTGACCTCCAGGCATCAGGCAAGGCTCTGATTGTATTCCTCCCACTGCTCGGTCGATTTGGTTGACTTGATACCAACAGCGTTTACTAAGTAAGTCACAGTAACAAGGTGTTCAATTAATCAATGCCACTTTTTAATAGGTAGTTAAGGAAATGTATTAACTGCTAATAAATGGTAGCACTCAAGCAGAGCACCTCTAACATGAATTAGCATTTCCAGACAGTTCAAATTCTTCAGTAGGACTGTCATCTAACACCAGCATCTGACTCCAGCATCTGCAGTCTCTAGTGTCTTCCTTGCAAACTGAAGTTGCATTAGGAATTAGATGAACTCAGCAACATGACAAATTTCTGGAGGTGGTATCTTTCAGATGACAGATTAAAATGAGGTCCCATCCACTGTCTCACATGGAAATTGAAGATGCTGCTGCTGCTCTTTCAAGAAGAGGCACGGTGGTGCAGTGATAGAGTTGCTGCCTTACAGCGCCAGAGACTCAAGTTCGATCCTGATCACGGGTGTGGTACTGTACTGAGTTTGTGTCTGCGTGGGTTTTCTCCAGGTGCTCCGGTTTCCTCCCACAGGCCAAAGACATGCAGCTTTGTAGGTCAATCGATTTCTGTAAATTATTCCCAGTGTGTAGGATAGTAGTGTACTATGATCGCTGGTCAGCACGGATTCGGTGGGCCGAAGGGCCTGTTTCCATGCCGTATCTCTAAACTAAACTAAACTAAACTAAACTAAACTAAACTAAAGAACAGGTGAGTTTCCCTGAGTGAGCTGGACAGTGTGGTTTATAATAGTAAGATTAAATGAGAACTTACCAGTTCGAAGTTTGATCCTTATTTTATGAGGAGTTACGATGAGGGATTACGTGAAGAAGCCCCTCCAGGCGCATGCGCGTCATACTTTAAAGCAGTGGCGTGAAAACACAGAAACAATAGCCGAAGTAAGATAGTAAGGCTTTGAGAAGACTAGAACTACCAGATGAACCTTTTGATTATGAGGGCCGGGAGCGGCGGGCACGTAATCCCTCATCGTAACTCCTCATAAAATAAGGATCAAACTTCGAACTGGTAAGTTCTCATTTTATCTTACTATTTTACTTTGGAGTCACGTGAGTGACTATGTGAAGATTTCAAAGCTCTGTGATTTCATGCCGTTGAATCCACTCCATACGACACACTGCTTCAGTTGACATAGTAGTGAGTAAATAATATATTGAACATTGCTTTGAACTATTCAATAACTATTTTAATAACAATAATAACAAAAATTAGTAATAACCCCTCTATCCCAGGGGGAAATTACAAAGAAAATGATATGATACAAAGCAAACAAAATTAAACGGAACCCAACAAAGCATGCCCAAACCCAGGCACTGTCAAAACAGGTTTGTCATAAAACTTAGAAAATGTTGCTTCTTTAGACCATCCTGCGGCCCCGAGGATTTGGTCTAGCGGCACGTCCTGTGCCTTCGCCGCGGATGTTGATGCCGCCCTGGTGGAGTGAGATTTGAACACATGAGTGTCTTCTCCGGCGTAATCCAGAACCTGTTTTAATCATCTAGAAATAGTTTGTACTGACACTTTTTTATATGTTTTTTTGTGGGTAATGAGCATTGATGTCTCAGAACCTCTGAGACTCATAGTTACCTCAATATATTGACTCAGATGCTTAACTACACATAACGCTTGGACGACAGGGTATGCTTTAAAGATTACCTTGGTTCCAGCCATTCCTGGCCTGCTTTGCTTGATTAGATCATAAACATAAAAAGTAATTTTATCTACAGACAAATGCATACAATCTAGTCGTAACATTTGCAATGTTTGTACTCGTTGTGCTGATACTAGCGATATGAGCATAACCACTTTAAGTGTTAACTTCTGAAAAGAAAGTGACTTAATTGGTGTCCATTGCCAAAGCAGTGTAAGAACTAAACTGACATCCCAGATTTCTATATATCTAGGCTTAGGAGGGTTTTTATTTAAAAAAATCCTCTCATGAATCGGGATACTAACGGATGAGTCCCAATAGATTGTTGTTCTGAAAAATGTCCTAAATATGAGGATAAAGCACTCCGAGCACTATTAATGGCACTATAACTCAAGTGCCGATCAAAATGCAACATAGCAAGGAACTCCAATACATCCGGAATGCTTGCAGTATGATAAGATATATCTGACTGTACACAAAACATTTCCCATTTCTTTATATGAGACACATATTGTTTCTCAGTGCTATCTCTCCAAGCTGCAGTTATGACACACATGGTCCTATCCGACAGTCCAAGGCCTTGGAACGGTCTGGTCAGAACCTGCAGATCAACAAATTATGCAACGGATGACTTTCTCATGTTACTGGATGCATCAACAGATTACTGCAGCTGGGGATCGTCATGAATGGCTGAATCATAATTCTGAGCACCAATGGGCTGTGTAGGCCAGTCTGGAACCACCAAAACGCCTGTGGCAGAGTCTTGCTCTATTTTGGTGAGACATTGCCTAATCAAACAGAATGGGGGAAAAGCATGGAAGAATGTACGTCCCCAATGTAGCGAGAATGCATCCACCGCTACTGCTCCTGGATCCGGTTCCCATGAAACATATTTAGGCAACTGGTGATTTAGCCTGGATGTGAACAGATCAATATCTGGCAATCCATAGCGGCTGACAATCATTTTAAAATACTTCTGGATTTAACATCCATTCTATATTGTCATTGAACTTTTGTGACCTGTTGGCTGTCACCACGTTGTCTCTACCAGGTAGGTAGACTGCTGAGAGCCAGATGTTTCTGGGGATACACAAGTGCCAGATGAGGTTGGCCAGATTATCACATGATATTGACCTTACTCCTCCCATGTGATTGATATATGCCACAGCTGTAGTTTTATCAACCTGGAGTTGAATGTGTAAATTATTCATTGTGGAACAATAAGCTTTTAATCCATAAAATGCCCCCAATAACTCCAAATAATTTATACCATGGCTGTGGAGAATTAAATCCTCTTGGACACTCCATCTACCACCACAGCTAGACTCGCTGTTCATAGCTCCCCATCCGAGAGCGCTCGCATCAGTCTGTAAAACCACTGAAGTTTGCTGAACCAAAATATTTTTCGTAGTTTGTGCTACATTGATAATTCACCATTGTAATTCAGCTAAGGCTCCGGTTGATAATTGCATGGACCTATCAAAACGACCTGCATGCTCTTTTAGTGCTTGTTCTCTGGCTCATTGCAGATTTTGATAATGCAGAGGTCCAAATGCAGGAAAAGCTGCTACCAATTTACCAATAACCCTGGCTACGTCTCGGATAGAGGGATATGATTTCTCAACGAGACAAATACACGCATTCCTGACATCCACAGCCTTGGCTGTAGTCAAACTTACTGGCATATTAACTGAATCAATGACAGATTTTGTTTGATGGATCAAAAAACCTATCCTTTCAAACAGGTGTGTGGTTGCTGAAACTGATTCTTCAGCTGTTTCCTGAGTGTAGCTTATGATTAAAATATCATCTAGATAAGCCAGTACAATGTGATTCTAGGCCCTCAGTAGCGCCAGCACTGGTTTCAATATTGTGAACAGCCTAGGCGCTGAAGGTAACCCATTAGGTAATGCTTTAAATTGCCACAGCTGTCCCATCCAACCAAATTTCAAGTATCTGCGATAATGATGATGAATTCATACTGAATAATATGCATATTTTAGATCTATAGTTGCCATATAGCAGCCTTGTGATATCAGCTGTTTTGCAGTATCGAAGGTGTCCATTTTAAAATGCCTATACTGAACGTAGGAATTTAAGTGAGTGAGATCCAGAATTACTCTACAACCCCCATCTTTTTTCGTCCTGGGGAATATATTGGACACAAATTGTTGTGGATGGTTAATCGTCCTCTCAATCACCCCGTTCTGGAACAAATTTTTAATTTCTTTTTTTACCTGCTGAGTTTCTGGTGCAGCAAATACCAAGACTCTTTTAGGCATATGCTGTACAGGTGGATAAATACCTGCAATAAACTCTATTGTAGAGCCTGACACAGTATCTAGTATAAACCGATCAGATGTTATGCAGCACCATTCATCATAAAACAATTGCAATCTACCCCCAATCGGAGGTTGTACCCCAGAATTTTTACCTGTGATGGAATGAAGATCCTGTACCTCGACACCCGGCATGGAAGGTCTCCTTCTGCTGATATTGGGGTTGTAGTTGGGATGTACTGGTGAGTAATATTTTCGATCCATCGGCCTCCCTCTGCTGGGCCCTGCCCCAGGATCCGATCCCCTGCATATCTCACCTGGCTGTCTATACACCGTCCTCGGAGTAGGGTTTAAAAGCCCAATTGTCTTTGATTCCTCATCAACGTCTTTAATTTGCTTGCGAAGGTCTTCGCCGAATAAGTAATCCGGTGGTTGAATATTACTAGCCTTACCTGCGAACCTCGGATTCAAGGTTGGCCTGTTGAGTCTTTGACATCTGTGACCCTTTGACCATCGTGCCAAACGCCATAATGCCTGCTGACACCAGTTTGAGCATACGCTGAAAGTGCATTTCCTGTCCTCGCCTCGTTGCACTCATGGGTGCCCATATTGCTGAGTTTACGGTGGGCAGCCTGAGTGAAGCACAATTGATGGGTGTTTTGTATCGGGCTGTTGTTTCCGTCATGATGATCTCCTGGAGCTGGTGAGAAGCCAAATAGTTGACATTGGCGGATAGATTATCATCCATAGCCTCACCAGTCCCTTCCGGTATAGCAAAGTTTCTCCAGGACACCCGGAGTGTGGCTCTGGTGCTCTGGTGTGTGCACATGAGCAGGGACACCAGCTTCAGGGTCAGCCTGCCCTGGCACTCCCGAGTCCTGCTCAAGGGAGACCTCATCCAGACCCAAACAAGGTGCTGGAGAGAAAGATTCCCATTCTTGGCAGGCACCATATTATGGAACTCTTTGTGAGGTTGCCTGGGGAATCACTGGGGCCTTGGACCCCTGGCTGATGAGGGTGTGGAGCATTTGCTCCATTTGATCCAGCCTCCCCCATATTTTCTTCCGATGTGGAAGGGAGTCCTGCTCTTTATCAGACCCGTCAGAAACCACGGGTCTGACAGACTTTATTTTTGCCTTCTTTCCTATTGTCGTGGCCTCAGTGCCCAGCGACACTGGAGCAGCTGTTCAATTATCGGGGGGATGGCCGCCGGTATCGGAACCGGTGTTACCGCACTTATCTCCCGACCCGATCGCTGGGATGGAGTCGCATCGCTGCGCGACCCACACTTATTACGAACAGACTTTTTACCACCGCTCTCCATGATCACTAGCTCCTACTGACTCACGAGCCAGATTTATGGAGCATAAATACTTGCAGAAAAGTTGGTAAAAACTCACTTACCTGTAAAGTTTCTATTTACCACTGGTGGCGCTGCGCTCTCCAGCCCGTTCAGTGCAACATGCATCGACGTAATGACGCGCCTTGGACGGTGGGATTCTCCACGTAGCTTATTTCTTGAAGAACTTTATTGAATTGAAAGATAGTTCACTGCAGTAAGGTTTAATATTTAAACAGGTGTTCTATCTAAAGGGAAGGAAAGCGAGAGCTCTCTCTCTCTCTCCCCCCCCCTCCCCCACCATAGGGTGAAAAAGAGACAGCGGGTAGTGTGGAGACGGAGGACCCTTCCTTTATGGAGGTCACCGTACCACCGCATGTCAGTGGGATAAAAAGAAAGCGTGCGCCGGGCTTCTGTACACTGCGGTGGAGTGTCTTGTGAAGGTTAATGGTGTGTTGTTGGCTCCCATTCATTTTGGGAGGGGGGTTCGTCAGGGGTGCCCCATGTCTGGTCAGTTGTACTCGGTCTGTGTGGAGCCGTTCCTGTGTCTTCTTCAGAGGCGGTTGACAGGCCTGGCTCTACCAGGTCCAGGGGTGGAGGTGGTTCTTTCGGCTTATGCCGATGACGTACGTCTTACGTTCACTGACCCTGATGACCTGCGGAGGATGCGTGACTGCCAGAAGATTTTCTCGGCTGCATCATCTGCCAGGATTAACTGAAGTAAGTGCTCTGGACTATTAGTGGGTCAGTGGCAGGTAGATTCCCTGCCGGAAGAAATGACATTGTATGCGTGGAGCACCACACACCTCCTCAATCTGGGGGTGTACCTGAGTCCCACTGAAGATGTCTGGCCGGCGAACAGCAGGAGCTGGAGATGAAAGTCGTTGCCCGGCTGGGGCGCTGGTCAGGCCTGCTTGGAGTTATTTCTTTTCAGGGGAGGGTGCTGGTCATAAACCAGCTGGTGGCCTCCACGTTATGGGTACCAGCTGGCTACTCCTGTCCCGCCCTCTATCTTTGCAACTGCTTTACAGAAGCAGCTGATGGATTTCTTTTGGGGAGATAGGAAGCACTGGGTTTCCGCAGCGGTCCTGAGTCTCCCATTGGAGGATGGCGGCCAGTCCTTGGTATGCATGCGTACCCAGGTGGCGGCTCTCCGTCTCATGACTTTGCGGAGGTATATGTATGGGGAGAACCTCCCCCCCCAGATGGCATGCTCTGGCCACGTATTTTTTCTGTTGGGGTGGTTGCCTAAGGGGGGTTTAGCGGCTCCCGGTGGCAGGCATCAGTCGACCCGCCTTACGGGGTTTGCCTAGTTTCTATCGTGATGTGCTAAGCGTGAGCAATTTGGCTGTTTTCAGCCAGCGTGTTGCTCTACAAGGGGATGGGGGTGTTGTGGCTGCAGAAGTGGCCGGTCCTCACCCTGTCATGGAGGGTGTTGAGGAGAGGTGTGGCTTAGAGTGGTTCTGACAGCTTATCCCCGCTCCGTCGGATTTGCTCATCGGGCCTAGGCTCCGGGATATTTCTCCACACAACTTGAGCCCCCTTTCCGAGATGCCCAGCATGCTGTTTCATGATGCAAAGAGACGCATACTGTACAGAATTCTCCTGCACATTCTGCACCTCCTTGCTTTTGTCTTCTGTCCTGACACACCATGGGCGGTCAGTGTTACCACCCAAAGGCAGGGGAGGTCCTCAGTGGGGGTCTCTCTATAAGGGAGTTGTCCCCCCTTTATATTGGGGACCTTGGTTGGAGAGTGTTGCACAGAGCGGTGGCGTGTAATAAACTTTTGAGTCGGTTCACGGGGTTGTCGGTCGCCTGTATTTTCTGCGGTGAGCAAGAGACCATGTTCCACGCGTATATGGAGTGTGAGAGGTTACTGCCCCTGTCCCAATATCTGAAGGGGTTGTTCCACAAGTTCTGGTTGCATTTTAGTCCCACGATTCTAGTGTTTGGACACAAGGCAGGGAGTGGAGAGAGTCGATCGGGGGGGGGGGGGGGGTGGGACCTCCCTGCCGGTTTGCTCCTGGGTCTTGCCAAGATGACCATTCGCGGGCCCAGGCAGTGGGCGGTCGATGGTCAGGCCAGAGTCGGCTGCCTGCCCCTCTTTCGGGCCTACGTCCGTGCACGTGTGTCCCTGGAGAGGGAACACGCGGTGTCCACGGGGACTCTGGAGGCCTTCCGTGGGCGCTGGTCACCGCGTGGGGTTGAGAGTATCGTAAATAATTAATGCATCATTGTGCTATAATGATTATTTGATACATTGTAACTTCTGATTGTGTTTTTGATGTGATGTATCATGCGTTTGTGCTGAATAAAGTTTTTTGAATAGGAAAAAAAGAGAGCGAGAGAGAGAGAAAGACTAGAAAACATTTCCATGCTGTGTCTCCAAAACTTAATGTTCAACAATTTTTTTACCAGATGCAATAAGAAGTATTTATGGTCTTCTAAGAGTCCCCTTGGCTTCTCAGATGAAGGTGAATTTGTGCCACTGTGAAGATGAGCACACAACATGTAACCTTTGCTTCATGAACAACACGTGCCGCTGATTTGACCTTGGACATTTAGATTATTGTTATGTGTACCGAGGTACAGTAAAAAACGTTTTTATTGCGTACTAACCAGTCAGCGAAAAGACTATACATGATTACAATCGAGCCGTCCACAGTGTACAGATACAGGAGTCCGATTAAAGAAAGTCTGAGGGTCTCCATTGATGTAGATGGCAGCTCAGGATTGCTCTCTAGTTGTTGATAGGATAGTTCAGTCCCCTGATAATTGACTGATACCTTATGTTTAAGAAGCAAATGTGGTTTAAAGCTTATAATTCTTATCTCAGCATTAACATGAGCAGCAGCTCCCCACATCTCAATGCCTTCCCAACTCTTTATGACGTTATGTGTAGGAAGGAACTGCAGATGCTGGTTTAAACTGAAAATAGACACAAAAAGCTGGAGTAACTCAGCAGGTCAGGCTGCATCTCTGGAGAAAAGGAATAAGTGACGTTTCGTGTCGAGACCTTTCTTCGGGGAGGTCTGAGGGGAAAGGGGAAGGAAAGTTAACGGAAAGGGAAATGAGAGATATAGATGGTGATGTAGAGAGAAATAGAACGAATGAATGAAAGATATGCAAAAGAGTAACGATGATAAAGGAAACAGGCCACTCTTAGCTGTGTGTTAGATGAGAACGAGTGCAGACAATGAGACTCAACAAGACAACTTTGAAGCTGATACGACTTGGGTGGGAGGGTGGAGAGAATGGGGAGTGGAGAGAATGGGGAGTGGAGAGAGAGGGATTACTTGCACGGGTTATTTGCAGTAAAGGCCCTGTCTCACAGTGCGAGTCATCCCACGAGTGACCGCAAGTGAAAGAAAAAAAACAGACTCGTGGTTGTGTACGAGATTTCAGGTTTATGATCAAGTGTTTAACCGAGTTCCCACGGGTATGTCATTGCTGCGATGTTCCAACTTCCTCTCCTGAGTTACCAAGTTCCTCTCCCGTTACTCTTGAGCCAACCGTGAATGAAGGTAAGTGTGTGAGGGTGTGGGAAGTCCATGCCGGGTGCCGGCCGGCCGGCCGCAGCCGCTGTTCTTTCACATCAGTTGCACATCAGATTGTTGGGAGACGGAGCTCAGGGTTCGCCTCCTGAGCTGCTTTGGTGCCCAGGCGTAAGTTGAGGTGGAGGGTGGTTGGGGGTGGGTGACAGACAAGGCTCTTGGGTACTGGGATCATTCTCTGCGGGATGGTTCCTGGGATGTCAGGACTGTCTTATGAAGAAAGACTGGATAGACTCGGTTTATACTCTCTGGAATTTAGGAGATTGAGAGGGATCTTATAGAAAACTTACAAATTCTTAAGGGTTGGACAGGCTAGATGCAGGAAGATTGTTCCCGATGTTGGGGAAGTCCAGGACAAGGGGTCACAGCTTAAGGATAAGGGGGAAATCCTTTAAGACCGAGATGAGAAAGACTTTTTTCACACAGAGAGTGGTGAGTCTCTGGAACTCTCTGCCACAGAGGGTAGTTGAGGCCAGTTCATTGGCTATATTTAAGAGTGAGTTGGATGTGGCCCTTGTGGCTAAGGGGATCAGAGGGTATGGAGAGAAGGCAGGTACGGGATACTGAGTTGGATGATCAGCCATGATCATATTGAATGGCGGTGCAGGCTCGAAGGGCTGAATGGCCTACTCCTGCACCTAATTTTCTATGTTTCTATGTCTTAGTGCGGGAGACATGTGTAGGAGAGGTGTGCTGACTGCAGGCAGACACTTTGGTAGTGATTGCCCATCAGTCTCAAAAGCCGCTGTGTCTCCCTGTCCCTATGATAGCAGGGGGCAATCAAGCAGCACAATAGCCCCCTCACCCTCCACGCCAACACAAAGGGCAACGATCCCAAGGCTTTAGGGGCAGAAACAGCGGGCAGGCGACAATCACCCGCCATAACGCGAGAGATATCATGCGCTATTGTAGGTCTCCTTTGCACGTCGGTGTTTCTGTATTTCTCCATCTCATTGTTGGCCCTGTCTGTCGCCACCCCCACCCCCATCCCTCTGCTTCCTGGCCATGTGTGTGATCGCTTTCCTCCCCTCTCCAGCTCCCCGCCCACGGTGACGTTGAGACGGAAGGCAGACGCAACAAGCTGGAGTAACAACGCGGGCCAGGTAACATCTCTGGAGAATGTGGATAGGTGACGTTTCGGATAAGGGCTCATCTTCTGAAGATCTCGACCCGAAAAGTCACCAATACTTTTCTCCAGGGATGCTGCCTGTCCTGCTGAGTTACTCCAGTGTCTATCTTTGATAATAGCTGGGTGGGTCAAAGGGTCTGTGCAGTTTGACCATAATCCACTGGCACCAAACATGCCGCTTGTTCTTAGATTCAATGAAGTTACTGCCCCAGAGATTGGCGACAGGCTTGATATGCCTCGTCCAACCTTGATCAGGCTGTGACACAGGCAGCCACGGCCAAAAAATGGAAGAGCTGTTTAAAAAAGTCCCAAGGATAAAGGAGTCACTGTGCCTCCCAGCCTCAGTCAGTCTTCACCCTCCTTCCTGCATCTTTCAACTACAAGTCTAGTGGCTCAGCACTGCGCACCTTCATTAGCAAGCTCCCTGTGAAGGGCAAATTAACACAGAAGACTACACACGGACACTTCCCAACCTGAAACCAGGGATTGGTGGTCAATGTGAGATCCTGAAAAACATCAGTGCTCGGGAGAGTTTATCCCATCCCTGTGCTAATCTAAGTAAGCCCGGTCAACTTTAAGGAATTTCCCTACACTTCAGGAGGTTAGAGAAGGATTTAGTGCAAACTCTAAACCCAGATTTACTGTAATTGAAATGCGTCCTGCAATGCTGCCCAGCTGATGCCAGTATGGAAGGGTAATTATTATTAAAAATGTAAGCACTTCATGTGGAGGAGTGCAAGGTGTGGGAGCTGTTAATAAGCAATAAAACCACCTGTGGTGACACAGTTGCAGCTCCAGTGACAGCTCCTCACTGCCAGCTCCCTCATCTCCACAATCAGGGGGTCAACGGCCCCACAAACCTTGAATTCGTATTCCACACATCGATGTACAACAGAGAACCAGAGGGGAAACCAGCTGAATAAAACTTGCAGGAAGGAACTGCAGATGCTGGTTTACACCGAAGGTAGACACAAAGTGCTGGAGTAACTCAGCGGGTCAGGCAGCACCTCTGGAGGGAAGGACTGGGTGACAGAAGGGTCTCGACCTGCTGAATTACTCCAGCAGTGTTAAAGAAGGAACTGTAGATGCAGGAAAATCGAGGGTACACAAAATTCTGGAGAAACTCAGCGGGTGCAGCAGCATCTATGGAGCGAAGGGATGGGGGACAGAAGGGTCTCGACCTGCTGAATTTCTCCAGCATTTGGATCTAAACATCATCCATTCTTTCTCTCCAGAGATGCTGCCTGTCCCGCTGAGTTACTCCAGCTTTTTTGTGTCTATCGTTGAATGCGTGACATTTTGGGTCGAGACCCTTCTTCGGACCGAAAATAAAATTTGCCTCGCGTGAAGCGGCTTGTAAATTATAACATAAAATCAAGAAATGTTAAAGGTTAACTCATTTATTTGCTGCTATTCATTCACCTGGCCTGTTGCTGTTCTCCCTCGTCCACCGTGAGCGCTGGACAGCTCACCGGGTGCAAACCTTCGCTGCATCCCGGGCGGAGGGCGATGATCACCGGACTGACCGGCAAGTAGAGGCGGCGGGTCGGCCAAGCCCGGCCCCCCGCCACCAGGATAGACACCAACTACTGGAGTAAACTCAGCGGGATCTCTGGAGAAGTCTGAAGTAGGGTCTCGACCCGAAATCTCACCCATCCCATCTCTCCAGAGATGCTGCCTGTCCCTCGGAGTTACTCCAGCATTGTGTGTGTCTATCTTTGGTGTAAACCAGCATCTGCAGTTCCTTCCCAATCCCACACTCTTGGCCCCGGGGGGTGAATGGAGCATCACACGTGGACACATCCCACCCACCGCCCCAGACTTGCCCCTCCGGCAGGTCTTTAACCGCGTCCTAAAGCCGTTCATTGAGACAGAGTGACAAATACGAAGCCACGGGGCAGGCGCCTCAGTAATAAAGGACAAGTGGCAGATCATCGCAGAAAGGCCGAAGATAGACACAAAATGCTGGAGTAACTCGGCGGGACAGGCCGCATCTCTGGAGAGAAGGAATGGGTGACGTTTCGGGTAAGTCTGAAGAAGGATCTCGACTCCATTCCTTCTCTCCAGAGATGCTGCCTGGTCCGCTGAGTTACTCCAGCATTTTGTGTTTATCTTTGGTTCAGTCTTTACTCGAGCGAATAAACAGATTATAAGAAATTTCCCACGGTAGACTCACGAGTCACTAAGGTAAACGTATGGGCCACTACGTTATTACAATGAGTTTAAATGTTTCCATTTTTAACTTGAACAGTTAATTTGACTCGTGGAAAAAATCAAACACGTTTGATTTTTTTCAAGAGTTAACAAGTTTCCCGAGTACCTGCCGTTAGCGCCACGAGTCGATAAGTTGCTCGTGCGAGTTCCGACGTTCCCGCTACGTGATCACCACGAGTGGAAACTCGGGGTCACTCGTGGGCCAACTCGCACCGTGAGACAGGGGTTTAAGATAAATCAATATTCAAATCTCTGGGGTGTAAGCTGCCCAGGCAAAATATGAGAAACTTTTCCTTCAATTTGCATTTGGTCTTAGTCTGACAATGGAGGGGGCTCAGGACAGAAAGGTCAGTGTGGTAATGAGAAGGGGAATTAAATTGTTTGGCAACCGGGAGATTAGGTAGGTCCATACTGCCCATGACTTTACTTTGCTGGTGGCCCAAGCAGGTTTAATGGCAAAATTAGTAGTGACTTGCCCCGACTATAATGCATGCAAAATATATTGTATTCGGGTGAAATTAGTAACATTAAGGAGGCAACTGGCATCAGGATGTGTAACCAATACTCTGATTACTTAATACCAGCAGCCATCATTTAACAAGTCACCACTGTCAGGAATGCAGTTATTCAATGTCACTTATTAACAGACAGTTAAGAAAATGTATTAACTGCTAATAAATTGTGGGCACTCAAGCAAATCGCTTCCAATGCCTTTGTCAACAATTTAAATTCTCTGGTAAGGCTGATAGGTATAATTATTGTAGACTGTAATTACATTATTAGGAATTTGTTGAAACACAATAAAGATATAATTTGTTGAGCAGTAAAATGGATGAATATGACCCATCATCTGTCTCTGTTTTACTTGCTCACTAAAACACCTGGAAAGCTGCAGGTATGGTTATACTTTATCCTTAAGTGTCACTCTAATGTTCGCAATACCTCAGGCAACGAGCAGAGTAAAGCTAGATGCCGAATCTCCCTGAAACAATGCCAAACATGTTTGTGTTTCCTCAAGAATGCACGAATGCACTACATGGATCGGACAAGTTTGGAGGGATATGGACCAAGCACAGGCAGGTGCGACTAATGTAGCTGAGATATGTTGGCCGGTGTGGGCAAGTTGGACTGAAGGGCCTGTTTCCACACTGTATGTTGGCCGGTGTGAGCAAGTTGAACTGAAGGGCCTGTTTCCACACTGTATCACTCTATGGCTTTATAATGCTCTGATAAACTAGCACCCTCAGGTCCTTGTTGGGTCAATAGATTTCCCAAATTATTCGATATTACTTTTATTAATATCCAACCAGACTTTAATTTTGAGTATTCATGCATGGGTTCTGCAAAATAAGTGATTTTGTCTGAAGAAGGGTCTTGACCCGAAAAGTCACCCATTCCTTCTCTG
Source organism: Okamejei kenojei (assembly GCA_035221665.1). NCBI lineage: Eukaryota > Metazoa > Chordata > Chondrichthyes > Rajiformes > Rajidae > Okamejei > Okamejei kenojei. The sequence continues at coordinate 70,628,631 of CM069139.1, forward strand.
CAGAGATGCTGCTCATCCCGTTGAGTTACTCCAGGTTTAAACCAGCATCTGCAGTTCCTTCCTACACAAGTTAATTTGCTTCATTTGCAACCCCTTGCACACTTGTTGAAAGACCAACTGCCCATGGCAAGCCCAGATCACCCTCCATCCCTTGCTTGTTAGTCCTGTGTCTTCCTTATTGTCATAAGAGCATGTGATAGCAGCAGAATTAGGCCATTTGGTCCATCAAGTCTACTCCGCCATGCAATCATGGCTGGTCTATCTCTCCCTCCTAACCCCATTCTCCTGCCTTCTTCCCATAACCTCTGACACCCCTATTAATCAATGTCAAATCTTCTCCTCCAATCTCTATGACCTCCTGCAGCACCACCACCTTCCAAATATATCATTCTTCTTCTGACTCTCTTGTGCAGTCCCAATTTTTATTGGCTCACTATTTGCAGCTTCCAGCAGACCAGCAAAGAGAATTGGAGACACAAGGAACTGCAGATGCTGGAATGTCGAGTAATAAACAAGCCCCAGGGTAACAAAGGTGGATGGTCGAGAACGGGGACGTTGGTTAGCAGGTCGACGGTGATGGCTGGCGGCCCGCAGCAGCCTGGGACTCGCCTGAATCAGGCACCGCTCATAACAACTGGAGCAGGGACTGGACTTATAAAATGGGACCAAAACATGGTGCCTCTTGGATGTAGGTTCAGTGGACTATTTCTGTACAATTGCTAATTGGGGACGGTATGGCAATATTCTACTGGAATGTTCGTAAGAAAAGAATTTCACTGTGCGTTTGCACTTTGCACATGTGACCAAAAAGCATAATAGAACCATTGAACCATTCAACCCTCTGAGTAAAAAAAAAATTCTGGTCTCCAATATAGAATGGGATCACAAATTCTCACCTCTCATGGATTCATATTACAATCTAGACATGTGTGCACAAAACTGAGACTGCCAGTCATGTTGAGTGAAATGCCTCCATAACTAAAGTGAAAAATGAAAAATGCTGGACACACTCAACAGGGCAGGAATTATATCTGGAAAAAAAGGACAGAGTTAATGTTTCAGGTTGATGTCTTTACATCAGATGGGACGTGAAACTGCAGCCAAAAAATTTCATCTGGTTACGGATGCATTTCTCAGTTTTAGTTCTTGTAATGGATACATTGTCTGCCGTGTTCCCTCATTTACAACAGTGAATATCTTTCCTTATTTGTTAAATGCTTAGAAACCGACACAAGTTAGAAACATTTCTTCTTGAATACATTCCTTTTCAATTTTCAGATCTGGCACATGAAGAGATGGCACGGTGGCGTGGCAGTAGAGCTGCTGCTTTACAGCGCCAGAGACCTGGGTACAATCCTGACTGCAGGTGCTGTCTCTACAGAGTTTGTACATTCTCCCCGTGACCGCGTGGGCTTTCTTCAGGTGCTACAGTTTCCTCCCACATTCCAAAGACGTACAGGTCTGTAGGTTAATTGGCTTCGGTAAAATAGAAAATTGTCCCTTGTGTGTCGGATAGTATTAGTGTACTGAAGATAAACACAAAATGCTGGAGTAACTCAGCAGGACAGGCAGCATCTCTGGAGAGAAGGAATAGGTGATGTTTCGGTTGACATCCTTCTTCAGACTGATTTCACGGGAGAGGGAGATTTTAGTATAGTTTAGTTTAGTTTAGAGATACTGCGCAGAAACAGGCCCTTCGGTCCATCGGGTCCACGCCGACCAGCAGGCCCCGCAGATTAACACTATCCTACACCCACTAGGGATGATTTATTTTACATTTACCAAACCAATTAACCCACAACAATCTTTGGAGTGTGGGAGGAAACCAAAGATCGCGGAGAAAACCCACGCAGGTCAGGGGGAGTACGTACAAACTCCGTACAGACAGCACCCGTAGTCGGGATCGAACCCAGGTCTCTGGCGCTGCATTCGCTGTAAGGCAGCAACTCTACCGCTGCACCACCATGACCGCCCAGATGTACCAGGTGATTGCGAGTCAACACGGACTTGGTGCGCTAAAGGGCTTGATTCCGCATTGTAACTCTAAAGTCTAAAGTAAATAATTATGACCAACACCATATGGCTGAATTATCAGTGTGCAGATATTCATATGCCTTGGGAGCATAGGTGGGGTGATTCCCAACATTTAACAACAAGTAATAAAGTAGTTGAGTGTGAGTTTATTGTCACATGTACCCAGTACAGTGAAGGGCTTTTGTCATGTGCTAAACAGTCAGCGGAGAGACAATACATGATTACAATTGAGCCATCCATAGTGTACAGAGGCATAATAAAGGGAATAATGTAACTAATGTTTAGTGCAAGGTAAAGTCCAGTAAAGTCCGATCAAAGAAAGTACGCAAGTTCAGCATTGCTCTCTAGTTGTGGTAGGATGGATCAATTGCCTGATAACAGCTGGGAAGAAACTGCCCCTGAATCTGGAGGTGTGTGTTTTCACACTTCTATACCTTTTGACCAATGGGAATGGAGAAGAGGGAGTGGCCAGGATGCCACTCGTCCTTGATTATGCTACTGACCATGCCGAGGCAGCGTGAGAAGTGTAGTCAATGGAAAGGAGATTGGTTTGTGTGGTGGTCTGGGCTGTGTCCACAATTCTCTGCAATTTCTTGATGTCTTGGGTGGAGCTGTTCCCAAACCATGCTGCTATGCATCCCGAAAAATGATGATTTGTCCCCTATCCTCACTAGTTGGGGTCTGTTGGCAACGAAGTCAAGGATACAATCTCAGAGATGAGCTGACTCAAAGTCCCGCGAGTTTGGTGATGAGCTTGGATGGTATAATGATGTTAAAGGCAGAGCTGTAGTTTATGAATAGGAGTCTGATGTCTCTCGTATCCAGGTGTTCCAAGGATGAGTGTAGGGCCAGGGAAATGGCAATGTCCATGGACCTATTGTGGCAGTAGATGAACTGCAGTGGGTCAAGGATGTTTGGTAGACTGGATTTAATGCGTTCCATAACTAGTCTCTCAAAGCATTTCATGATGGTGGATGTCAAGGCCACTGGTATGAGATCTTACTTTTCTTCAGCAACGGGATGATGGTGGTCTTCTTGAAGGGTACCTCAGAACGGAGGACTTAGTGCATTGTGTGGTAACTTAAAGCATATAGATATTCTTCGTAAGAAGGAAACATTGGTTGGCTGCGGTACATTTGGCAGATCAGCTACAAATGGCTGAAGATTGCTGACTAAACAATCAAGGAAGATAGACAATTGAGATCATTCATCTTTGGGATGGGAATCTTTTATTCCATGCCTAGTGGAGGACATTTCAAATCCCCCTCATGGTAAATTCACTTCATTCTTGTGGACTAGATTTATGATTTGTCTTTAATATTCTATGAATCTAGGAGCCTTATACCATATTACAGTCACTTTTTTTAAGCTGACACTCCGCTGTTCTTTTCTCAACCGCCTCCTTCCTCCTCTCTCGTCGCTCTGTTTGCGGGCTTCCTGCTGTGAAGCAACATACATAACAAGTGCCTCATTTGAGCTTAAGGTCTTTCGGCTTGTAGTGACATTGGGAAAGACACCAATGAAATGCAAATCATTCTTTTAAAATGTTTCTTCCTGTCATTCAAATCCTAGACAATCAAAGTGAAAATACAAGAACGTGGATCAAATATTTATCCGGCTTCCATTTCTTGAAATGCCTTGCAGAGGATACTGGATTGCGATGAGATTTTTCCTTTTTTCTCTGTGGTGGGAAAGACAAGCTACAAAAGCAATTGAACCATGTTGATATATTCTCACTTGCAAGGTTAACTTTATTATTCACTCATGACTTTGACTATCCTGAATTAGTAGAACATCTGCACTTATGGGAATACAAACTGGCTTTCTTGAATTCCTTACGCGCTGTGGGATATTTTATTTATAGCTATATTCCGTAAAGTCCTGCAGTTGTAAGTTAGCACAGCAGCCTGTGAGAGTTAAATAATGCATCCATCAGTTTGCTCAACTCTGCAAGATCACAATTGACTGATGCATTAGGAGGCATAGGGAAGCTGTTGGCTTCTTGATGGTTTTGGTATTGTTCGTTGGGTTTGATTGATCTACTCACACCACGCCAAGATTAGTCAATGTGTCCATTTATGCAGCAATTGCGAACAAAATAGCAAATGCCCTCTTGCCGTATTGGTGTGGCTAAAGGGCCTGTCCCACTTGGCTGTCATTTGCACGTAATTAATGCGACATCATTTACGCGTCATGACGCACGACGCGTGCATCGTGACGCGCACATGATGCGCGCATGGCATGTATTACATGCGCATGGTGCGTGGTGACATAGGCAGTGACGCGCGACCGTGTGCGGCGCCCCAGGATATTGGGATTCACAGAATTTCTGTGCGCCACCTGCGTGATGTGCAAATGACGCCCAAGTGGGACAGGCCCTTAAACTGTTCGTTGTTAAGAGCAGGAAACCCATATTTATTGAACACCCATAACATCGTGAGGCATCCCAAGGAACTTCCCACGAGCATTTTCATACAACACCGACCCACGGATTTGACTATTCACAAAGATGACCAATACAGGGCAGCACGGTGGCACAGTGGCAGAGCTACTGCCTCACAACGCCAGAGACCCAGGTTCGATCCTGACTATGGCTGCTGTCTGTACGGGGTTTGTACATTCTCCCTGTGACCTGTGTGAGTTTCCTCCGAGATCTTCAGTTTCCTCCCACGTTCCAAAGATGTACAGGTTTGGACATTAATTGGCTTGGTGTAAATGTAAAATTGTCCATAGTGTGTGTAGGGTAGTGTTAATGTGCGGGGTCACTGGTCGGTGCAGACTTGGTGGGCCAAAGGGCCTGTTTCTGCGCAGTATCTCTAAACAAGTATGGAGTTTTTATAGCAATGCCAGGGAAGGGTTTAGAGAAGAAGTTCAGAGTCTGAGGTTTGGGAATTCGAGGCCATCATTTCTGGGCTTCAAATATATAGATGCATTCACACTTATCTGGTTAACTTTATTATTTTTTTATTGAGCTGAGGTACTCCAATCTCCTTTTGTGCTTCTCTCATGTTACTTAAGCCATGGGCATAGTAGATTAAAGACAGACACAAAAAGCTGGAGCAGCTCAGCAGGTCAAGCAGTATCTATGGAGAAAAGAAATAGGTGACGTTTTGGGTTGAGACACTTCTTCAGACCTTACGGCATAGTAGATTGATGTACAAACAATGGAAGGTTTTTAAGCCTCAACTCTGTTTTCTCAACTCTGGCCTTTCACGGGGGATGGACAAAAGGCCAGAGATGGGATCACAGGGTTAAAAGGAGGAAAGATATAAGTTAATGAGAGATGCACATGTGCAAATTTGAAAGGGCATCATTATGGACTGGGAATGAACAAAAAGATGTTGAATTTAAGGGGGGTTAGGGAAAGGAGAGGCATGCATCTCAGGAGAGTACAAATAATTCATCACAAAATAAAAGTACTGGAGGGAGTCAACTGGTCAGGCAGCATCCATGGAGGGAATAGACAGATGATGTTTCTGGTCAGGCCTTTCCTCAGAATTTGGTTTTGTTGCTTAAGATTCCTGTGTCTCCAACATCATGACAATGTTTTTTTACCAAAAATAATTTTAATCAATTATTCACAAAAATGAAATGTACAATACTAAACAATACAAACAAAGCCCGTCAGCATAATACTAAGTAAAGCAAGTATTCTTACATGCTGAATATGAAATAACTATTTCACTGTCCTTGTAAGGATACATTCCACCCCCCGCGGTGCTCAGCGGTCCCGGAAATTCTCCAGGGCGCCAGTGGACAGCGTCACCATGACAACGTTGAGAGTTAACAGAAGCTTCCACAACATGAAGCATATGAGCAATGAAATGACCATGAGAAGGGTAACTGGTTTCATCCCTCAAAATCATGGATGAACTGGATGAATTCCAGGGAGAGAGATAATTGAATCAAATGTCAGAGACCCTGAAGAGATAATGTAAGACAGAGAGAGGTTGGATACAGGGCCTTCTAGTGTCTGTAAATCCATCTATTACACCTATGGATGAAGTAACGGAGCAGCACAGAAGGAGCTTGAACTACCTCAGCTCAGTGTCAGTAAAACACCGTCTCCTAATGTAAGTCTAAATTGTAACATTGTCCAGTAGGATCCAAGGAAAGACACGGAATAGGGAAGTGGTAATCTTGTATTGGTATATTGTGGATCTCCGAATCTGAGCCAAAGACTGAAAGATTGTCCCGTAGATCTACACCACTCCTAGTGTGTGGGTAAGCGGTAGTTCTGTGAGGAATGTGGGGAGAATAAATTGGTATCAATGTAGGATTTGCTTAGATCGGTGCTCGAAAATATTTAAAAAATGATTTCCCTAATACGTCCTTCATTGCTGTTTATGAGCGATGGGGACCATTTTGGCATATTGTCCTTTCAAATGGTGCAATGTAATCTTTCATATGGGTCCAATGATATCTCAGGTAGTCTTGTCTTCCAGAATACCTCCAATAACATGGTGCTCCACTTGCATTTCTATAACTGCACTATCTGCAGAAGCATCTCGACCAGAAATGTCACCTATCCCTTTTCTCCAGAGATGCTGCCTGACCCGCTGAGTTACTCCAGCATTTTGAGTCCATCTTTGGTGTGAACCAGCACCTGCAGTTCCGTACTACACACTTCATCTAAACTCTGCATCTCTGGCAGTGGTCTAGCTTTGTGCCTCAGCTGCACATTTCAGCAGGTTCACATTTATCTGTGTAATTTGAATTGAACTTTAATTCCCCAGCTAAATGCAGGATCCAAACCGTTGTCTCCCAATAATTGGTCCTGATCTAGAGCTAGTAGCTCAGTACAACAGTCATTATCCTCCCTCTCCTAGCTGCCTCCACTTGGTGCCATGTGAAGGGTTTTGGAGGTGCCGTGGCATTTATCAGTGTTGTGGATGAGTTCTGATCAAACACGTCATTAGTCGCTGTGCTAGTGTTCTGATGAACTGACCATGGACAGATGCTGGTAGTGCAGTTGCCGAAATAAGGAAGTGCAGATGTTGGTTTACCAAGGAAAGACGCAAAATGTTGGAACTACTCAGTGGGTCAGGCAGCACTTCTGGAGAATAGTCTGAAGAAGGCCCCCAGCCTGAAAACATCACCTATCCATGTTCTCCAGGGATGCTGCCTGACCCGCTGAGTTACTCCAGCACTTTGTGTCTTTCCCTGGTAGTGCAGTTGATGGATTGTAGAATCCGATACTGCATTGACTGACCTCTGCTCATGTGAGGTAATTGAGCTTTCTGTTACACATCTATGCAGGTCATCAAGTGATCCATAGAGTGCGATCTCTCTATTGTTTGCAGATACCCCACTGTAGCACCAATCCCCACCATGAAGCACTCCCTATTACAGGCACACGATACCTTTCAACAATGAAGGCTGGTCTAATCTGGAAATACAGACACACTGCCAGGAATCAATGCAGATAGCAGTGTCTGAATCCTGCAATCTAGACTCAAGAGTGTTTTATTGCCATATGTCCCAGACAGAGCAACAGAGCAATGAAATTCTTACTTGCAGCAGCACAGCAGAATATGTAAACATAGTACTCTGTAAAAAATATACTAATGAAGAAAGGTAGACAAAAGTGCTGGAGAAACTCAGCGTATGCAGCAGCATCTATGGAGCAAAGGAAATAGGCAATGTTTCGGACCAACGTTCTAATAACGAAGAAAGATCTGTGTACATACTGTGTGTGTGTGTGTGTGTGTGTGTGTGTGTGTGTGTGTGTGTGTGTGTGTGTGTGTGTGTGTGTGTGTGTGTGTGTGTGTGTAAGATTAGAGTTGACTAGAACTTACAGAAAGATCGTTATGATACGAGGGTCGGGAGCGGAGTGCACGTAATCGCTCATCGTAACTCCTCATAAAATAACGATCAAACTTTAAACTGGTAAGTTCTTGTTTAATCTTACTATTTTACTTTGGTGTCACGTGAGTGATTACGTGAAGATTTTGAAGCTCTGTGATTTCATGCCGTGGAAAAACGAGTCCACACAACATGACTGCATCAGTTGACCACAGATAAGGGAAACATTTATAATGCATACAGACATGACATCGATTTAAAACATGCTGATGCTGATAAATGAACAAATAATAATACCAGTAACCCCTCTCATCCGAGGGGAAACTATAAAATAGAATCTAAAATAGAGTTGGCAAATACCCCTGGTCTGGCAATGGGTTAAAATAAATGTTGGAAACCTCGTTCGTTAGACCATCCTGCAGTCGGCAGGATGTGGTCCAGAGGACCATACATAACCCTTGCTGCTGATGTTGTAGCAGCCCTGGTGGAGTGAGATTAGAATTAGTATCTACTCCTGTATAAGCCAAAATCCCGTATTAACCACCTGGAGATGGTCTGAACTGATACCTTCTTATGAGTTTTTTTGTAACTAAGAAACATAGCTAGTATCAGAGCCTCTAAGGCTCTAGATGACCTTGACGCAATGTTGTAAATGTGTGACCACATATAACCGAAGGTGCATGGGATATATGACATGAGAAATAGTTTGAGACCTGACACCCCTGGGCTGCCCTGCTTAACTAAATCGTAAACATGAAATATTATATAGCAGGTGTAACCATCCTGTCCAGTCGCAATTTATGTAATGACTGGACCCATGCACTGAGGGCAGCGCCAGGGGGATAACTACATATGAGAGCCGAACCAAAGATAGAGATATAGCTGGAGCCCCATGGTGAATAAATGTTAACACAATGTCAATATCCCATACTTCCGTGTACTTGGGTCTGGGAGAACTTGCGTTAATTATATCCTTAATAACTGGACATCAGAGGGTGAGACCTGACAGAGCGGGTTCCGCTCGCTGCAGCAACTATGATGAGAAGCGCGTTGGGTACAGTTAATGGGACTATAACTTAATTTATTGTCAAAGACCCATAGAAAATGAATTCTAAGACGTCAGTGTCTGTGCCGTATTATATGTAACATAACATTTAACAGAAAACGCTTCCCATCTCCTGAAGAGGCTGCTTTTTTGGTGTTATCCCTGCACTCTGCAGTGAGCATATACATGGATCAGTCTAACAGCCCGAGCCACAGGAGCGGTCTTCTCAGATTCTGTAAAGCAATGAATTGATTAGTCATGTAGAGGCTGGTTCCCCGAATCCCAGGCTGAACCAGCAAAGTTTTATGTTTAGAACCCCATATAAGGTTTTATTATTATTCCAGCATTTGCGGGAAACCATGGCTGCATAGGCCAGTCAGACAGTACTTGAACCCTGCAGCGGGATCTTGCTGAATTATTGCAAAACCTGACTGATGAGGCAAAATGGAGAAACCACATAAAAGAACATCCCTCCCCCGTGTAGCGAGAATGTATCTCTCACCACTGTGATGCCACATGTTTTTATAACTAGTGAATGAGCCTGTATGCAAACATATCGATATTGGGTGCCATCGAGCCATAATATCCTAAAATACTTTGTGATCCAACATCCATACTGTGTTGTCATTGATTTTACGTGATGATACACCAGCGCCAAAAAAGTTGGGTAAATTATGACAGGATACTTTGACTTGATTGCACCCATGTGACTAACATATGCCACCATCACAGTGTATCAACTTGGAACTGAGCATGCAGATTTTGCATATTCACACAAGAACCCTTTAACCCATAGTATGCACCTAGTGTCTATAGGTAGTTGATACCAATAACTGAAGAATTGGTGATTCATGCAAATCCCATCCGCCTTCGTTACTAGAGATGGCATTCGTAATTTTCCATCTTTGAGCACTAGCATCTGTTAGTAATACAACTGAAGATTATTTGACCAAAACTACTGGAGCAATGCTGAATATAGTTCGACCACCATTTTGACTTTAGTAGCTTCAGCTGGTAAGGGCATAGGTCTGTTAACAATGACCTATATGGCACTTGAGAGGTTACTACTTGCACGTTGAAAGTTGTGATAATGCAAGGCCCAATTGCACAGCTGAAACACATCTGCTATATTGCCAATTACACTTGATAAATAGAAGACTGCTTGACAACAAAGTTATTACATGCTTTTATTGATTCCAATCTGTTGCCCCAGGGCGGAGTCACAGATAAATTAATAGTTAAAGGTAAATCCGATAATTAATATCTTCCAGTTGGTATCAACTTAAATTTGACTGGATGGCTGAAGAACCTCAATTCCTCAAATGTAGTTGCAGCTGAAACAGTTGATTTAAGCAAAAACACAGCGTTAGATCAATTTCAAATGTCTCCGGAGATCCCTGTGAATGGGACCTGAATAGTATGCATCTTTGAGATCGATGCATGTCATAAAGATCCTAAGGAAATCAGTAGTTATTCAGTAAAGAAATTCCATATACTGAAAATCTATGTTGCCCATGGAAGTTAAATAAATTATGAACCGACATCCTCCATCTTTCACAATGAACAGGCCATGTCTGCCATAATTCCGTGCCTGTCTTGAATGACAACTCTGGCCAGATTCCCGAGCCTGTCTCGAAAGGTGATCCTGGCCATAATACTGAGCCTGCCTCGAAAAACAACTCTGGCCATACTACTGGGCCTGCCTTGAAAAACTGCTCTGGCTGTAATTCTGAGCCTGCCTCGAAAGACAACTCTGGCCATATTACCGAGCTTGTCGCGGAAGGCAATCTTGGTCGTAATCCTGAGCGTGCCTCGAAAGACAATTCTGGCCATATTTCCGAGCTATCTCGAAGGCAATCTTGGCCGTAATACTGAGCCTGCCTTGAAAGACAACTCTGGCCCCAATTCCAAACCATGCTTGGTACCCTTGTATACTGTGTAATAATAACCCATCACACGTTATCATTGTCATTTGTACAAAACAAGTGTAAATATTACTTGTAAATGGTCCACTTACCCCATGTTTCAGAAGGACCAGACCCATCTACCTCCATGGTTGCCTGTGGTCTTATGGTAAGCCCAAAGGCCCCTGATGTGGGTTCTATTCCCATCCTTGATTGGAGAGTGGGAATGGTAGTGTATGTGAATTCCATATTTCCTGAGACCGGCTTGGCCCTTGGCCTGAAAGACCAACTTCAGTGAACTGCTTACTGCCGATAAGGTGTAGGGGTGTCGTCGCCGATGCAATGAAGCTTGCTTTCTCATCCAGGTACACCTGTTGGATAAGTCTTACCCGAAGAGAAGATTTTATTTGATAGCTCTGTTCACTGCCGGCACTTGAGGCGTGAGGGAGATTTGGAAACCCTTCTGGTTTTCTGCCTCTTCGCTTGTGAGTATATCCTCCTCCCCGCACTACCCCCAACTATTCCCCCTTCCACAGAGAAGAAAGACTCAATAGCAGCCCTGAGACCAGGGTGCTGCCGCATGCCCCTGAGGATACCTGCGCTGACATGGCCCTTCAGACCTATATCAGAATATTGCTCTGGGCCAGAACTGAAACTGACCCTGGATGCTTCCCTCCTCAGAGAGGGAGACATTGTGCAGCCCTTGGAGACAGGTGCCGCCACCAAACGGGGTTTTCTCCCATAATACCCGGGCATCAGATAGCTCTCTTCTCTTTGGAGAGCATATCTCTTTGGAGCAACCTCTCCATCAGGTGCTCCAGGTGGGTTTTAGGCAATCCCGCAGCGCTACCGTACATAGAAGGAGGGGAACCCTCACTGGCCCGACTCGCCAGAATCCCAATTTTCCTCCGGCTTCCTCGTGGTTTAACCCCTGTTTCTGAGGAACCATAGGTGGTCTGGGAGGCTGCTGACCCCATTTGTCAGCGGACTGGGGCTAGCTGAGACCGGCTTACTGCCAGTCTAACCCCTTTTTCTGGGGGGAACAATTTGCAGTCTGGGAGCTGCTGACCAATATAGTCAACGAACTGGGTAGAGAGAACCAACCTTCACTTTGTCTACCCCCATACTGGGGAATCCCCACTTTGCACTCCCCTCCTGGGTGTCGCTGACCTCCTTGTCAGCGACTTTGGGAAAGCGAACCCGACGGGCGCCGGCTACCCCGCGCGCTTCCGTCGGACCGTACCATGATTTCCTCAAGGTCCCATAACCGTTTCTCCCATGGTTCGTCCAACTTCGCTCCAAATCCCAGCAGGCAATCTCTATGAGGAGCTTCCTGCAACACGAAAACAACCCTAGAAATAAGTTTAAACTTACCTTCCAGGTTTAAACTTACCGCTGGCAGGTGCAAGCGCACCTGCCAGTATCAGCGAGTCGTTTGCGCAATGCGCTATGACCGTAATGAACACGTAATGACACTGCCTTCTCACAGACAGCAGATTTCCAGCCTTCTCACAGTGATGATGTCACAATGCCTCTCACAGTGCACCAATCTGCCACAATTACATCACATGGGATGTTGCCAACGGTAATAGTAAGATTGAACGAGAACTTACCAGTTCGAAGTTTGATCATTATTTTATGAGGAGTAACGTTGGGGGATATACGTGAAGAAGCCCCTGCATGGCGCTAGAACGGCATACTTCAAAGCAGCGGCATGAAAAAAACCACAGAACATAAAATAGCCGGGAGATACAGATTGAAGGCTCATCATAGATTTAGAACTAACCCGATGATCAATTTATTTTATGAGGGTGGGGAGTGGAGGGCATGTAATCTCCTCATCCGTTAATCTCCTCATAAAAATAATCGATCAACACTTCGAAAAACTGGTAAATTCTCGTTTAATCTTACTATTTTACTTCAGGAGTCACGTGAGTGACTACGTGAGAGTAGATTTTGAAGCTTCTGTGTTTTTCAATGTCGTAGAGTCATTACCATAGGTGGCAACACATACATGAGTAAAAACACCTTTTACAGGTCAGTTTTAGTTCTTTTCCATAATCTTTTAATGAAAAAAGAACATATAATAACCCCCCCTTTTTTACACCTTGGGGAAAACCATTTACAAAGTGATAAAAAGATAGAAGTGATACAAAATCGATAATATCAATCGGTAATGAAACCCAGCATAGTTGAACCCAACACCGCGTGTCCAAAATGCCGTCATTGTGTGAACAGGTTTATTGTAGAACTTTGAAAAAGTTTCTTCATTACACCACCCTGCGGTTTCTAAAAATGTGTCTCGAGTGGTAACGTCCTGTAACTTTCGCGCGCGGACGTAGCTGCTTGCCCTGCTGTGGTGAGTGAGAGATTTGAACACATCAGTGACTACTCCTGGTAAAAGTAACCCACACTGTTTAAAAACCACCTTGAAATTGTTTGTACTGAAGCTTTTGTGTGTGGTTTCTTATGCGTAATCATTAATGTTTTTTCATCACCTCGAAGAGTTTTGGTAACCTTTATATATGATTCAAATAGTTTAACTCCTACACAACGTTGGATCAATAGTGTAAGCTTGAAACAATTACCTTTGCTTCCAGTTCTCCCTGGTCTGCTTGTTTTATCAGATCGTAAACATAAAACACAATGTTATCTGCAGCCACATGCATACAGTCCTAAACGTTGCATATTGTAAATGTTTGCACCCATTGTGCTGAACCAATGCCATTAACATTACTAATTTAAATGTTAACCTTTCCCAAATGATAAAACTTCGATTGGAGTCCATTGCCTAAGGTAAAGGTAAGTACAATGCTGACATCCCAAAATTACTGTATATCTAGGTTTGGGTGATTTTTGTTAAAGATTCCTTTCATAAAAATCTGGATATTAATGGATGTGATCCAATTGATTTTCTTGGTGCAGAAAATATTTGTCCTAAATAAAATTGATAAAGCACTACGTGCACTATTAATGGCATCTATAACTTAAGTGCTGCGCTCAAAAATGCAACTCGAGCAAACGGAACTCCATATATATTTGCAATGTTCACAGTATGATAAGATATATTTGGATTGTCTACAAGATTTTTCCCATTTCTTTATATGTGTTCATATGTTGTTCCTTTAGTGCTAACTCACCATGAAGCGACTAAACATCCTCACAGTTTCTATCCGACAATCCAAGCCTCATGACGTGGTCTGGTCAAAACCTGGCTGAGGATTAACTAAATGCATATTAAGCATGTAAATGGAATGAAATTTCTTTGGTTACCGGTTTTAATTAACAAATTCACTGCTGCTAGGAATTGAAATATATGGTTTTTATTGTTTATTTGTCTCTTTAATCATGTTATAACATCAAAATGGGAACATGGTTGTGTCGGTTCCAATTAGATCACCAAAATCCTCTGTGGCAAATCTTGTTCATTTTCTTCAACATTGCTGAACCAGAGCAAATGGCGGAAAGCATATAAAAAGACAATTCCCCCAATTTTAGTGAAAAAGCATAATACTGCTACTGCTTCTGATCTGTTTCCCAAACACAATATTTCGGCCAATGTGATTTAAACTTGATGGCAAACAGATCAATGTCTGGTAACCCATATTGAATCACAATTTTACTGAAAAATTACTGGGGTTTCAACAGATCCATGTCTGTGTTGTCTTTAAACACTCTTGATCTATTGTCTGCACCACATCTGTCTTTAACCTGGGATATAACTTTGCCCGAAATCCCAAATTTGATGCTTATATTACACCACTCACTGCCATATTTGATTGACCCAGACAATCACATGAATATACCGATCTTGACTTTTCCACCCATGTGATTATATATATGCAACAGCTGTTTTATTGTCTAATTTGTATTCATAACATGCAGATTCTTTTATGTAAGAACACATCTTTTAATCCATAAAATGCCCCCAATAATTCTTAAATAAATTAATACCCATATGTTTGGAGTAAACATTTCCTCTTGGACAGTCCATCTGCCCCCACAAAAACTGGTAAATGAAATTGTCGCCCCCATCCGAGAGCATAGGCATTTGTTTGTAAAGAAATACTTCAGGCTGTTGCTATTTAAATGTTTTTTAGCAGTCTTGTGGGACATTTTCAACCCACCATTGCATTCCAATAAAGCTTCTTTTGTTAATTGCATAGGCCTATCAAAATGGACCTGCTCTCCCTTTTTTAGAGCTTCTTATTTTGTCCTTGAAGGTTTGGTAATGTAATGGACCAAATTCTACTGCAGGAAGGATGCTGCTACTAGTTTACCAATAACCTTTGTGCTGACTTCCCGGATGGAGAGGATAAGGTTTTTGTTTGAATGAGACCCCTACAAATACATTAAAATATCATCGATCTTATATTGTTGGCAAAGTTACTAAATATTAGTTAAAGTTACCGAGTTAATTCACAAACCCAAATAGTTAATTGACTGTGCTGGCTGCAAGCTGGGACTTTAATTTAATTGGGATTGAATGAAACCCCCCAAGAAAAAAGAACCGTAACTTCTCAATAAAGTTTTAGTTAGATGCTGATGAAATGACTTTTCCAGCTGATTCCTGTATATAATACTAAGATTAATTAAAATGTCATCCAGATAAGCCATAAATGATGTGCTCTTTTGTGTTTTTGCTCTTTAATTGTGCTCTAAATCTGATTTCAAACAGCTTTGTAATGAGAGATGCTGGGAGCTGCGTGTGTTCAATGATATGCTTAACAGCACCATAGATAGTGGTTGTGTTTAAGCATTTTTAATTATTTTACTTTTAAATTGCCACAGCGGTGTCAGCAGCCAATTTAATTTTAAATACCTTCGAAAATATTGATGTATTGGGTACTGAAATAGTACGCATCCTTTAAAATCAATTGTAGCCATCATTTAACCACCTGTGATATCAAATGTCTTGTAGTGTTGAACGTTTCATCCTTAAAAAATGTTTATCCTCGACAAATGTATTAAAGTTTGTACGTCCAGAATAATTCTGCTAACAACCCACATCTTTTTTACTTCTTGGAAAAATATTTGACACAAATTGATTGTTTTTATGTTCAACAGTTTTTCAATAACACTTTTTTTAAACCAAATTTGTGTTCAATGTTTCCACATTAATTTTCTGCTTCTGCAATGCGAGGAAAACATGTTGTAACCATAAGCAGGTTTATTTTGTACCGGAGAATTAAAGGGGTGGAATTATTAATCACCGTCTTTATAATGTTATAGTGGCTACCTGAAAACTGTTTTGTAAAATAAACCGATCTGATGTGATCAGGCAAGCATTCATCATAAAACATTTGTAATCTCCTCCAACTGGAGATTTATCCATAGTTTCTTTTTAAGAGAATAGATACAAAGTTTTTGTTACATCTCGTAATATGAACGTGGAGGACTCCTTTCTCCCCGTATACGGGAACAATAGGCTTGTGTCAGATGGGTAAACATTTTATATCATATTTCCTTGCCCTCTATTTCCCAAAATCAAATCCCTCCTCCTTCTTGGACGGGAAAAAAATACCTTTTTTGTCCAAAAAACGATAAAAAGGTCTTCACGTGGCTAATAGATTAGCATCTTATCCATTTCTCTTATTTGTTTAGGCACAGGTTCTCTCCAAATAGATAACCAGGAGCTTGAACACCACTTGATCGACACAGACTGCAAACCTTGGATGAAATATGGGCCGAAATCGCAATTTTCCTCATACAATTAATTTTCATAAAAGGAATTGCACAATAAGCCCAAAGTATCTTTTTGGATTTTAAACCATTTCCGACCCCTTCCATTTGCCTTCCAAAAGCAAGTAATGGCAGCTGAAATCAGTTTGAGGTTTCTTTTGAAATCTTATTTCTTGTCCTCTCATGCCTGGAGTCATAGGTGTCCATAGACAGATTAACCGTAGGTACCTTCAATGAGGTGCATTTTTCCAGTGTTTTATTATAATTCTGCTGTTTCAACCATCACAGAATCTTGAAGTTGGTGAGATACCAATATAATTAATACTGCAGCTAGGTTTTCTTCCATAGCCTCACCACTTCCTTCAGGTATAGCAAAATCTTTTGCCATATCAGGCACATCTGGCCTCTTCTTTTTATTTGTGGTGTGCACTCAAATCCACATCACCACTTGCAGGGTCTGACTTTTGCAGCCTGATACACCTGGAATTATATCCAATTAGACTTCCTCCCCTTGATCCTTCGTCGGGAGTTTCAAATTCCCAATTTGGCAATAGCCATAATTCTGGATATTCAAACCCCAGGGTCATTTTGGGAAATTTCTGGGTACTGTGACCCTTGTCTCATTATATTTTGGAGCACTCTCTCATATGTTTCATTTTAAGCCATATAGCTTTATTTTCGGAGGACTTTCATTATCAGAGTCATCATCAGAAACCACGGGCCTCACGGATTTCTTTTTACTTTTTCTAGGAACATTTTCCTCCGTGGTTTGCATTTCTGGAGAAATTATAGTCTCACTAACGGGTGAATCAGCGGCCACCGGTATCGGAACCGGATCCGCACTAATCTCTTGTCCCGACTCTTTGGCTTCTCCCCGGGACGATCTTTTTACCCTCGAAATTTTCCTTTGAGACTTCTCCATTTTTCATTTTTATTATCTGGCTAAATCAGTACGCCAGCGTGACTCTGATTTTGAATTTACTTTCACTTTTGCTGGTTCTACCAGCGTAATGTATTTTTTAGAACGTCCCCTATTTCCCTTGCACTTACCTGCGGGTCCGTTCCGGCCGCTACGAGGAGCTGCGCTCTGCAGCTCTTGCATCTGCCGTCAGCGTCGACGTAATGCCGTTCTAGCACTAGGCGGGGCTTCTTCACGTAGTCACTCACGTGACTCCGAAGTAAAATGAGGTTGCTGCCCCTCTACAAATATCTGAAGAGGCTGCTCATCAAGTTCTGGTTGCACTTTGGTCCCACGATCGTGGTGTTTGGGAAGGGAATGGGGAGGGCCGATCGGGGGGGGGCCTCTCATTAGCTCCACAAAACCCCCACCGCCTCCTGCCCCTCCTCCCCGGGATGAACGCCGGCGCCACACCCCCCCCCCCCCCCCGGATTTGTGAGTGTGTGTGTGTTTGTGCTTGTGTGTGTATACAGTATATATATATGCACAGATCTTTTTCCATTATCATATTGTTTGCAGAGTACTATGTTTACATATTTATACATACACACACACACACACACACACACACACACACAAATTATATATATATATATATATATATTATATATATATATATATATTTAACAAAAGTAGGTTTGAAAGAAGGGTCTTGACCCCGAAATGTCACTATATCTTCTTTCACCCAGAGATGTTGCCCAATCACATGTAATTATTGCAGGTACTTTGGTCTAACTTTGGTATTAAACAGCAATCGTAGTCTTGTTTCTGCAGATTGTAAAATTGTTCTCCAGCTGACCTGGCTAACATCAGGCCGTAAGAAACAGGTTAATCACATTGTGTCGAGCCTTGATCACGTCTTTTAGTTTTATGATTAATTTTTAGTTTAGAGGATACAACTGCAAACAGTCCTTCAGCCCAACCAAGTCTGCACTGTACCATCGATCCCAATATTAAAACTACTAGACACACTAGGGACCAATTTTTTACATTTACGAATGCAATTAACCAATACCTGCACGTCTTTGGTTTGTGGGACAGGTTGAAGCCGAAGATCCTCGGAGGAAAACCACGCAGGTCACGGGAGAACTGTACAAACTCCATACTGACCAGGATCGAACCCAGTTCTCCAGGCGACTGCTATTTCGCTGTTAAGGCTGCATACTATGCTGCTGCCAGTGCAGAGGGGGTGGTTGGCTCTCAAATTTAGCCCCCTTAGTAATTTTAAAAAGCACTAAATTAAAGCACTCTATGCAGATTAGTCATATAGCGTATAGAAATACGAATGTAAATGGTGTCGAAAGACAGCAGCAAGTACTCTGAGGATATGAAACAGTCAAGAACATTTGTCTATTGGCAGTATTGAACAGAGAGGACTGCAGGGATTCTGTCATTCATTGCTCTCATAGGTTTTATTTAGTTACACAACTGATATTTGTTTGGCTCTGTCCATTTCCTTGTTTAGAAAAATTATGTGGTTATTTTGGTTAAAAATTTTTAATATTAATAGTTTTAGAAAGAAATCAGCGGTTTTGTGCGTTTGTTGTGTTCGCCAATTCTTTTTTAGTGTTTCAGCTCATCCAAGGATCTGCAATGAGAGGAAATGTTTTATTATTCTACATCAATCCCTTTAAGGCATCTTGGCATAGGCACTGGGTGCTGGCTTCAATGACAATCACCATATTTAGTTTAGTTTAGTTTTGAGATACAACATGGAAACAGGTCCGTCAGCCACCGAGTCTGCGCGACAGCAATCCCCAAACTCTAGCACTATCCTACACACTGGGGTCAATCTACAATTTATTTTTACTAGGGCCAATTCACCTTAAATACTTGTAGTTTTTGGATTGTGGAGGAAACTGAGCAACCTGACAAAAACCCTCGTAGTCACGGGGGTGAGCATACAAGCTCCGTACAAGGACAGCACCGTGTCAGGAGCAGCAGGCCTTGACGCTGTAAGGCAGCAAACCCTACCACTGCACCACTGTGCACCCATATCTCAAGATTACATTTATTGCAAACTACTTTGTTTGACGAAAGAGTTAAATAATTACTTTCTTGTTCCAGTAATCTCAAGTATATGTACAGATGTTCAGAAAAGATTTACATTTATATTGTAACTTAAGTCAAAAAGCACCATTGCTTTCCTTAAGGTGTGTTCTTATTTTCTTATTTTGGGGTGTGTTGGCTTGGTGACAGGTGCAGGCAGCATCTCTGGAGAAAAGTAATAGGTAATGTTTCAGATCGGAACCCTTCTTCAGACACATTTACAGCATCATTTACTCCTTAAGACGCTCAGTGGAAACGGTTACTATTTACTCTGTCAACCTGTTCAGCCCGTAATCTTCATGCCAGTGGGAATACAAGGCTAGTCAGCGAAACCTATTTTCCCACTTTAACGCATGTAAGCATTGCACCCCTATATCTTTCTGAACGTGCGCTGCTTGAAACTCAATGCATGTTTGCCTTAGGCTATGAAGTACTGCAAATTTTCCCAAATTCCAGGAAATCAAGCCTTCCTCACTTATTGCACATCAAACCAGAGGACATAGGTTTAAGGTGAAGGGGAAAACATTTAATAGGAATCTGAGGAGTAACTTTTTCGCACATAGGGTATAGTTGGGTGTATGGAACAGCTGGCCAGAGGAGGTAGGAATATCCCAGCATTTAAGATGTCGTTAGACAGGTACGTAAAAACCCCCCCCATGGATCTGGGCAGGTTAGGAAGGGATATGACAAATGCGGGGCAGGGGGGATTAGGTGTAGCTGCGACATGTTGTCCGGTGTGGGCAAGTTGTGCTGAAGGACCTGTATCCATACAGTATCACTCTACGACTCTAAACACTAAAGTGGTCATTTGCCAAACTGCCAGAAAGTGCTGTGATGAGAATGATAGTCTTGACAGCATGTTGAGTTGATTGTTGCTCTGAGAGGGGTTAACTGTGCTTGAGGACCCTTGGGTTTGAGAGCAGTAGACTGACGGAACTTAATTTGAAGATTCCTTCACCATAAGTGAGAGCGAGTTGTAGTTGCTGTAAGATGAGGGAAGATAAGGGTTATAAAAGTGGAACTTCATATCTAATGATTAGTGCTGAATTTTCTACCAAATTTAGTGCGACCGGGGGGGAATTTTGAGGTTTATTTCTCCTTGGAGAGAACAGGAAATTTTACTTGCCGTGTTCGAGCTTAACGGGCAAATTTTATAGAGGGAATTGAAGAAAACTGTTCCCTTTAGGGTAGGCAGACCAGTAAAACACGATTGGGATACTCAGCAAAAGGAACCCAGAAGGAGGTAGTTTTGTTTAATGTAGCAAGCACTTGTTATGTTTTTGAACACTTCCTGAAAAGGATGGGAAAGATAAATTTCAATAGGAATGGCAGAATGGGAGATGGATGTTAGATTTCAAAGCAAAATGGGATTAGCGAGGAATGCATAATAATATAAGAAATAGAGTGCTGGAATGTCCCTTCCACCGTACTGATGAGATGTTAACTGTTCATTTACCTCAGTGCCACTTTCCTGACTAAGTCCATATTCCCCGGATCGTCCGCATATAAACTAATCATTTCGGCATGAATTACCAAAGATTTCGGCAATCTCAGGCAGCACAGCGACACAGTGGTGAGCAGCTTGTTCACAGGCAGCAGAGACCCGGTTTCGATACTAACTCGGAGGTGTCAACTGTGTGGAGTCGGCACATTCACCTGTGATCACATGGGTTTCTCCGGTGCTCTAATCTCTCCACACACCTAAAGACATGCAAGTTTGTAGGTTAATTTGACTCTGTAAAATTGTCCCTTAGTGTGTAGGGAATGGGAATTTTTGGACAACATAGAACTAGTGTGAAACAGTGATCTATTTCACATTTTTACATATTTTGATCTATTTATCAGCCTTTCCTTATCACATAAACCTGTCCATTTTCTTTTGTAGTCCCCTTATGCCCCCTTCATAGCTTACTCTTCCCCACCAGACAGAGGAGTAACAGAGGAATGCAAAAGCTGTAGTGCCTGTATGGGGTGCTGCCCAACCCATCTTGGCAACACCTCCCCACTACAGAACGTATCAGTTCATCAGTTTAGTTTATTGTCACTTGTACAGAGGTACAGTGAAAAGCTTATGCTGCATATTATCCAGTCAGCAGAAAGACAATACATTATTACAATTTTTACAGCGTATAGATACATTATAAGGGAATAACGTTAAGTGCCAGGTAAAGCCAGGAAAGTCCGATCAAGGGTAGTCCGAGGGTGACCAAAGAGGTAGACAGTAGTTCATCACTGCTCACTGGTTCTACTCAAGGTGCTGCCTCAAGAAGAAGGCTTCTATCACCAAGGATGCCATCATCCAGGATACGCCTTCTTCTTGCTACACAACACTGCAGGAGGTGCAGACACCTCGAAAGTCACACACACAGATTCAGGGATAACCTATCTACGATTCTTGACCCAACTATCCGACCCAAAACTGCCACCTATTCCTTTTCGCCAGAGAGAGAAACTGCTGACCGCCTAAGTTACTCCATGCTTTTTGTGTCTATCTCATATTCCTAAACATTTTTGGTGATGGAACACTATGACCACCTCTGTACTGCACTGGACCTTGTTTTTTTTAATAATGTTTTTGCACTAGTATCTTGCTCTAAAGAGTCATTTTCTTTTTAACTGTCTGAGAATTTATGTGGAATTTATACAAAATGTATGGTTCAATTTATGTTTTTGCGTGTTATCAGAGTCTGTATGCCTGCGTTGCTGTTAGCAATTTTTGAATGTTACTAGAAGGCTCCCGTTTTCGATGTTTCGAATGAATATTTCGCAAAACGCTGGGCAACGGCATCGAGCGCTGTCACTTTGGGCACGTGACAAATTGTATTAAATGCGTTTACGACTTGTGATATTTACGACTTTACGACTTACGATATTTTTGATTTATGATAGGTTTATCGGAACGTATCCCATCGTAGGTCGAGAAGCAGCTGTACCTGTACCTCATCACACCGGTACATAAGACAATAAATTCAACCCAGTGTGACTTGATTTGTCTTCAATTGCAATAAGTTGAGGTTCCAACACCAATCTATGTGGCACATCGCTCATTATACTGTATCTTGCAAATTTTTTGTCTCCTCTGTATTTCTAGTCAATTAGCCTGCCTTCCATCTATGCAAGTATGTTGCTTCGTACACCATGAGTTTTTATTTACCATAATGAGATTCAATGCCACAGTTTATGACATTTCATCGGAAAATGTAAGCAGCCTAAAATAAATAATTAATTCATAGAATGGCATCTCCAGTTTTGCTTTGTTTAGAGATTCAGTGCAGAAGCAGGCACTTCGGATCACCAGTTCCAAGGCTGTTATCCTGGCCAAAATTGTGCGATGTTGCAGAATTCTGATTCCCACTTTGCTGAGTGTTGATTTGGTGAGGTATGAGCCTTGTCTGGGTTTCTTGCAATCAAGTAAATGTGAGAGTTGACTACCTGAGAAGTACTCTTGATACAAATGTATGTAGCTGCGATTATTGGTGTTAGGGAATGTCTGTTAAGTATGGGGCTTAATCGATTCCTGTAATTGATTGTTAAAGAGTCCACCCCCACCAATGCGGGTCGGCCCATCGGTTCATCTGGACCTATAAAGAGTACTGCTGTCCCGAGGTTCCCGAGCTCGGATCTACTGGGAGAGCTACTTGGCGTAAATGCGACTTTGAGTGTCTTTTGTTTGCGAGAGCCCAGCGCGAGCGTGCGAGCTTGTTCAGGCAGATATGAGGATGGAACCCACAGTGGGATTGGTACAGTAGTGGAACTTTAATTGTTGTTTTTGTTTTAAATAAAAGTTTAGTTGTTCAAGTGCTCGTTTCAGTGTTGTTTGACTGAAAACTAGTCTGGCGGAAGCTTAGAATGAGCAATTTACACACCGACAGTGATCATGTTGCACTAGCACTAATCCTCCACACTAGGGCCATTTTACAATTTTACAAAGCAAATAACTACAAACCTGCGCGTTTCGAAGTGTGGGAGGAAACTGGAATACTTGGAGAAAATTGATTATGGTCACATGAAGAATGTACAAACTCGTACTGACTCACCCTGTTAGTCATGGATCGAACTGGGTCAACATGGCGCTGTAAGGCAGCAAACTCAACTGCTGTGCCATTGTGCCACCCCATCTGAAGCCAATCAGAAAGTAGGCTATATTAGGAATGGTATTATGCAACTGGATAGGATTAATTAATTATCTCACTGTGAAGGCACCCCTGGATAATAGTGATAACATACTAATTGAATTTTACATTGTTTAGCGAAGTTGTGGCATTTGCTTCTTAAACGACAATGGTTTTAGGCAGTCAATGTGAACTGAGAGAAGTGAAATCATGTTTGACAAATATGTTTGAGCTTTTGGAGGTTGTAACTGGCAGAATAGATCAGGGCAAAGCAGTTGTTTTCTGGCTGCCAGTGGAAAATCTACACAGGCTCATTTTGGGAATTCAGTACAGAAACAGGCCTTCAGC
Organism: Okamejei kenojei; assembly: GCA_035221665.1. Classification (NCBI taxonomy): domain Eukaryota; kingdom Metazoa; phylum Chordata; class Chondrichthyes; order Rajiformes; family Rajidae; genus Okamejei; species Okamejei kenojei. The sequence goes on from CM069139.1 coordinate 70,652,568, forward strand.
CACCAAGTCTATACCAACTATCAAGTAACCATCTCTGGATAGAAGGAACGGGTCCCATTCGCTCCATCCAGAGATGCTGCCTGTCTCACTGAGTTACTCCAGTATTTTTGTCTCTACAGTATATTCGGTGTAAACCAGCAACTGCAGTTCCTTCCTGCACATCAAGTAACCATAATCCAATTTACCAGCACTTGGTCAATAGCTTTCTATCCCCTGGCAATTCGCTTGCTCATTTACTTACATACTTGTTAAAATGTTTGAGAGTGTCTAACTACCCACAAACACACTAAGGCAGTGTGTTTACATGTGCAATCATCATTCAAGGTGAAAAGTTTATGTGCAGGTTCCGTTCTTAATCTTTACCAGTGGATACACTTGTTTTAGACACCACTGCTATGTGGAAAAGGTTTTCCTTGTTTGCGCCGTATCTGGCCTTCATTTTTTCGTATACACCTCTATATTCTCCCTCAGCCTCCTCAACTTCAAGAAAAACAAACCTACCGAGACCTATCCAGGAGTGGGCACGGTGGCGCAGCGATAGAGTTGCTGCTTACGTAGCTCTACCGAGAGCAGGCAGGAGACCCGGTCGTGCCAATAACAGGTGCGTCTTACGGAGTCTGTACGTTTCTCCCTGTGACTATGTGGCTTTCATCCGGATGTAAAATGTCCCTAACGTGTGTAGATAATGGTTAATGTGTGGGGGTCTATGGTTGGTTGTGGACTTGGTCGAAGGGCCTGTTTTCGTGCACTATCTCTAAACTAAACTAGGACTTTGGACTTTGGAGATGCAGTGTGGGAAACGGGCCGCTCAGCCCGCGAGCACACGACTGGCAAATCACCCTGTACCACCAGCCCACTATCCTACACACTAAGGGCAATTGACAATTTTTACCAAAGCAAATTAACTACAAAACCTGTTATGTCTTTTGGGGTGTGGGAGAAAATCGGAGCACCAGAGAAAAATCCCGGGAGGGATGGGTGGTGAGACCACAACAAAACTTCATACAGACAGCCCCCGTTACTCAGGATGAAAACGGGTCTCTAACGTAAAAGCCAAAACTCTATCGCTACCACCACATGTGACCCTGGACAATTTGCAGAGAGGCGCGGTCTTTTTTCCATAGTAGTCACATGTTATAACATGCCCAGATTTTCCATTTCTTGAAAAATTAAATCGCTAGTGCAGGAATTTTCTCCAAGAAGAAGGGGGAAACTATGGTCGGCACGGACTGGAAGGGCGAGAGGGCCTGTTTCGGCTGTAATTGTTATAGGTTATATGGTTTATAATGTCAGATTTGGTTTGTATTTCAGAGACTTACAGCTTTGAAGAGGTATTTGGTATTGTGACATGCCTTGCTCCTTGAAAGATTGGCCGCCCAAATTAGTGTCTCACCATGTTGCTCAGTCATAAAGAGACAGTCCTCGCGTAATAGAGGGGTTTCTTGCTTTTACAGACTCCATAGGTCGATTTTGTTAATTGGCCGGAAAAAATGACAAAGATCAATCAATGGTAACAGTATCTCCACTGTGCATTCGCATTAACTGACACTATACATACTTAAGAAAGAAATTCACTAAAAAATGGTAGAGAAGGGGAAGTAGAAATAGCTTCTGCTCGAGAAATTAATATTTGTACAATATGTTGGTCTTTTGATTTTAATACCCACCCCCCCCTCATGGTACTAGGCCTGTAACATGGAAGTCTGTATAATATAAATGGTGCAAATTAAAGAGCTCTGAGATGCTTTGGCATGGCGGCACAGTGTAGAGTGTGCTGCTGCCCCACAGAGCCGGAGACCTGGGTTTGATCCTGACTACGGTTGCTGTTGTACGAGCCTTTGTACGTTCTCTCTGTGACCTGCGGTGGGGTTTTTTCTGGATCTCGGTTTCCTCCCACACTCCAAAGAGTACAGATTTGTAGTTAATTGGCTTGGATAATGTAATTGTCCCTAGTGTGTGTATGGAAGAGTTAATATGCGGGAATCGCTGGTCAGTGTTAGTGGGCAAGAAGGGGCTGTTTCACGGCTAAATAAACTAACTAATTTCAAATTAATAAGCTAAACTAATGCATGATTTCCAAAAAGGCTAGTTGCAAAATGAAGCAGGAATTTGGAAGGGAGTACAATTATAAAGTTTATTGAAAGGTTTGAGACATTATGTATTATTTATATGGCATTGGTGGGGAACGATTTGAGTTCTGCGACATCATTGGTTTGTTATTTACGGGAGAATGTAAATGTTGGGAACACAGATTCAGAGGCTGACTTCCAGGGTTCTATACCTGGAATGAGCAGGTCACCCTTATGAGGAATGGTTGAAAGGTCGGACTTGCATAAATGCAATGAGTCTGCTGAGTGCTCATACAGGGAGTCTGTGGCGAGAACATTTTTAGCTAGAAAAGAGGATTTGAGGAGGAAGAATTTCTTTAGCCAGCTGATGGAGTTTGTGAATATCTGTGGAATTAATGACCACAGATTGGATGCGAAGGCAATGTCAAGGGATATTTTTATGGTGGAGATTGACAGATTCTCGTTAGTAAGGGTGTCAGGGGGTTATGGGCCGACGGATATGCAGGAGAATTGGGGGTTGAACGTTTCCTGTGATGGAAGGTTACTGCGCTTAGGGGATGATCCTGATCTGTATTGTACATCCAAGTACACACCAACGGCGAGGCTGGAGGAGGGAGAGCTCAGCCAGGTCTAATCATGGTGACAATACTCTCCCCTCACTATGGTAGGCATTTACAGAGGTGCTGTCCCAAGAAGGGGGCATCTGTCTAAGGATCTCCACTATCTGGGCCAAGCCCTCTTCTCGTGCTAACATGGAGCTGAAGCCCCGCACCACCAGGTTCAGGAACAGCCCCCTTCACACGACATCAGGGTCTCTTGAAACTGACATGCACAACCCTTAAGCTTACCTAAGCCCAGACTACTTAGGACCACTTCTTGCTGATATAGATTTGTTTATTATTGGCCTTATCATTTTTGTATTTTTTCTGGTCTTTTCCTTTTTATTATCTTGTGTCAAGTTATGTTGTCTATATATAACTAAACCTTATCGTGACACATCCTGTATGCGCTCTATATTTAATTATCTTAGACCAAAAAAAAGCGCTACCCTATATCGCTTAATTGGAGTTTTGGCCATTTATCAAACACAGTCCTCCTCGCTGAGACAGTCCCGTGATTTTTCGATAGATTACAAAATAGGTTATGAGTGTTAGTAAAAAAATCTTGAGACTCAGTGATTGGTTCACTACCTGTTTCAATCACCATGATGAAGGTAAACCCTTCGGGGGGGGGGGGGGGGCGGGGCAGGGCTATAAAACCAGGATGCCTGGAGTTGAGGTCTGCAATGTATCTTGGTGAATAATGATTGTATAGCCCTTAATGACATTGCGAAATGCGTTGGTGTTGGCCTGCCGTGTTGAAAACTGGCAATGCAAAATGCAACGAAATGGGACAAGATGCCATAGTTGTTGGCTGCCCTGTGCTTGAGTATGCAATTGCAACATGGAAATGAAATGGACAATGCTCTGAGTGTTGGCCCTGCCCCTGTGCTGAGACTGCATGCAAAAATGGAATGGAAATGACATGCCATGGGTTGTTTTGGGCCCTGCCCTGTGCTTGAGACTCGCAATGCAAAATGGAAAAGAAATGATGACAATGCTAATAAGTTGTTTGGACCTGCCCTGTGCTTGAGATATGCAATGCAAAGATGGAAATGACAAATGATACAATCACCATAGAGTTGTTTGTCCTTTACCTGGTGCTTGAGATTGCCAATGCAAAAATGGAAATGTTTTAAAATGACAATGTCATGAGTTGTTTGGCCTGGCCTCTGTGCTTGGAAAATGGCAATGCAAAAAGGAAAAATGAAATGAAGATGAAATTAGTTGTATGGGCCAGCCCTATGCTTGAAATGGAAATGGAAATGAAATGAAATGAGTTGTTTTGCCTGCCTGAAACCACTAATTATCTGAGAAACCACCACTATCCGCACCTGCTCTAAAATGCCCGTATAAGCCCAGGGGAGAAGCATTTTGGCCCAAAAGGCCCATGCCAGGTCAGGAAAAGTTCAGAAAAATTGCCTTTCACTGAGATTTCTGATTTTTTTTAAAGTGTCCCTTCAACCCATCAAGCCTGTACTAGCCCAAGAGAAGTCCCTTCGGCCCATCAGTAAGTATTCCCCCTGCAAGTATTAAACCTCACCCCAGTACTTTTCTCTCTCCCTTCATTGGCTCCCTGTGAGATCCAGGCCAGGATAGACTTTCTTCCTTCATTGCTGTGATCTGCAGAAAAATATGAAAAATGTCTAAAATTGATTCTCCATCCTCTCCCCCTTCTCTCTCACAGAGTCTCTCACCTGTTTTGGGCAGTTTCTGAGCTGAAATTCTGGCCGTTTCTGAGCTGCCAGCCCACCAGGCATGAGTGGCTGAGCTGCCAGCCCACCAGGCCTGAGTGACTGAGCTGCCAGTCCACCAGGCCTGAGTGATTGAGCTGCCAGTCCACCAGACCTGAGTGACTGTGCTGCCAGCCCACCAGGCCTGAGTAACTGAGCTACCAGCCCAAGAATCACATTCGGCCCACATTTGTCCTATTTAGGCCCTCGGGAAACCAGTACCCTTTTGGCCCAACAACACTATATACGAAGTTCCAGAAAAGCCCCCCCCCCCACCACACCCCCCACTGGTCCACCAATATTGGAATTCGTGGAGAAGTGGAATATTGCGTTGGGGGACCAGCCCTCCCATGTGAACATGGGACCGGGTCTTAGTCTAGTAATCTATTATTTTTGTGTTTTGCTGAGTCTATGTAGTCGTGTTGCTGCTGCAAGCAAGATTTTCATTGTACCCATACGGCACTGCATTTGTGCATTTGACAATAAACTATGCTTGACTTGACGGAGATTACATTCTATTCAGATCAGCCATGATCTTATTAAGTGGTGAAGGAAGCTTGAGGGGCCAGATGGCTACTTCTGCTCCTAATTCACTTGCTCTTACGCTTGCAAGTGCTATATGCCTACTCCCTAATATTTGATCCTAGCCTTTCCCCTATTATTAGGCTAACTGGTCCACAGTTCCTTCAATTTCCATTGCTATCGCCTTCAAATCCCTTGCCTGCAGGTCATAACATTCTTGGGGATTTATCATCTTTTTGTCCCATTAATTTCTTCAATATGACTTTTACATAATGAGCTAATTAATTCCAGACAGGTTGTCCTTCACTAAAAAAAAATACAGATAAAATATCACGATAATACATCGACCATTTCCTTTTGCCTTTGCCCCAATATAACATTTTACAATCTATAAAGGCCCCCTGTTAAATTTAACTAATCTTTTCCCTGTTTTATATAAACACAGGTTATTACATAGACACAAGGAACTGCAGATGGTGGAATCTTACAAGTGCTGGAATAATGGGCCTGTGCCACTTAGGCGACTTTTTTGGCAACTACAGGCGACTGGTTTATCGCCACATATTCGCTGGTGGTCGCCAGGAGTAGTCTCCTCAGTCGCGCAAAAAGTCGTAGCGTCTTTCTGGTCACCGCTTACTTTTCACAATGTTGCAAAATTTTCGACAACAGTTGGTTTGACACCAATGAGCATTGCTTGACTTCTCCTGACATAAGTGCTGTTGTAGGTTGTCGCCGGTTTTTCGGCGACCTGCTATGACTATGACAGTCGCTGGCAGTTGCCTAAAAAATCGCCAAGTGGGACAGGCCCATAACTCACTGAATCAGGCAACATCTCTGGAGGACATGGATAAGCGATGCTTCGGGTCAGAACTCTTCTTCAGACTCTGATTTCCTGGGCACTTCCTGGTCGAGGATGCGACTAATCTCCGAGCCGCATCTTCGCCTACCACCTGGATTGGCGCGACCTCTTCTGCCGGAGACCGGCCAGAGCCTCAGCTTCAGCGGTGCAGCACTGGATTTCATTGTGGAGCGAGTGATGCCTCACCGGAGTCGCCGTGTTGGAGCTCCAGAGTGCTGGGACTGCTGACATTGACACCGTGGATCTGTGGTCTGTGGAACTTCCAGCCGTGGGCGGCGCTGACGTTCCAGCTGTGGGCGGCGCTGACTTTCCAGCCGCGGGCAGCGCGGACTTTCCAGCTGCTGGCGGCGCTGACTTTAACATCGCATAGCCCTGGGATCTCTCACCGAGGTCGCCAGTATTGAATCTCCGCCCAGCTCGGCCTGTGGACTTTGGAAGATGTGGTCTCCGGTAGGAAGTGGCCGATTCGGAGGCTTCGGGCCACTGAGAGTGTTCGAGGGCCTGAAACATTGGGCCTGTAGCTGCGACTGTGGAGGCGTAAATAGGCGCTGACCACGGGTGAACTAAGGAAGAGGACTGAACTGTGGTGCCTTCCCTCACAGTGGGAAACGTTGATTCTGCTGTGGGGGGATGTTTTTTATGTTTTATATTAAATCCTAAAGTGTTATGTTTATCTTATTTGTGTGCTACATGGTAACTCAAATTTCACTGCACCAATTGGTGTATGTGACAATAAATGTCCTTTGTCCTTTGTCCTTTGATTGAAGAACTTAGTGTTTTACAGAACCTATTAGTTGCTGTTTTTAAATTTATTGCTAACCTACTTTCATATTTACTTTCTCTTTCTTTTAATGTCTTGTTCTTCCTTTGTTGAACTGATTTTCTAAGAGTAGATATATGGGACTGTAGATGCTGGTTTACAAAAGAGGACACAAAGTGCTGGAGTAACTCAATAGGTCAGGCAGCAGCTCTTGTCGAAGTCTTGACCTGTAATAAGACTCAAGGACTCGAATCATTAACCATCAGCAGTTGGTTTATTTTACTTGCACAAGGGGAGACTGTGCTCACATCTCCAACAAACATTGTAATGCTTGGATATTTATACAGAAAAGTAAGCAAGTAAGCAAGTTTATTAACTTGATGTGCAAAGGCTCCAGCAAACTGTTGAGCCAAGTGGTTAGCTCTACAGTGTGTTTCTGCTGATCACAGCAGAAATATTTTGGTAATATCGTGTGAAATAGAACCTGTGATTGAGATGAATTTGTGACATGAGATGACTTAAGGGCCTGTCCCACTTACGCGACTTTTCAGCGGACTGTCTGCGAACCTCAAGCTCGGGGGCACTCGCCTGAAAAAAACCGCGAGCTGTCAGCGCGGAACACACACACACACACACACACACACACACACACACACACACACACACACACACACACACACACACACACACACACACACACACACACACACACAACAAAGGCGGGGGTAGAAAGCGGGGGAGCGCTGTCTGAAAATCACACTGTGCATCAACGATACCCGCGATGAACAGGAAGGTTAAAGACGGCTAGCACAGTGTACGGAAAGTCCTTTAAAAGAGCGGGGAGGGGGGAGGAGGGGAGAAGGGGGGAGAAGGGGGGGAGATGGAGTGGAGACACTTTTAAGAAGCCAGACCACTTTTAATAAGCCAGAGATACACAGGTGTGAAGTTTAGTGGGCATTTAACATTACCGGTCAGTTTTCCTTCATTCTGAAAACCGGTGCTTATGTTTTTTTTCCCCAATGAGCCAATGCCTGGTCAGCAAAGGAGATTTCCTACGGTTACCTCGACTGCCTACAACGACATGGTGACCCCACTACCACTGTACTACGACTTCAAAAGTATCGATTTTCTCCATGGCGACCAATTTCTGGTCGCGGAAAATTCTTCATCATACTGAGGCCGCGAATAGTTACCACTATGCGGGAACTCCTCTCGACCATGAAGGAGACTCATCAGAGACCACCTACGAACATGTTGCGACCATATGGCAAGCTTGTGGTGAGCGCAGAGTCTCCGGAACTAGCATATAAGGTTGCCTAAGTGGGACAGGCCCTTAATGCTAGCTGTACGTTTACTGCTGAAGGAAACAAATATATAGCTTTTGTGTCAAGTATCCCAGCAAACATGTTGGCAATTGTCATGTTACATTTCTGCACTCTGGAGAACATGGATAGGTGACGTTTCGGGTCAGGTATTCTCAAGAGATTTGGGAGTGCTGGTGCAGGATTACCAAAAAGTTAATTTGCAAGTTGAATTGGTAGTATGGAAGGCAAATGCAATGTTAGTATTTATTTCGAGAGGAGTAGAATACAAAAACAGAGATGTAATGCTGAGACTCTATAAGGCACTGGTCAGACCGCATTTGCAATATTGTGAGCAGTTTTGGGCACCATATCTGAGGTAGGATGTGCTGGTGTTGGAGAAGGTCTGGAGTAGGTTTACGAGAATGATCCCAGGAATTAATGGGTTAACATATGATGAGCATTTGAAAGCATTGATCTGTACTCGCTGGAGTTTAGAAGGATGAGGAGGGACCTCATTGAAACTTATGGGCCTGTCCCACTTAGGCGACTTTTTAGGCGACTGCAGGAGACTTTGCAGTCGCCACTTGGGCGCCACATGTTCGCGGGTGGTTGCCGGGGAGTCGCCTTCATGGTCGTGATTTTGGGAACTCGTCGCGGCTTCATTATGGCGACAAGAATGAAGTCGCCATGGAGTGTAGCGCGAATTCACGAGCCGTAGGTGGGTCGCAAGGGGGTCCTAGTGGGTTGCCAGGAGGTCGAAAGTTCTCGAGGTTCTTGTAGGTTGGAGCCGGTGCTGACCGATCATTTTCATTGGCTCATTAGGGAGAAAAAAAAGGTAAGCAGTAGTTTTCATAACAAGTGTAATGTTAAATGCCCGCCGAGCTTCACAGCTGTGTATCTCTGGCTTCTTAAAAGTTGTCTCCACTCCTTCTCCCCCCTTCTCCCCCCTCTCTCACCCCTCTTTTAAAGGACTTACCATCCACTGTGCTTTAGCTGGCCAACCTTCCTGTTCAGCGCGGTGTGTGTCTGTATCACCTTGGCTTTGCACCATGGGAATTTTTTAGACAGCGCTCCTCCTGCTTGCCCTGTACCCCACCTTTGCGTATGTGCGTGTGTTTCACTTTGACAGTCGCCATTCCAGTTCCCGGTTTTTCAGGCAACTGCCGGCAACGTGACAGTCGCCGGCAGTCCGCTGAAAAATCGCCTAAGTGGGTCAGTGGGAAAAATCGCCTAAGTGGGTCAGTGGGAAAAATCGCCTAAGTGAATAGTGAAACGCCTGGAAAGAGTGATTGTGGAGTGGATGTATCCACTAGTGGGAGAGTCTAGGCCCAGAGGTCATAGCCTCAGAATAAAAGGACGTAACTTTAGAAAGATGATAAGGAATTTCTTTAATTAGAGGGTGGTGAATCTATTGAATTAATTGCCACAAATGGCTGGAGAGGCCATGTCACTGGATATGTTTAAGATGGAGATTGAAAGATAAATCAGCCATGGTCAGTGCAAATTCAATGGGCTAAATGTCCTTTCTCTGTGATGTATGAATCCTTGTCTCTAGGAATCTATGAATTCATCCTCTATACCATTATTGTTTCATTGATTTACCCAGTCTACTTGAAGGTTGAAGTCCCTCATAATTATTGCATTACCTTTATTGCATACATCTCCAAGTCTGTAATTTATATCATATCCAGAATTGTCAGTGCATTTGGGCGACTTACATAGGACATAGAACAATATAGCACAGGAACGGGCCCTTCACACCACAAATAATGGAAAATTATATCGAGAACAACGCTTATCTGTCTCTACATATTCCATATCCCTTTGTTCCCTGCATATCCACTTGCTCATACAAATGTCTCTTATATGCCACTATTGTATCTGCCTCCACCAACTCCCCAGCCATCCATTCAGGTTCTCATCACCCTTTGTGTAAAAAAACCTTGCTCCAGTTTGTGGACTAATTGGAGGCAAAATTCAAAGCCAGCTTCTCACTCTATTTGCACTCATGTATTTAAGAATCAAGAGTGTTTTATTGTCATACTAGACCAAGTGCAGACCCGTTGGGTCTGTTCCCCGAACGCGCATTTGGGGGGTGGGGGGCTGCGGCGTCACACTCACACTAACCACCCCCCCAAACACACAGGCGGGGGGAGGGGGGAGAGGGAGGGAGGGGGAGATGGGGTGGTGAGAGGGGAGGGAGGGGAGAGAGGAGGAAAGGGGAGAGATTGGGGAGGGGAGAGAAGAAGAAGAGTGTGGAGGGAGGGGGAGAGGGGTAGGGAAGAGAGGCGGAAGAGTGTGGAGGGAGGGGGAAGAATGGGGAGGGAGGGGGGAGAGCGAAAGAGGGGAAAGAGTGGGGAGGTAGAGGGAAGGGAGGGGGGAGAGAGGGGGATGGGGAGGGAGGGGGATGGGATGGGGTGGGGGATGGGGTGGAGAGTGGAAGAGTGGGGAGGGAGTGTGTAGCGGGAGTGGTGGGAGAGAGGGAGGGGGAGGGGGGAGTGGTGGAAGAGGGAGAGGGGTAGGGGAAAGGGGTGGGGGGAGAGAGGGGAGGGAGGGGAAGGGAGGGGGAGAGAGAGGGTTTGGGGGGTGGGAGAGAGGGGGGAGGGAGAGGGGGTAGGGGGAGGAGAAGTGGAAGAGTGGAGAGGGAGGGGGAGAGGGGTAGGGGAAGTGGTGGAAGAGGGACAGAGGGGTAGGGGGAAGGGGCGGGGGAGAGGAGGGAAGGGGGTGGGGGGCGAGAGGGAAGGAGGGTGGGGGAGAAAGGGAAGGGGGTGGGGGTGATAGGGATGGGGGTGGAGGAGGAGGGGGAGAGGTGAGGAGGATGGCGAGGGGGAGAGAAAGGGATGGGTGGGAGAGAAGAGGTGTGGGGGGTAGGGGGGGAGATGGGGGTAGGGGAGAGAGGGGGATAGTGTGGAAGGAGGGGGAAGAGAGGGGAGGGGGAATGGGGTGGGGGGAGAGGGATAGGGGGGGGGGGGTGGGGGATGGGGGTGGGGTGGGAGGAGGAGGAGAGGGTTGAGGGAGGGGAAGGGGAGAGAGGTGTGGGGGAGGGGGAGAGTGAGGGGGGAGGGAGAGGGGAGGGGAGGGGAGGAGGGAGATGGGGATGGTAAGGGAGGGAGGGGGAAAAGTGTGGAGGGTGGGGGAGAGGGGTGTGGGGGAGTGAGGGGAAAGAGTGGGGTGGTAGAGGGGGAGGGGGTAGGGGCAGTCCATCTATATCCCACTCCCTATCACCCCCAATCCTCTTTCTCTATTCTCACACACATGATCACGCGCTTCGACACAGGCTGCGGAGGTGGGGCTGGGGCTGGTGCTAGGGCAGATGTAAAGAGAGAGGGAGGAGAGAGGTAGAGGGGGGCTGAGAGTGGGGGAATTGAAGGGGGGGGATGGGGGTGAGAATGGAGGGGGAGAGGTTGGGGGAAGGGAGGGGGAGAGGTGGGGGGAAGGGGGTGGAGGGGAGGTGGGAGGTGGGAAGGGGGTTTAGGGGAGGGCAGGGGAGAGGAAGGGGAGAGAGAGAGGGGGGGGGAGGAGAGAGGGTGAGGGGGGGAGGGGGGGGGGGGGGAGGAGGAGAGGGGGGTGAGGGACAGAGACAGGGGGAGGGAGGGAGGGAGGGAGGTGGAGGGAGAGTGAGGGGGGGGAGGCAGGGAGAGAGAGAGAGGGGGGAAGAGATGGGGGATAGAGAGAGGGGGGAGAGAGAGAGGGGTGGTAGAGAGTGAGAGCAGAGAGAGAATGGGGATAGACAAAGAGAAATGGGCAGAGGACAGAAGGGCAAGAGACAGAGGGAGAGGGGGTGGAGGGGAGGAGGAGAGGGAGGGAGGGTGGGGGAGGGGGATGAGGAGATGGGAGGAGGGGAGAGAGAGAGAGAGGGGGCTGAGGGAGGGAAGGGAAGGGGAAGGGATGGGGGAGGTGGGGGGGGATGGGAGGGTGGGGAGCGGATAGGGTAGGGGAGAGAAGGGGAGAGAGGGGGAAGAGTGGGGAGGGAGGAGGAGATGGGGTAGGGGAGAGAGGGGTAGGGGAGAGAGGTAGGGAGAGAGGGGGAAGAGTGGGGAGGGGGGGGGAGAGGGGATGGGGGCAGTCCATCTATTCCCCACTCCCTATCACCCCCACTCCTCTCCCTCTATTCCCTCCTCTCCCTCAATCCCCCCACTTCCCCTCTTCACCTCCCCAGGATCGGGCCTTTACCCTGCCCGCCCATCGCCTTATCTCTTCTCCCGATCTGCAGAGCATGCGGCATGAGAGTGGAGCTGTGGGCTTGTGGACGGGGGGGTGGGGAGGGGGAGGGGGGAGAGGGGGTGAGAGGGGGGGAGAGGGAGGGAGAGGGAGGGATGGGGGATGGAGGATGGAGTGGGCGGGCGTGATGCCGAGTGAGGCTGCGGGCCAGGCATTCGCTGTCAAGACGGGCGTATGCAGCGTCTCAAGTAAACGCTGAAGTAAAATCGGCAGCAAAATAAGCCAGGCGGCAGCAGCGAAAATCGCCCGTGAAAGAAAACAAATGACGGCGTTTTTGGAGGAGACCGGGCTGCAGCAGCCATTATGGTGGCTGGCCAGCAGGAGGCCACAAAATGAGTGAGTGTGGGGGGGGCGGGGGGGGGGGGGGGGGGGGGTTGGGGGGGTGAAGGAGTTTATTAAAAAATGTTTACATAAAAATGTCTGAATGTAATGAGGAGTGGATCCGTGAATATAAAAGTGTAATGTCTAGCAAAATGGATAATTTCTCAGAGTTTGAGTGAGTGGTTTTGGCGAACCATGAAATCAAAGGCTAAATCTGACATAAACACACAAACACACAGTTTTAAAAGTATACTAGACCAAGTGCAGACCCGTTGGGTCTGTTCCCCCAATGCGCATTTGTGGGGGGGGGGGGGGGGGGATGCGGCATCACACACACTACCCACCCCCACACTAACTACCCCCTTGATATCATATTAATATTAGTAATTAGATCCTTTTACCCCATAATGGCCCTAGCCACTGATGCATAGCCCCCAACTTGCAGGTGTGTCTAGAGAGGGAGAGGGGGGTAGAGAGTAAGGGCAGAGAGAGAATGGAGAGAGGCAGTGAGAGAGGCAGAGACAGAAGGGAAAGAGACAGGGGGAGGGGGGGTGGAGGAGAAGGAGGAAGAGAGGGAGGGTGGGGTGGGAGGGGAGAGAGAGATGGGAGGGAGAGAGGGGGGCTGAGAGGGGGGCTGAGAGGGGGGGAAAGGGAAAGAGGGGAAGGGAAGGGGGAAGGGAAGTAAAAGATAGGTCAATATGTGCAACAATATTTAGATCTTAACATTATAAACGGAAAGTCAACACATTTCATAATGTGTGACACATTATTTATTTATTGTGAATAAAGTTCTTTTGGAGGAGGGTGGTGGAATTTTTGCATTACCATGCAGATCTGGAAATGATAGGAGTTGAGTGTCTCGGAGATCTCTGCATCCCCGGCTTCTGCTCTGCTTCCTACTGTGGTCCCGCCGCTAGTCCCCAATCCCATTCCGCCGCCACCACCACCGGGCTGAGCCAGCGAGGACGCCGCTGTCAACCGTCCAGCACCTTTACTGACTTCTTCATGACCGCCCCACTTTCAGGGGAGTGACCTTAATATGAAACATGGGGAACAAGGACATGGCAGACCAATTGAATAACTACTTTGGTTCTGTCTTCACTAAGGAAGACATAAATAATTTGCCGGAAATAGCAGGGGACCAGGGGTCAAATAAGGTGGAGGAACTGAGTGAAACCCAGATTAGCCGGGAAGTGTTGTTGGGTAAATTGAATGGATTAAAGACCGATAAATCCCCAGGGCCAGATAGTCTGCATCCTAGAGTAATCAAGGAAGTAGCCGCAGAAATAGTGGATGCATTAATGATAATTTTTAAAAACTCCTTAGATTCTGGAGTAGTTCCTGAGGATTGGAGGGTAGCTAATGTAACCCCACTTTTTAAAAAAGGAGGGAAAGAGAAAATGGGGAATTACAGACCAGTTAGTCCAACATAGGTAGTAGGGAAACTGCTAGAGTCAGTTATTAAAGATGGGTATAGCAGCACATTTGGAAAGTGGTGAAATCATTAGACAAAGTCAGCATGGATTACAAAAGGTAAATCTGTCTGATGAATCTTATAGAATTTTTCGAGGATGTAACTAGCAGAGTGGATAAGGGAGAACCAGTGGATGTTATATCTAGACTTTCAAACGGCTTTCGACCAAGGTCCCACATAAGAGATCAGTAATACAAAACTTAAAAGCACATCGGTTATTTGGGTGTTCAGTATTGATGTGGATAAGAGAACTGGCTGGCAGACAGGAACGCTCAAATGGTAGGAGTAAACCATCCTTTTCAGTAATGGCAGGCAGTGACTAGTGGGGTGGTACCGCAAGAACTCAGTGCTGGACGCCAGCTAATTTACAATATACAATATTATGATTTGGACGAGGGGTAATTGAATGCAAACATTCTCCTCACGGTATTGTGCGGATGACACTGTAAGCTGGGGGGTGGTAGCGGTAGTGTGTTAGGTTGTGGGAGGTGGGGATGCTAATCAGCCATGAGGACTTGGATAGGCTGGGTAGTTTTGGGTAAATGCATGGCAGATGCCGATATACTGGATAAATGGTGAGGTTATCCACTCTGGTGGCAAAAACAGGAGGGTAGGACTATATCTTAATGGTGGCAAAAGGGAGATGCACGAGACCTGTGGGGTGGGTGTCTGGCATAAACCAATATTGAAAGTAGGCATTGCAGGTGCAGCATGGCATGAAAGAAAGCATATGGTATGTTAGCATTCATAGCAACAGGATTGTGAGTGTAGGAGCCAGGAAGTTCTACTGCGTTTTGGTGAGACTCACACCTGGAGTATTGGCGTACAATTTTGGTCTCCAAATCTGAGAAAAGAACAATCTTGCCATTAGAAGGGGTACAGAGGAAGATTCACCAGGACTGATTCCTGGGAATGTCAGGAACTCTTCATATGAGGAAAAGACTGGAGATAGGACTTGGTACTTGTACGCGCTAGAATTTAGAAGAACTGAAAGGGGGGATCTTATAGAAAAACTTACAAAATTTCGTAAGGGGGTTGGATAGGCTAGATGCAGGAAGATTGTTCTCCCGATGTTGGGGGGAGGTCCAAGATCAAGGGGTCACAGTCCAAGGATAAGGGGGAATTTCCTTTAGGACCGAGATGAGAGAAAACACATTTTTTCAACACAGAGAGTTGGTGAGTAGTCTCTGGAATTTTTCTGCCACAGAAGGTAGATTGAGGCCCAGTTCCCATTGGGCTGTATTTCAATTAAGATGGGGGGGAGTTAGGATGTGGCCCGTGTGGCTAAAGGGATCAGGGCGGTTTGTAGAGAGAAGGCAGGTACAGGATATACTGGAGGTTTGGATGATCAGCCATGATCCATATTGAATGGCGGTGCAGGGCTCGAAGTGGCGAATGGCCTACTCCGTGCACCTATTTTCTCTATGTCTAAGTTTCTTATGTTTCTAAGATCCTCATGATGGACAGTAATCCTTTTTGCAATTTAGAAACTTACATTTTGAAATTGGTTTTCGAGATTTTATTTGACACCGACACTAATAACGGCAGGTAGACATTGGAATACACCCGGAATTCTTACATATGGTTTAAATAAAGACTTAAAATAGAAAGATTATTCTTTAGTGTAGTTTCAGACAATCCACCCAGTTAAGTTAAGAATTGTTTATACACCCCCACCCCGACAAAGTGAGCAGTTTGCTGGGCATTTTCAAGGAGGCATCGAGAATCGCTTCCTACGTGTAATCTGGTAAGTCCCTTGCCCATGACAGTATAGAGCTTGTTTCAAAAATTCTCAAGCGGTGGATTTTATTTTGTCGCCCGCTTTCTTTTAACCAACCGTAACAAAAAAAAAATAAGACAGGCAAAACGAATTCAAGCTGCTGTGGAAAGGGTGTTTTGATGCGGGGCTGGGTAGGTGGTAAAAGAGACGTGGTGAGAGATGTTTAGCGGCATTTTGAGGGTTTTAATGTGAAGAAGCGTCTGACCACTCATACAAGTGGCGACTGCATTTCGATGTCCTTCGGACAGGAAGAATGGCGAAAATCAGCGGGGGTAATAGAGCCGATCATTTTGGCTGAGCCAGTGTGACCTGATCCGGCTGGGGGGGTGTGGGGGGGGTGGGGGGGGGGGTGGAGTGAAGGAAGTAAAATCACCAGCGAAATAAGACAAAATGTCGGCCCGGGGTGGGGGGTAGTGAAGGATAGCCGGGCTGCCAAATGAAGAGAGAGAGAGAGAGAAGTGGCTTGGGATGGGTCGGCATGTGGCATTGTGACGTAAGCAGCTCATGAGGTCCCGATTAGATTTTTAAATGAGTAAAACATGTCTAAATGTAATGGGGAGTGAATCTGAATGTAAAAGTGAAATCGCTAGCGAAATGGGAAAAATGGCGGCGTTTGAGCGTCTGGTTTTGGCGGACCATGGAATCAAAGGGCAAAAATCTTATCTGAAAATAAAATGGATAGATAGATGTATGGATGGATGGATGGATGGATGGATGTCCCAGATAGAACAATAAAACTTACTTGCAGAATATGTAAACATAGTACACTGTAAACAATATAATAAATGAGAAAAAAAAAAGTTCAGTATGTGTACATATACACACACACGCGCATGCATCCACATAAGGCACAAACAAACAATAATTGTGCAATAATAATAATAGTCTATGTAATTCAGAGCATATTTGGAGGTTGTAGTGTTTAATAGCCTAATGGTTGTAGAGAAGAAGCTGTTCCTGAACCTGGACGTTACTATTTTCAGGCTCCTGTACCTTCTTCCCGATGGCAGGGGTGAAATGATTGTGTGGCCAGGGTGGTGTGGGTCTCTGATGATGCTGGCTGCCTTTTGAGACAGCGACCACGGATTGACTGGGCAACGTTCGCAACTTTTTGCGGTCTTCTTCGCTCCTGGGCATTCAAGTTGCCAAACCAGTCCATGATGCAACCAGTCAATATGCTCTCTACTGTACACCTGTAGAAGTTCAAGAGAATCCTCTCTGACATACCGAATCTCCGTAATCATCTCGGGAAGTAGAGGCGTTGATGTGCTTTCTTTATAATTGCATCAGTGTGCTGGGTCCTGAGTCTTTTTGCTCGTTAGAAATGCCAAGTGGTCGAACATAACTTCCAGGTCTATTTTATGTTCCATATAAGATGGTACAAAAATAGAGTTGAGCTTAAAGACAGTGGTAAAGAAGGCAACTTATCTCCTGCATGTTATTGAAATCGTCACTGGCCAATCCAAAACAATATACATGCAGTCTACGAGCAGGCATAAAGACAAAGAGCAAAGACAATTTACAACAGAAACTTTCTGCAAATGGCAATAAGATAATGACTTCCATTTCTATTCTGGATACATTAGAGTGAGCAACCTTGCTGCTAATCAAAATTCTATTATCCAAGACGTTTATGTGCAACTGGAAGGAAAGGCATGACTCCACTTAATATTTTACCTGACACATGGCATGTGTGATATCAGCACACTGGGTTGTCAAATTAGATTATGTGCTTAAATCTCTGGAGTGGAATATGAATTGACAAGTTTCTGACTAGAAGTGAGAGAGTGCAGTGTTCTAGTTGTTGGGGTGGAGACTAAACGGGACTTAGAATGGATTTTGAGAAATCCCTGACCAGGAAGTTCCCATGGTGCACGTACTAAGAGGACCGGGCACCAAGGGCAAGATAGAGTAGAAACAGCCAAAACAGCAGAGTCTAACAAAGAAAAAGCCAATACAAAACAAAAACAAACAATAAACAATCAATTGCAATTAATTAATCACATTCATTCTAAACAATAATGCAAACACAAACGATTACAATCCACAATATAAAAGCGAAAAAGGCAATGAATTTGATCGCAAGATATACCAAAAAAGTTCGTGTAGAGCCGGAGGTAGCCAACAGGCCCCTTAAGTCTGCTTAGTATTCAGCTTGAGCATGATCATGATGAAATACTCCGCACCATCATCTCCTGCCTCTTTACCTCATTATTTTTACATGATTGGACCCGGCAAACTAGTACCCTTCTGCAGTTGGGGCATACCCATGTTTTATGAGACTCTCCACAGAGAATCTGATTATATTCATCAATATTTGTTTAGTAAGCATTCATGAAATTATAGCATATGGCCATTCGCGCCACCAAGGTCCTCTACTATAGAGGATATATAGATACAATTGACACAAAGTGCAAGGAGTGGCCATTCGGCGAGGTCGGCAATTTGAGTTGAGCCGCTATATCTCAAATTGAACCCTGGAGTAGACTTTTGATCATCCAACAATTCAGTACCCCACGTTCCTTTCCCTCTGCCTTCTCCCCTCCCCATCTCCCATTGATTACCGCCCGCTAGCCCTAAGAGCTCTATTCTAAACTCTCTTTTGAATTCATCCAGAGTGAAAATCTCCCCATCCACTGCCTCCCGAGGCAAAAGAAATTCCACCAAACTCGCACCAATTTCTGTATGAAAAAGCCTTTTCCTCATCTCAGTTAGTTAACTGGCCTACCCTCTTATTTTTAAACTGTCGGGCCCCCTGGTTCTCTGGACTCCCATCAACAATCGGGGAACATGTTTCCTGCATCTAGCATGTTTATCGTCCAACCTCACTTAATATTTTTATATGTTTCTATAAGATCCAACCTTCTCATCCCTTTCTAAATTCCGTGTATTCAAGCCCAGTCGCCTCGGTCATTCTTTCCTCATATGACACTCTCGCCATCTCCTCCCCGGGAATTAATAACCTCGTGAACACTACGCTACACTCCCTCAAATAGCAAGAACATCTTACTTCCTCACAATTATAGAGAGACCAAAAAAACACTGCACCATTAATACACTCCAGGTGTGTGTCTCTCACAGGTATCTGTACAACTGGCAGAAAGAAAGATATCATTTTGCTCCTATACTTCAAAACTCACTCTCGTTATGAAGGCCACCAACAGTCCATTTCACCTTTCTTCATTTGCCCGCTATTCACATGCATGCTTGCTTACTTTCCATAACTGATGTGCAAGAACCCCTGGTCTCACATTGTACATCCCCTCTTTCTCTATCCTGTCCACCAATCAGATAATAATCTACATTCAGGTTCTTCTTCATGCCCCCAGAGTGGATAACCTCCACAATTTAACTCAACAATTATACTGCATCTGCCATTTGCATTTCTGCCCACTCACTCCAACATGTCCAAGTTCAATAGTATCCTATTCACAGTTCACACTGCCACCCAACATTTGTGTCATGTGCAAATTTGCTAATGTTACTTTTATATTTTTTTCATCTAAATCATTACATGTTGTAAAAATCGAGTTTGCAGTCCCCACAGCCGAGCCTTGCGGACACTGCTGGCCATCCTGAAAGAGACCGTTTATTTATTCCCTACTCTTTGTTTCTCCTGTCTGTCAATCAACCACATATTTTCCATCCTTGTCAATACCCTACCCCCAATTTACATGTGCTCTAAATTTTTGCCCAATAATCTCTGTGTGGGACCTTATATCAAAGGCTTCTGAAATATCCAGGTATACACTACATCCACTGTAACAACGTGTAAACTCGTCCCTTTTACTTGGTTACATCCTCAAAAAAAACTTTCACTGAAGATTATGTTAAGCATGATTTCCCCTTCGTTAAATCCAAACCATGCTGATTTGGGACCAATCCTGTTACTGCACACAATTACGGCTATTCCAAATGGTGTTGCTATTACATCTTTAATAATCAACGCCAAGCATCTACCCTCACCAAAAACCGGGATGTCAGGCTCAAACTGGACTACAATTCTCTGCTTTCTCTCTCTCCCTCCTTTCTTTGAAAAGTGGGGGATAACATTAGCTACCCTCCCAATCCCCAGGAACTTTATTCCAGAATCTTATAGAACATTGGAAAATGATCACCAATGCGTCCCTGATTTCTAGAGCCACCTCCTCTGAGCGATACCTTAGGAGTGCAGGGACCATTGGGTCCAGGGAATCATTATCAGCCTTCAGTCCCGACGGTTCTTACCCAACACCATTTCTGACTAATGTGAATTTCCTGTCAGATCCTCCATCACCCTAGGTGTCTCCTGTCCCCTTGTACATCTGGGAGATTTGTTTGTGTCTTCCTTAATGAAGACCAGAAACCAAAGTAAGGACCTGTTCAACTCATCTGCCATTTCCTTGTTATTCCATAATAAATACACCTGTTTCAGTCTTCAAGGGACCCACTATTCGTCTTAACTATTTTTTTCCTCTTGGGCACATACCTAAGCTAAGCTTTACTATCCCTCTTTTATTTTCTTGGTTAGTCTTCCTTCGTAATACCATCTTATCCATCGTAATTCATTTCTTTTCTCTTTCCCCCATATTGCCTTTTTAGTTACCCACTCCTGATCTTTAAATGTCTACCCAATCCTCTGGCTTCTGCTCATCTTTGGCTTCATGTTATAACATCTTCTCACTTATTATTTGTATATTATGACCTTGGACTTCCCTTGTCAACCACGGCCAGGCACCTCTTAACTACTACTTTCCCCTTACTCTAACTCCACTCTACTTACTCCTAACTCACTCTTACTTTACTTCTACCTAACTATACTCAAGAATCTCTTCTTAAACTCATACTTTTTACTCATTGCTCTTACTACCCTCTTACTCTACTCCTTCTACTCCTGACTTTATTACTACATATACTTTTACACTACACTCTACTAACCTCCTTACTTTATACCTTTACTCTACTTCCTTTACTTACTCTCTCTTACTTACTCTATTTTACTACTTACTCTTATATACTTATTACT
Organism: Okamejei kenojei; assembly: GCA_035221665.1. Lineage (NCBI taxonomy): Eukaryota > Metazoa > Chordata > Chondrichthyes > Rajiformes > Rajidae > Okamejei > Okamejei kenojei. The sequence continues at coordinate 70,673,215 of CM069139.1, forward strand.
TCACTAATACTATTACATAAGCCATCCGATGACACTCCTGTTTTATCTTACTCTATCTCCCTTAGAACATGCATTAGATCTGCATCTTACCCCCAGACATACCAGAGCCATTGCTAGTTCACCCATTCCAGTGTCACATCCCTGGTAGGGTCCAATTTCCAGTAAGCTTTGGCCCCACGCTCTCTTCCCTCATGGCCACCATAGTTCCCTTTGTTCAACTGCAAATACTGACACTTCCGATTTTACCTTCACCCCTCTCAAAATTGTTAGATTTAACAACATAAAACAAACATTATGCTCACTATATAACCGAATGGGTTTTCCCTTTACCATTCAATCATGCTGATCTATCCACTATCCTTCTCTCAACCCCATTTCCTTTTCCCCTGCTTCTTCTCCCCCATAATAACGTTCTGACACACTGTACTAATCAATAATCTATCCATCTCTGCCTTAAAAAATCTCCACAGCCTTCTGTGGCAAAATTCCACAAAGATTCACCACCGACCTAAAGAAATTAATTTCTCCCATCATCGGCCTTCTTATGGAACGTTCTGGTTATATTCTGAGGATATGGCTGCTAGTCCCCCTAGACTCTCTCACCCTGCATCTTGGGATAACATCCTCTCACATTCCACACTCTATTCATTCATTGTCAAACACGCCCCAGCTCACCCCATCATGGTCTTATATGCTTTTTTAAAAAGTTAACCCCTCTCAATCTTCTCAAACTCCGAGGAATGCAGTAATGCAAACTGTCTAATTTATATCTTGATAGGACACTCCCTGGTCTTTCCAGGGATTAACAGTCTCCGATGTACCGCAGATAGATACAAAGTGGCTGGAGTTGGAAGTAAACTGCAGCAGGGGACAGTCAGCAGCTCACTGGAGAGAAAAGTTCTTGAGGGTCGAAACCCCTCATTAGACTGGTTAGTCGTGCTAACTGGTTACTCCCGTATGGTACTGCTCCCGATCCATCTGCATCGTTATCTTTACAGAGTAAGGGGAGACCAACCAAAACAGTGTGCACAGTGTGCCTGCAGGTTAAGGCCTCCTCACACAACACCTTTGCAGGATGGTAATAAAACCTGTCTATTTTACTTTCGGAAAAAAAAAAAGAGTCACGTGAGTTGACTAACGTGAAGACCCCGTCCAGCAACATGCGCCGACATTTAGCGTTTCATGCAGTGCACCTCGACTACGAACGGGGAGTTTCAAGGCGCTCTCCCGCTACAAATTGAAAAGTCCGGGCCGACAGGGTATAAGTTTATAACCGTGGCCCGTCTTCTGTGCTTTTTCTCTCACTGTGGTCTCTGTGTTCCAGGAAGAATGAGGCAAGGGGGGGCCCGCCCCGAGGAAAAAGAAGAAAGAAAGAAAAAACGGTCTGCAGCTCGCCCCCGTTCGTCCTTCGTTGGGAATGCTCTTTGGAGGGGGGGCAAGAGGCGGCGGTTATAACTACCGAGCCGAGCCCAGCTAGTGCTGCTCTGAGGCAGCGGGCTGGAGGTACCTGCAGCCGGAACCGGGGTAGTGTCCGACGTTTCGGATGAAGATGCCTTACCGCTCGAGAGCACAGGCAGCCGCCTAAGCCGCATGGAACGGCTTATGGAGCAATTGCTCCAGCGAGATCTGCTGAGAGAGCAGCAAGCAGCCTCGCCAAGGGAGTTCAGGCACTCCCGCAGTGCTTTTACGGCACTGGCCATTGCTTCACCTTCTTTTGAAGGCAGCATTGGCGACCAGGTCTGGGCTAGACAAGAAGAGGGTCACTGGCTGAAGATTTCGGTAGTACGCAAGGTGTACAGGAACAGGAAGAGCTGCTGGGTGTGGTCAACCGCTACGTGGCCATTCCACAAGCGGGTCGGCCATTAGAGCCGAAACTTGCAGCCAGCATTAACCACCTGTCCTCTAAACCCCTACAAGAACAAGTGGTCAATGAGGCTCTTCAAACTATATACAGCCCCAGGAAATTGTACATCTTTGAATGTCCTGCTGTCAATAGCCAAATTTGGGGACATTTGGGGCAGAACATCAGAAACCTGGAGTTGAAGCTCCAGAAGATCCTTAAAATTCCTGACTGCAGGAATAACATCTTATGCTCGGTCCATTGATGGTGCGGACATCTCCACAAATCAGCAAGACACATTGGCTCTGCTGTGCACCACTCAATATGAGATAAATAATTTGCGGAAAGGAGATTATCAAGCCTGCCCTCAACCCTAAATTTGCGGGACTCTGCCAAAACACCGGCGTCAGAACCTCCTATTCTGCTCTTTGGGAAAGACCTTCCAAAAAAGGTGAAAAGACCTGGAAGAAGAATCCAAGACCTTTGGTCTCGTGAGGGCAGGTTTGGGACCGAGCAGACCCAACAAACCCAGGCGGCAGTACCCCATGGCGTCCACCAGTCGTCGACCACACTATGGGATGGTGAAAGCTCGGGGTCCGCAAACCATTTCCCCGTAAGCCTTTTTTTAGGCCAGGGCCCAGAGCGGACCCCATGGAAAATGCGCCACCCCCCCAACAACATCGAGATCAACATCAAACCCTCTACAGCCCAGCAGACGCCTCATCACCCAGCGAAGAGGCAGAAGAAGCACCAATAACCATGGAGGTAGGTGGGTCTGGTTCCTCTCAGCATATGTGCAGTAGGGGCTCTGTTGCTAACAGGGGGGAGATTGCCTTGTTTTTGGATGCTGGGAATCCATCACTAATGACAAGTATATAACTCAGCAGCGTTCATGGCTACAAAATTGACTTTGTCCATAAAGATTTTCCACCAGTTCAGCATATCCCAAAAGGGTATTCACCCTCTCAGTCAAGGAAAAACAAGAGGGTCAAGCTGAACTGATGAGGTTACAAGCTAAAAGGATGTCATTGAAAGACAAAACATGAACCTTTGGGAATTTGTTTGTTTCTCAATATCTTTCACTAAAATCAAAAAAAGATGGTGGAGCGACCCAACAGCATCTCCATCTTGACTTAAACTAAATACTTTGAACAAAGTCAGTCAGGTATATACATTTCAAGATGGATACTTTCTGAAACAGCCAGACTATTGGTTTCTAAGAGGGTACTTTCACTCTAGGCAAGCATTGATTTTAAAAAGATGGCCCCTCTAGTACACTCAGTACCCATACACAAGGACCATCGAAAATATTTAAAATTTATCTGGCTGATGAAACATCTATTATGGCAATTATAAAAGCCTTACCAAAAGGGCTAAACCTCTGCTTTCCCAAGGTTGTTCACAAAAACTAAAAATCTTTAAAACCTGCCTTGGCATTATTGAGGGAAACAAAAGCATATAGTCCATGGCGTAATTTAGATGACATTTTAACATGGTAGGGAAAACCTTGGCGACAGGCCATTTTGGCAGTCGCCGCAGAGCCACCAAAACGATTTGTTTTTGAAACTTTGGGGTGTTTGTCATTACATTCCAGAAAATCCACTCTTTACACGTCCACTGCCATGGACTATATTGGATTTTACGATAGATTACTGTTCGCATGATTGTTAACAAACTGCTGCCGAAGGGGAAAAAGCATCAGGAAATTGGCGCTATCAAGCAAACAAAACTCATGAATAAACATCAGCCAACCATACGGGAAGTTAGCTAAGTTATTGGCAAAAATGGTAGCAGCTTTTCCCAGCTGATACCATTTGGGCCTTTGCACTATCATAAATTAGCAAAGAGCTAAAGATGCATGCACTAAAGCAGAACTTTCAAGGTCACTTTGACCGAGCTCATGAGTATAACTGCGTGAATCCATTCCCGAGTTACAAATGGTGGGCGAGGAATGTAAGACTCAGCTCCAGACCCCATAAATGATCACCTAACCTGGGGTGGGCTAGTATTAACCATTCTAAACGGGATGCCAGTGCTTTGGGCTGGGGAGCAACCTAACATGCAATCCAGCACAGGGGGGCAGATGGAGTAAGTAATTTGAATCATCCTGCCTAGAAGGGGGGTATCAACTATTTAGAAATGTTGGTGTGCTGTTATTTGGGTATAAAAGTGCATATTCATGTAATACGCCATCATGCATGTCCCGGTGACATGTCCGGTTGCAACTAAGAATAATACCAAGGTTGTGGCTTATATCCAATTCCATGGGGGGTGTGTAAAGTCGCTATCGTGCTGTGACCAAAATTTGGCCAACCTAATCTGGGCAATGGTGTGTTGAAAGCATAATTTGGTTATCAGCAAACTTACCTTCCAGGTAAGCCAAATACAGTGGCAGTCACAACAGGTCACGTAGATTTAATGTAACATCGAATGGATGTTAATCATCCCAGTGTTTGCTGAAATACAAAGCAATTCAAATTGGCACCCTGATATCGATTCTATTTTCAATCCAGGCCTGAATCAAACCAGGTACCAACGTATGTCGCTTGGGGAACCAAGACTTTGAAGGCAGCAGCAGTTGATGCATGTCTCACGCTGCATTGGGGAAAATGTTCTTTTATAAGCTTTCCTCCGCCTCCCTCTGCCTCATCAGTCCGGGTCATTATACGCAAGATTCAATTGGATTTCGCTTTCATCAGGCAATATTGATAAACCTGACTGGCCTTTACCAAGACCATGGTTCCAGTGGCTTTCGACAGGCTGTTGAACAACCGTTGGGAATTCCCCAGCAGTCGACAGTTATTAATCCACCCAGTGTCAGGATTAGTTCACCCTTGCCCATGACAGAGTCAATCTCCTAGGCTTCAGATTCTAAAAAAAGACCTTTCTACTGGGCCTGGGACTGTCTGAGGAAAGCCACAACATGATGACCGCATCACAATCGGCGCGTCCACCAGGAGACAATACCTGACCCAATATAAGGGAAAAATGGGATACGGATTGCTCCAAAAACAGGAAAACTACTACACTACCGCTAACAGCCCAGTGTTTGTGGAGTTTCTGCTTGGATTACATAATGGGCCTCAGCTAACATCGCGCCATTATAACAGCCAGCGTGGCGATAGGCAGCTTATTACGGCCTGCAGCAGGAAAACGAACTTTGGGGTCCCATCCAGTAGTGGTCAAAATCTGTTGGGCATTTTAAACCACCAAATCCTGGCCTAGGTACACCTCAGAACTGGGGGATGTCACGCATAGTTGAACGACCTTAGGGGATGGCCCACCCAGACACTTACTCTGGAACAACACAACTTGAAATCTCAGTCATGCTCATAGCTCTAGTGTCAAGTCCAACGGGTACAGTTCCCTCACCTTCTGAGGCTGGGACCAGCATGACAGAGTCATTTGACTGTATCACATTTCAAAAAACATTCCAGGGGATGGTCAACACAAACTAGAACCAGGTACCACCCCACAGCCTCCAGTTTATGAGTTTCCGGGCATATATCACTCTGACCCACGGTTGGTGGTGCTAGACCCACTCTCGCCAGACTTACATAGGAACAACATTAACTTAATAGGAGAGAAAAAGAAAAGCCTTCTGGATAAGCCATCAAGAAGCCTCATGGTCTAGGTGACGAGCCAAACCCATTTCAAAGGTGGCTCAAGCAGGTGCTTCAGGACCTGCGGGAGTCCGATATACTAATGTGTACAAATCCTATTCCACCAGCTGTCTCGTCGGCGGGCGGCTAGCGTATGGATGTGCCTATGGACCTATATTCTGGCAGAGACAGGACCGGTGGTCCTCGGAAAGAACTTTCCCAAAGGTTTTATAATCAATCCCGCTGGCGGAGCCTGCCCTACATTTGGCAGACAAGAATTTTTAGAGTCAGCAGATAATATTTAATTTAAGCCGCGGGGGAGCTCTCAGTTTATTGTTTGTTATTAATAAACTTTTTGTTCACACAGGTTATTGGTTCGATTGTATACATGCTTCTCCTCTAATGTCTTTCAGGCAGGTGAGTGAAATCAAGAGCTGGTAACACACCGGTTCGGATTCACAGAGCTGTTTGAAGTCTTCACGTAGTCACTCACGTGACTCGACTTAGACGAAGTTAAAATGTAAAGTTAAATTGAGCTGAACTTACCAGTTCGAAAGTATGAATGTATTATGAAGGAGTTTACAGAGGAGATTAACGTGCCTCAGCTTCCGATGACCCGCCATAATAACAGATCACTGGTAATTAAGTTAAGTTCTTACTTTTTTTTTTCTTACCTATATTATTTCAAATTGTTGGTGCTTTTCCTGTGAATCCCTCCGCACACGCAGTTTGAAACAAATGTCGCGCATGCGTGCTGGCGGGGTTCTTACGTAATCCCTATCGTAAACTCCTCATAAAATACAGAACAAACTCGAACTGGTATGTTCTCATTTAATCTTACTATTCTTAAGTAACCCCTACAGCACCTTCACAATAAAGGGCAACCTGCCTGTTACCCTCTCACACACTAGTCAGAACTTTCCTGTTATCTATTTTGAGATTCAGACCACTACAACACACCCAGATTCCCCTCAACTTTAATATATATTTACCAGTCTCTCCTTGTTTTTAACATACTCTGTTTTTTTGATACTCTTACTCACACTTCCTCCACATGAATCTCATCACTTGCAAAGTATTTCACGTCAATCCCATCGAATACTCATCAAACAAAGCCTTCTGCCTACTTTCATGGGGAGGGATATTGGAAAAATTAGGATCTTTCCAGGACATAGAGTAGCTAATTAAAATGCAAAAGCTGTCCCCACATGTTACATATTTCTTGTTTGATTTTTATTTTCCCTTATCATTTTTTTTAAAAAGGGGGCAAAGGCCGGCCAATACAAGCTATGCTGTCCAATATATTACAGGGCCTTCAGACATTCCCATTAATCCTGTATCCCTCACTAATTTCCCCATATCCTATTATCCTACACAAACACATCCTATAACCTTTCCAACTCCTCTGCCTCTCGCCTACACATTGGGGTAATGGGTAATGTACTGACCACATACCCCAGCAACAACACATCCACCATGCAATGTTGGCGGAGCGGAAAACCAGAGCAAGAGACCTGTGCACATCAGAGAGTGTGTGCATTTCACCCATATTCAGAGATCAAAACCCTAAAAAAAACCCCCGCAAGACATACATCACCTAGTTGGCAGAGTCTCGGACTGTCTTTATTGGAAATTCTGGCGTCCCGCCGCATTAACTCCTGCATAAACATATTCCCTTTCTCCTGTATCTGACATACCAGGATGACTATTGATTGTAATCATGTATCGCCTTTCCCATGACTGGATAGCCTGCCAAACAAAAAAGCTTTCACTGTTACTCCTGCACGTACATATGTGAACAATAAACTAGACTAACACCTGAAACTAAAACTCTTATCTACCATCAAACTAAGAAACAATCCAAAGATGCTTTCAGGAGTGCATTCATGTAAAAACTTGACACATGAATGGTTTTATGACTAACCACCTCTTGTCCAAACTGTTGGACAAAGAGGTTAGGTTGTTTTGTGACTATTTTTATCGAGCAGACGCGAGGCGCAGAGAACGGGAAGAAGAGCATGAGCATGAGGAGGAGGGGGGGGGGGAAGAGGGGGGGGGGGGGGGGTGGGGGGGGTGGGGGGGGGGGGGGGGGGGGGTGGGGGGGGGGAAGAGATAGAAGAGAGGGGGAGAGGGGGGAGGAGAGAGATCAGGGGAGGAGGAGAGAGAGAGCGAGCGAGAGAGAGGAGCAGAGAGAGAGAGATAAGAAGAGAGATGAGAGAGAGATAGAGAGAGAGAGAGAGAGAGAGAGAGAAGAGAGAGAGAGTGAGAGAGAAGGAGATGGAGAAGAAGAGAGAGAGAGAGAGGAGAAGAGAGAGAGAGAGAGGAGAGGAGACGAGAGAGAGAGACGAGAGAGAGAGAGAGAGAGAGAGGAGAGAGAGAGAGAGGAGGAGGAGAGAGGAGAGAGAAGAGAAGAGAGCGAGAGAGAGAGAGAGGGAGGAGGAAGAGAGAGAGAAGAAGAAAGGAGGAAGATGAGGAGAGATGTATGAGATGAGAGAGATGAGAGCGGATGGGAGAGATAGAGAGAGAGAGAGATGAAGGAGAGAGAGAGATAGGAAAGAGAGAGAGAGATGAGAGAGAGGAGAGAGAGAGAGAGAGAGAGGAGGAGAGTGAGAGTGAGAGAGGAGGATGATAGGGAGAGAGGGGGGAGTGAGGGGGTGAGAGAAAAAGATAGAGGTACAGTTACAGATGGCGCCACAAAAGGGTATTGGGGGGAATGGCCAAACAGCCCGAATTTTGCAGGGGATGGCTGCTTTCTCTTCATTATTCAAAGATCTCATATAAAAAACTATAGGGCCCCCCCCCCCCCCCCCGTCATTATTAGAGCTGATATGGGATTGAAGGGGACTTTGTATACAGGGCTCCCTGATGTACACATTTTAGATTTGTGTGGATTTCAAGGACTTTGAATTAAATGTTGCGAGAGCGATGAAATAATAGATGTATTAATAATGTTCATGTTCAGTGGGTTAGATCTTGTTATTATTAATTATAGATATTGTACAGGAAGTACGTACAGAAATCTTTACACTTAAATTAAAGAATCTCTTGGTACATTCAGTGTTTGTTTAACATATGTTTATAAGTTCAGTAAGTCATCAACTGGTTTCTTGCAGTTATAAGCTTGGCTTCCAAAAGTATGATCAATCCAACTGTGTCATGGGCTCTTCAGTCCAAACTGTGCAGAAGGGGGATGATTTGCCATAAGTACATGCTTGTTCCCAACACAGCAATGATCATTCTTCTTTCCTGTTTATGTTCATGTAGCCCAGCACGTAATTCTCTCTGCACTCACAACCTCTTGTTTCCTTTTTGCTAATGATCCACACTGAGGAGACAAATTTAGAGTAACCAATTATACCTACTTTCAACCATAGAACATATAACATATAACAACATTAACCATAACACTACCAGCACGGAGACAGGGCCCTCTCGGCTTCCAGTGCCGTGCCGACCTTTGTTTTCCCCTTGTCATCTACCTGCATCAGACCATACCCCTCCATTCCCCGTCACGGCATATACCTATTCCACTTTACTTTTAAATGTTAAAATCGATCCCTCCTCCACCACCTTGCCGGAAGCTATTCCACACAGCCCACCACCCTCTGAGTAAAGAAGTTCCCCCTCCGTTACCCTAAACTTCTGTCCCTTAATTCTCATGTTCTGCCCTTTGTTGAATTCCGCAGCTTCCTGTATGTGGCGGCGCTGCGTGGCGCTGCGGCCACCTGCAGCCCGTCTTGTTTTTTTCTTTTTGTTTCGTCCTTTGTGTCTGTTTTTTAGTTAAGAATTTTGGTTTATTAGGCTGTGTTTGTGTCTGGGGCCGGGGGGGGAGGCGGAGGGGAAGGGGGACGAGGGGGGGGGGGGGGGAGGGGGGGGGGGGGGGGGGGGGGGGGGGGGAGAAGGAGGGGAGGGGAAGGGGGGGGGGGGGGGGGGTGGGAGGGGGGGGGAGGGGGGGGGGGAAAGATGGTGGGGTGGGGGGCCGTGGGGGGGGGGGGGGGGGGGGGGGGGGCGGGGGGGGGAGGGGGGGGGGGGGAGGGGGGGGGGGGGGAGGGTGCGGGGGGGGGGGGGGGGGGGGGGGGGGGGGGGGGGGGGGGGGGGGAGTGGGGGGGGAAGGGGAGAGGGGGGAGGGGGGGGGGGGGGGGGGAGGGGAGAGGGGGGGAGGGGGGGGGGGGGGGGGGGGGGGAGGGTGGGGTGGGAGGAAACAGGTTTTAGTCTCTCCTTCGGGGGGATGCGACCTTTCTTGTGTTGTCCACCGTCAAGTCTCCGTCTGTGTGAGGGCCTAATGGCGGAGCTGGTGGCTCGGAGCTGTGGCGAGCGGATCAGAGCTCCAGTGTTCCAGCGGCGGCGGCAGCCCGGCTCCCTTCGGGGCTTTCGGGGCTTTGGGCTCCAGCAGTAGTTGTCCGGCGTGCTCCAGCAGCGGCCGGCATTGGCGCTCCAGCGGCACTCCAGCGGGTGCTCCAGCGGCGGCCCGGCTTCGGCGTTCGGCGGCTCTCCAGTGGTCTCCAAGGGGTGCTCCGCAGCGGCCCGGGCTCCTGCGGCCCCAGCGGCTCAGCAGTTGCTCCAGCGGGCTCTCCAGCGGCTCTCCAGCGGGTTGTGTCCAGCGGCGGCTGCCGGCTTCGGCGGCTCCGGCGGGCTCCAGAGTTGCTCCAAAAGCGGTCTCCAGCGGGTGCTCCGGCAGGGCCCGGCTCGGTGCTCGGCGGGCTTCTGGGGCCTCTCAGCGGCTCTCCAGCGGCTGTGCTCAGCAGCGGCCCGTTGCGGCGCTCAGCGGCTCCAGCAGTTGCTCCAGCGGCTCTCCAGCGGGCTCTCCAGCAGGTGCTCCAGCGGCGGCCCGGCTGCGGCGGCTCCGGCGGCTCCGCGTTCCCGTGGTCGATCTAGGGCCTGGGGGCCTTGTGGTGGTGTTCCGGGCTGTTCCGGCGGCGGCGGCGGGGGCGGCCTGGCTTCGGAAGGCTCCGACGCGGGCTGGTGGACGATGAATTCGAGGGCTGGATTGCCTCAGGACAGAGGGGGAAACAAGGAGGGTACAAATGACAACAAAGACTTTAAGACCTTTTGCCTTCCACCACTTTGGATGAGGTGCTTGGTGAATCTCCACTGTGGTGGATGTTTAAAATTATGTGTAATTGTGTGTTTTGTTTGAATTTATTACCTGTTATGACTGCAAGGTAAAAATTTCGTCAGACGAAAGGTCAGAATGACAATAAAGGAATCTGAATCTGAATCTCCTACCCTCAATGGGAAAAGCTTATCTCGTCAACTCTGTCTATCCTTTCATCATTTTAAAGACCTCATTAAAGTCCCCCTGACCTTCGGCGCTCAAAGAATAAAGACCTAACTTGGTCAACCCTTGTCTCTGTAAACATGTTGCTGGGACCCTGGCAACATTCTAGTAATATCCTCTGTATTCTCTATTTTGTTGACATCCTTCCTATAAAACTAGGCGACCAAAATTGTACACCATACTCCAGAATTGGTGTCTTACCATGCCTTGTTACAATTTTAACAGTACTTCCTACTCCTATAGTCAATGCTGGATTTATAAGGCAGCACACCACAGGGCTTTCTTACCACCCTATCTACATGCGAATTCCACCTTCAGGGAATATGCACAGTTATTCTAGATCCCTCTGTTCCACAGCATTCCTCAATTCCTACATTACCATGTAGTTCTATTGTGATATGTTCCTGCCAAGATGTGCACTCAACTTATCAGCATTGAACTCCATCTGCCATCTTTCAGCCACTTTTCCAAAATGGCCAATCTTGTTAGACTTTGAGAATCTACGTCCTTATCCACAATACACCCCTATTTAGGTCTCATCTGCATACTTACATATCCAATTTTACCCCATCATCCAGGATTCTTGATGTACATGACATACAACCTTGGACCAACACAGATCCTGAGGCACCCCATGGGCACCGCTTCCAACTTGACAAACAGCATCCACCATTACTCTCTGGACATCTCCCATTCAGCCACTGTTGAAATCATCTTGTACACCGCCATTAACACCCAAAGATTTGAACCTTCTGAACACCTTTACATGGGAACACTTGTCAAAGGCTCCTTACTTAAATCCATATAGCCAACATCCACTGCTTTTACCCTCATCAATTTCCTAGTTACCGCTTCAAAAAATTAAGAGGTTTGTCAAACGAACCTTCCAGGGCACAAATCCAAGTTGACTGTTCTGATCAGACACTGTTTATCCAGATGCTTATATATATTTTCTCTAGTATCCTTTCCATTAATTTGCCCACCTCTGACGTCAAACTAATAGGTCTATAATTGCTAGGTTTATTCTTTGAACCTTTTTTAACCAATGGAACAACATGGCAGTACGCCAATCCTCCGGCAACTATTCCGTTTTCTAATGACATTTGATACTTTCTGTATTGCTCTGCTCTTACACTAACTTCCCTCAATGTCCTAGGGGGATATCCTGTCAGGACCTGGAGACTTATCCACCAATTTTATTTTTCAAAAGGACTTCTCCACCTTTATATTTTTCACATTGTATATCAGGTTCCTTTGGATGAGGGAAGTCTGAAGGCTTTGTGGCCAAGTTTGCAGGGTGTGGACACGAAGATAGGTGGGAGGGGCAGATAGTGTTAGAGAGTAGCAGGGACTCGAAACAGATTAGTGTAGAGAAAGAGGTTTTGTGTAGAGATAAGCAGGACTTGAACAGATTGGGCGAGCGGGCAGAGAAGCGGAGGTGAAATATGTGCAGCCCCCAAGTGAGGCAGGCATACATTTTGGTCTTAGGAGTATAGGCATAGTCTTTTTCTAAAGTGGGGGGAGCATGTACAAATTGGAGGTGCAAAGGGACTTGGGAGCGTGGAGGAGGAAACTTTGTCCAAGGACACCATTGATTGGTGTGTATGTTAATCAGCACTGATACGGTCTGGGGGATTGTAATGAAGAAATATGATGGAGGGCAGTAGAAAGAGATAAATAAAAAAATAACAAACCTGAAATAAGATGCTGAACTCAATGTCACTAGAAACAGAAATGAATGAAAATGTCTGGAAATACCTAGCAGGTCAAGCTGCCCCAAGCAGAGAAAATATTGGTAGGTTCCTATTTAGACTGGCCCTGTTCTGACACACAAACAGGAAAAGGTGGTTTCTGAATTTGTATAATTTAACTGCAGTCATAGATTTAAAGAGCAAGTATCCTCCTCGACCTTACGTTAGACTGGATGATGGTAACATTCATGGAGTGCAGAGTTGGAATCGGATGGAGAATTAAAGTGATTGACTGAAGCCTTAGATTAGTAAAGCGGATGTTTAGAAAATGAGCAGAATTTAATTAGAAGTAGCTTTGTTTAGTTTATTATTGTCACATGTACCGAGGTACAGTGAAAAGCTTTTTGTTGCGTGCTATCCAGTCAGCGGAAAGACTAAACATGATTACAATGAAACCAACCACAGTGTACAGATACAGAATAAAGGGTATAAGGTTTAGTGCAAGATAAACTCCAGTAAAATCCGATTCAAGATTTTAAGGTGTAGGGGGGGGGGGGGGGGGGAGATTTAAAATGAAGCGGAGGGGTAACTTTTTTATACAAAAGATGGTGGGTGTATGGAACAAGTTGCTGGATGAGGTCGTTGGGGCAGGTACTATCATAGCATTCAAGAGATATTGGAACAGGTAAGGGCAAGTGGGACTAGCGTTTGAAGATAGTTATGATGAAGGTCTCCAATGAGTTAGATGGGAGGTCACGACTGCTCTCTAGTTGGTGAGAGGATGGTTCAGTTGCCTGATTACAGCAGGGAGGAAACCGTCCCTGAATCTGGAGGTATACGTTTTTAAACTTGTGTACCTCTTGCCTGATAGGAGAGGGGAGAAGGGGAGAAGCAGGAGTGACCAGGGTGAGACTGGTCCTTGATTATGCTGGTGGCCTTTCTGAGGCAGCTCAAAGTTCAAATGGAGTCAATAGAAGGGAGGTTGGTTTGTGTGATAGTCAGTGCTGTGGCAATGGGAAAAATCCAGAAGAATAAATACAGGTGAGCTTGATGGGATTTGCTCACCGTCCAGTGTGTTTGGACTGAGAAGTACCTCCTCCAACCTCAGCTACTGTATCCGTTGTTTAAAATGTGAACTCTTATACATCGGCGAGACCAAACGTAGACTGGGCGATTGTTTCGCTGAACACCTTCGCGCAGCCCGTCTGAACCTACCTGATCACCTGGTTGCTAAACACTTTCATTCTCTTTCCCATTCCCACACAGACCTTTCTGTCCTAGGTTTCCTCCACTGTCAGAGTGAGGCTAAACGCAAATTGGAGGAACAGCATCTCATATTTTGCTAGGGGCAGCTTACAAATCCAGAGTGGTATGAAATATTGATTTTTTCTTTTTTTTTTTTGATGATTATTTTTTATTATTGAAATCATATGTATGAAAAAAATTGCAAATATTTACCATAAACGAAAATACATCATTAAATACTTTCATTAATATTATAATATTAATATTATTACTAATATTGAGATTTAGGACTATATGCTTCTATAGCTTTTTTATTATTTTTTATAAAGTAGAAAAGATAGAGATAAAATTTTTTAACCAGGTAGCCCAAGCATTCCTTCTCTCTATCCTTCCCCCACCCAGGTCACACTTACTTCTCATTTTTACTCAACAAACAGCTAACAATGGCCTGTTTCCTTTATCATCATTACTTTTTGCATATCTTTTATTAATTGTTCTTTACCTCTCTACATCATTGTCTATATCTCTCATTTCCCTTATCCCTAAACAGTCTAAAGTAGGCTTACGACCCGAAACGTCACCTATTCCTTCTCTCCAGAGATGTTAGCTGTCCCGCTGAGTTACTCCAGATTTTTGAATCTATCTTCGGTTTAAACAGCATCTGCAGTTCCTTCTGACAGCAATGGTAGAGTCAGGCTGGAGTCTTGACTTTTGCAGCAAGCCCTACTTGTTAATTAAGAAACTAAGCCTGAGGAAATGATACAAAGTTGGCTGAAACCATGGTTTCATGCGCAGCAGAGGAGCTAAAGAATGTACTTACATTAAACCTCCGAGCTCGAAGTTATTCTTAGCACAGTTATGTGCAGTGATAAAGGCGATGGGGGAGAGGAGGATAACAGAGTTAATAGTTAATATTCCTGGGTAACAGTCTTTCATCAGAATCAAGAAAAATTAGAAATCAAGTTTTATGTTCAGGAAGCGGGAAGGTGGAAGAAATAAAATGTATTTTAAAACCATGAGAGACAGAATGTCACAAGGTTGGGTGTCAGCTGAGGTGAGGAGGTATGAAGATGACTTTTTAACCACAATGTTCTGTCCATCTGAGTGGGTTTTAAACATAAAACATGAGAAACATAGAAAAATGTTACAGGAGTTTGGCCCATTCAGCCTTCGGGCCAGCATGCCATTCACTATGATCATGGACTGATCATCCGAATCAATGCCCGTTCCTGCTTTCTCCCCATATCCCTTGATTCCATTAGCAATAAGAGTTAAATTAATTCTCTCTGGAATACACCCAGTGAATTACATCCACTGTCTTCTGTGGCAGAGAATTCCACAGATTTCACAACTATGATAAAATGTTTTTCCTCATCTCAGTCCTAAATTGACCTACCCCAATATTCTTAAACTGTGACCCAGGTTCTCGAATCCCAACTCGGGAACATTTTTTCCTGCATCAACCCTGACCATCCCTTAATAATTTTAATAATCTTTTCTATAAGATCTTGCTGATTATCCCTTTTAGGTAAGGGAGATAAAGTTGTAAGTAAAAGGAGATGAACGAAAGCAATAATTGATAGAGTGGATGTGGAAAGATGTTCCCTAACCCTTGCGTGGGAGAGTCTGAATCAACTAGAATTAAAGGGCGCACTTTTAGTAAAGGAGCTGAGGTGGAACTTCTTTATCAGAGTGTAGATTTAATCTTGTGGAACTCAATTCACCATAGGGCTGTGAGGCCAAGATCAAGAATATCCTTTTTAAGGCTGTGTTAGAGACAATTCTTGATTAAACGGGTATCAAGGGTTTAAGGGGAGAAGGCAGGAAGATGAATTGGATCAGAAGTCAGCCATGATTTAAATGTGATAACTCAATGGGGCCGAATGTCCTAAAGCTACTCTACTACACCTGTAACATGTGAAAACAAAAGAAAGAACAGATTAAATGGAAAGCAACACCAGAGCTGTTTGAAAACAATGACAGGAATAAAACACTGCAGATGGCTGGAAATCTAAAATTTGAAAAGATATATTATCAATGTGTCAGCAGTGTCGTGGCAGAGAAACAGAATAAATGGAGGCCAAAGGAACTGATAACACCCCTTCATCTCCGAGTTTCTGCGCATTGGAACATATCGTGTAAGAAACAGAATTTTAAATTTCACGGGTTGAAATAAAGTTATACAGAGAGAGAGAAACAAACGAGACAGATTGAAGAAGGGTCTCGATCCAAAAACGTCCATCTATTCCTCTCTCTCTCCAGAATGGCTGCTGACCCGTTGAGTTGCTCTTGTTCCATCTTTGTGTGTCTATCTTTGAGACTAACGCTGTAACTTGGTTTATAGTCCTGCATCACACCTGTAATAGAGGGCAGATTAAAAGGGCAACTACAACAACTCCTGAGGGCCGCTGTCCCCGAGTTACAAATTTTCCCTCTGATTGGCGTTGTCTCTATTTTGTTGGCAGATCCTTATTCCAAAACATCAGCTGCAAATAATCCACTTGTGAACGTCACATCAGCAGCTCAACTCTCTGCTCCCTGAGACCTCCCGAGAGTAGCATTAACTGACTCTGCAGAAACAATACGACTGTGAAAAGCTTTACCATTAATGCAAGAGAACATTTGTGGGCAAGTCGTTAGAGCACGGTGCTCTTAAACTATTTCAACGTTATTCACCCTGAACATTTATCATCACAAATTTCAATTGTCCCATTTCACAAACACCCTCGACTATAAATTTCTTGGTTTTTTTGGCTAAATTTCATCTATTGCTCTCCTTGTGTCATTATATTATATATCAGTTTATATATTGTTCACCTGCCAAAAAACATAAATTAAAACTAATTTCCAAAGTGTTTATTTTATTCAATTATGTTGAACATCTTAAAAATATGTAAAGAAAGACTAGGGTGAAAATAAATAGTTTAATTAACCACTGGAGTATGGCCAAAGTATTCTATAGAATGATAAAACAAACATTCCAATTCTAAACAACTACCTAAGCTTCCTACCTTTTCGGGCATTGATTACTCCAGTTTTTGATTGGGTTCTCGGAAAACTGAGGCCCCCCAAAAAACCATGACGTATGTGAATTTAATATATATATAGGATTCCAACTAATATGACAGAACTTTCTATGACTCTCCTCTGACGACAAGCTCACCCTACTCATTTCAAAATGTCAACTTTGTAAGAAAAAATTTGCTACAACAAAAAGTATCTATAACAGTTCAACAAGTTGCCTACGGCGCGCATCCTCCAGTGTTGCCATTTATAAATTTAGTGATCCCATCCAGCTGTTTCTGGTCTTCCAAAAGGTTATAAATTAGAGTAAATTTGGGAAATATCCCTACTTTGCCAAATTAGAACAAACCATAGGGTAGAGAGAAAAAAACATCAAATTATCCAGGCTCCATTCTGCCATTTAAAAAATGAGCTTACTAACAACCCACTTTACATGGCAATGCCTTTTACTATAAGTATTATAAGAAAAACATATAAATATCTGAATAAATTAAGCTATTCACCCTTCATTCCACCCCACCCTCATAGTTTCATTTACCCCAAAATACATTTCATTCGCCTCTTGGGGTGAGACCATTCACCAGTTATAATGCAACTGAGCTAAGATTGTTGGCAAGCCTCCTTTACAACAGATGCAAAAAAAAAACATGTCAACAATTGATCTGGCTAGATATTCAGTGGTATGGTCATGGCACCTTCTCTTGGACACGAGTGAAAGGGTACATTTTATTTTTTCAAAAGCTGCTCAGTCATGTCCAAGAATAGATTGGTTATCAGGGATCTAGAGCAAATGAAATAAAAGTAAAACAAATTATACTCAAGTTTTGCAAATTGAGATTATAGTATGCACATGCCAATGGGTTTTGAAAATAGGCCCCTTCGGCCCAAGTTGCCCACAACCCCAACATGCCCATTCTATCTAGTCCCTCACCTGCCCTGCGATTTGACCTATAATCCCTTCAAACATTACCTATCCATGAACTTGTCCAAAAGGTTCTGCAAACCTTGTGATTGCACCCCTGCCACTCAACAACATCTCTCCAGGCAGTCCTGTTTCCATATCCTACCCCTTTTTTTTACAAAAAGAATTGTCCCCCTAGGTTCCTGTTAAATCTTTCCCCCCCCTCTCACCTTAAACCTGTGTCCTCTGGTTCTTCGATTCCCCAACTCTAGGGTAAAAGAAACCTGTGCATTTACCTAATCTATATCTGATCCCTCTCATGATTTTGTACACCTATCTTGCGCTCTAAGGGAATTGCGCCTTAGCCTGCTCAACCACTCCTACATCTCTGGCAACATCTCATAGATCTTCGCTGCACCTTACTAGCTTAACAAAATGGTTTTTCCTCTAACAGATGAACAAAACTAAACACAATAACTCCAAATGTGTTTTTGGGCCTTCACCAATGCCCAGTAAAACAGTAAATGACCTCCCCAAGCAATCTAAACTCAATACAAAAGATCTTAAAGATTGGAGTGGATGGAGATGGAATGCTGGATATAGTGGTTGGGGTAGGGGGGGGGGGGTTGTGTTATGAGACCAGGACAAATTTATATGGGCTTAGCTCCATAATACAATTCCTGGTCTGTGACCCGGCCATTGAATTGCAGAAACTGCCATCCTGTTAGGACCTCAATTGGCATCCAACGATAAGTTCAAGGTAAATCAATTATGAGAAAATTATTGTATTGCTGAAGGTGAATTTGTTTATTTACGATATTAAACTGAACTTAAATTATATCTTTCAGATCTGAATTCACATTTATTGTTCAATGTCTGCACAGGTACAAGTGAGGACAGGTACAATATGAAAAATCTTGCTCACAGCAGCATCACAAGCACATGGATAGTTAAGAGAAAAGAATTGTGCAAAAGCAAGACATTAGAAACACCATTAGAAGCACCATTAGAAACCAAGTCTGTGGTAATACAACAGATGGTCGACAGTAGTGAAAAGGAGCTACAGATGCTGCTTTACCAAAAAAGACACAAAATGTTAGAGTAACGTGGTGGGTCAAGCAGCATTGCAGCATCCCTGGAGGACATGGATAGCTGATGATAATTAAGGCCTAATCAATGTTTCACATAACTGTAAAAATAAAAAATGTATATGAACGTGAGCCGGGTGACTACAGGTGGAATCTGTATGTTGGTTGTACGTGTTTCTTCCAGGTGCCATGGTTTCTTCCCACATTCCAAAGACGTGCCAGTTTGTAGGTTACTTGGCCTTTGTAAATTGTCCCTGGAGTGTAGGATAGAAGTAGTGTATGGGTGATTGTTGGTTGACACAGACCCGATGGGCCGAAGGGCCTGTTTCCATGTTGTATCTCCAATCTAATCTAATTTTCATCCCTGGTCTTCCTGACTTCTCAAGGTAAGTCAAGATAACATTATTCTTTTTAATTATGTTTTTGATCCTATCTACTAGTTTGTAGCCGTTTCTGAACTTGGACCTCCAACGTTCTGTACCCCTGAAGTTCCTAGTTTCCTACCTTTAAAAACACCTGGACATAGTGACAACAATGAGCTGGTGTGTGCTTAAATTCACCGGCGGTGGCCACACGAACAAGCTTCATGTACTATTGTATATGGGAAAATGTAGATGCTGGTTACTCCCGAAAATAGACACAAAATGACAACTTCATTACCCTACCCATATTCTCCAGAGATGCTGCCTTACCCGCTGATTTTTACCCGCGACTCCATCATTTAGCATCATATTTGGTGTGGTACTCCACATTGTTGCTCGCTCTTGGCTTCCAGTTCATTGGGTAATTGAGTCTTGCCAGGCTCTCTGTGAGATACTGTCTGAGGAGACAAGATTCTCTTGTGAATTTTAAAACAGCACCAGTGATTTTCCTGTGGTAAGTTGTTTCCGTTTCCATTTTTGCTCTGATGAATGATTAAGAGAATTCTTGGTTTTTCTTTGTGCCAGATGTACTCCACGTCTAATCACAAAGAGTTTATTCTTCCATGCTGCTTCGTTCCGCACTGCACTGGGGCACATATTGGCTGCTTGCTTTTCCAACTTTTGAAACATTTTGATTTTCATGGCTGCAAAGCCCCCAATGGCTTGCACTCTGAGCAATGTCTTAAATGAAAGTTTATTTACTTATTGGCTATAAATTTGTTCATTGTGTAATATTAGCTACCAGCACAAATTGAATTTTTTTTTCTCGACTTCAAAAGCATGGATCTTGATAACCAAATTAGAGTGTGTTTTTTTTTGTCCGCTGTAAAGACGTTAAAGAGCTTAAACATGTTTTATTCAACAAGCTCCCCAGTGTGTACGAGCAACTTGGGAAAACATATCTCACACTAGCACGATGCTGGAAATAGAGTCATAGTCATAGAGTCACACAACATGGAAATAGGCTCTTCAGCTCCCTGCAACGTTCTGCTCGAAACATATTCCATCAAACAATAGTCCACACCTGGACTCATATCTATTTTGCCACCGCCTCCTATGAGACCCTGTCCTATCCATGTACTTCAGTCCCGACTGTTTCAAACGTTGCGATAGAGTACCTGCCTCAACTATGTCCCTCCGGGTACAACAGCTTTGTTCCATACACTCCACATCTACCTTGTCCTTTTATATTGATAAATGTTATCCCTGGCCGCTCCTACTAAATCTTTTTCCCTCATCCTTTCCTTCTTTCTCGGCCTTAAACCTATGTCTAATCTCACTCTTCCTGGTTCTCGATTCTCGTTTCCTTCGTCCTTCCTCCTCTCGCTCTCCCGCCTTCTCCCTTCTGCTTATCTTTCCTTTTTCTTGACAATTCCCTCTTTCCTCTCCTTTTTCCTCTTTCTTTTCTTCTCTTTTCTTTCTCTTTCTTCTCGAGTCATTTTTCTCTTTCTTCCTCTTCATTCTCTCTTCTTTTCCTTTTCTTCCCCCCCTCCCCCCAGCGCCAGGCCGCCTTAAACCTATGTCCTCTGAAATCTCGATCCTTCAAGAACTTTGCGCATGAAATAAACACACAGAAAAAATGTTGTTTAACCCGCTCTTGAGTGCTCATGGCAAGCCATCTGTGGAGAGTAACCGGATACTAAAAATATTTCAAGTCGTCAGGTTCATCAGAATCGCCAAAAGAGAAAAAAGTGAAGAAAATACATTAATTGTCAAGAAGAACAATTCAAAATATCAGACAGTCAGCATAGTTTCCCCCTCCCGCTCCTCCCCAGTGCAAATGCAAAAGACTTAAGCCATAGCTTTTAAAGCAGCGGTCTGCACAAAAGTCTTAAAAGGGATGGTATGTGCCAGGGCAGGTTTTTACACAGAGGATGTAGGTGCCGGGGGAACCGCACACAGCCAGAGGTTGTGGAGAGAGGCATATTATATAGAGGCATTTAAAGAGGCCAGTTATTTAGATAGCAACAATGGATATGCATGACGTTGGAGGGAGGGATATCCAATCACTTTGCCAGCAGAGGAGATTATTTATTATCTTGGGCATCACGTTCAGCAAACTGGAGCATTAAATGGGCTTGACGGGGGCTGGGTCATGCATCGGTGCTGTTACTCTCTGTTCTTCATGTCTAAGAAATTGTAAACAACCTATTTTTTCTCTCGCATTCCACGTTCCATTCCGTCTGGTCCGTCGAGAGATCTTTCAACCTAACCCATTAAGCTTCTCTTTCTTTATTCCAACAGAAGCAGATTAATTTAGCTTAGTTTTATTGTCCCCCCCGCCCAACCTATTACCAACTTTGTTTTGTGTTTGAAAAAAAAGTCGTATCTATGGAAGGACTATCTACATGCATTACAATCAAACAGGTCATGTAGCAGAGCTGTTTCCTAGAATAAAAATAAAAACTTTTAAAACTGGCTCAATGCTGATGATGAAGAAAAGATAACAAGCAAACAGACCAGAGCAAGAGGGTGGTGACACTTTAACCCCTGAAGCCATCCAGAAATCTCCTAGTGAGGCAGGGCAGTGCACTCAACCTGCAATATCGCCAACTTGGACAATTACTTTTTTTTTTTAATCAAGGCCAATTAAGCCAAAACTTTACAAAACCCTGTACGCTTTGGAGTGTGAGCTGCAGCCAAAACCCGAAGATCCTCCGGAGAAAAACCCACGCGCGGCAATTCACGGGCGAGAAAGTTCAAACTTCCCATACAGACAGCAACCCACCGTCAGTCGGGTCGAACCCCGGGGATCTCAGGCATTTGCTGTTAAGGTGCAGAAGGAGACGAACCTAAACCTACTAAACTACGCTGTGAGGACCACCATGACCTGCGATGAAGCCCCCATAAAGCAGTTAAAACAAACCCTCTGTGACTGTTTTCCTCCTCACAATCAGCTAACACTCATATTTCCTTTTATCCACATAAACCGGTGCTAGGTTCAGGTTAATAGGTTATTGTCAGTGAAAAGATAGATTCTTGTTGCGTGGCGGATCCCCAGTCTGTCCTGCCTGGAAAGGAGAGTATGCCTTATTACAATCCAGCCGCCGTCCGCAGCCTAAGTACTTCTATTATCAAATAAAATCTTCTTAACATGAATCCAAACGTTTAAGGATGAAGAAACCGATACACAAAAAAATCTGTAGGACATTTTAAATGAGCTTCGCCATTAGAGCAAGCTAAAACAAACCCCGTCTTCCTCACCTACCGCCAACTGCCTCCATGTTGCAGGTCAAGACAATAATTCCAGCATGGAACGATTCCAGTTGATCATCGCTCTTTAAAACGCAGCTCTTTGATATTCCCATCTTTTATACTTGAGTCCCATACATCGACTGGCATGGCTGTGGAGTTCGCAACAGAGCAAGGGAATTGAGGTTTCCAGGGGTGGGGTGCCCCACAGTGGCGCGCAGAGGTAGAGTCATGCTACCTGGCCACTACAGCACGTTGCCAGCGCCGGAGAACCCGGTCGATCCTGACTTATGGCGTGTGTCTGTACAGAATTTGGACGTTTCACCTATTCCCATGAAACCGCATGAATCGGGTTTTCTCTGAGATCTTCTGTTTTCCTTCCTACTCTCCCCAAATCGAGATTACAGTCTGTGCAGGTTAAATTCGCTTGGTGTAATGTAAAATAGTCCCGAATGTGCGTGTATGATAGCCCAATAAAAGAGGCTGTGCGGGGATTGCTTTGGAGTGGCCGCGGCCAAGGGACGGACACTCGTGGCTGAAGTGCACCCTGTTTCCGTGCTGTTAATCTCTAAACTAAACTAAAACGTTAAACCTAGAGCATGGCGCGCAAACGGGGTAGTAGAGGCGGTGGGAAAAAAAAATGGGCGAATGGTTCCAACGACACATGCCTGAAGAAACCACTACTTTGGTACCCCCGCGCTCCCATACTACTAACAACGATTCAATCACTCAAAGAACAAGATCATGAGGAGCTTAGAGCAAGGTGGAGAATCAGGGACACTCCAGTGTTTCTGTCTTGCTGACAACATAACCCATCGCTCTGACATCGACGACCTGCCTATATAGCACCTGAGTATTTATTTCCCAATCTTACCCCGTGTGGGTTGCACACAGAATCCTCAGCAAGATTTTATACAAATCTTTGTGTGTTTACGGAGGTACTGCCCCGCCATTCCGATTCTAGCTGCCCGACCTGCAATCATGTACATAAACATGCATACCTCTTATTCTACCCTATATGAAATTCACCTCCACCATCTGGTCGCAGTCTACCACGTACGTACCCCGCCCCCGCCGCCCGCCCCCAAGCCAATGCACCCAAAGAAGAAAACTGGATGATTAATATATCCTGTCATTACAAATTCGTAGACAGTGAAACCATGAAGCCCATCATCAAATTTCCTGTGTGCCAACCAAACTAACGTCCAGAACATACAGCCCATACCATCACACGCAACATCTGCCAAAACCTTCGCAATGGTTATATTAACAAACTCTGACCTCCAGGAGAGGCGAGCATGGTGAGTGCAGCGGTAGTTAAGCAGCCTAATGGCCCTATTCATGGTGTGTGTTGGACCACGCAGGTACCCGAGATGAAAGACTCGATGGCTGTCGTACGAGACTTCAAAGTTTATGATCAGGTTTTAACGCGAGTTACCCACGAGGTATGTCATTGCTGCGATGTCCAACTTCTCTCCTGAGTTACCCAAGTTCCTCTTCCCATTTACGCTCTTGACGCCAACCTGAATGGAAGGTATGTTTTTAAAAGCGCAACACATCAGTGTAGAACCAGACAGTCTCCATCCTGCTGCTGCGCCCTCAGCTGAGTTATTTCAGCGCCGGGCGGTCCCGCCGCATATTAATGATATGACCCTATTCAAAGTAAAATGCGCACCCTCCAGTAACCAATTAAACGTGGTAAGCTGGCATTTCTTCGTGCTTGCTTTATGTTTATAAAATACAGTATTTTCCCAGTCGCCGAGTGGGGGAGAGAGCTCAGTTCACATAGTATTTGGGGACCTCAGGGCGCTGTGAAGGAGGGGATGCACCCCCAACTGCTGCCCTCACCGATCTCGAGTGCCATAGATGGGACTAGGTGACAGAAGTGTTTTCGGCACGGAGTAAAAAAGGGCACAGAGATGGGCCTTTTCCAGTGTGCTGTAATTTGTCTATAAGGTTTATTTGTGGCCGGTGGGGAGTGAATTAGCATGGGTCGGCGCCACAGCGCTCCCGGGGCCACAAACTGCCGGCCACCTCCCCTCCGAGGAAGGAGGAAGCAGCTCGGGTGACTGAGATGCTTTGAGTGGCCGCCAGGACCCCCGACAGCAAGACACACACACACACTACAACCATACCAGACTCAGACAGACAGAGAGAGGTGGGAGAGAGAGAAACACACACATCTATACAACGACAGGAGAGAGGAGAGGAGAGAGAGACACAATACACACGCATACACCCGCAGACAGCAGAAACCGCTGGGCGCCACCTCATGGGAAGGAAGCAGCTCGGGTGACTGACATTTGAGCGGCCGCCGCCGACCGGACAGCAGACCACAACACACACACACACACAACACACACACAGACAGAACATAGAGACGGCACTCAGATACGAGAGAAACACTCACACACACCACACAACACATGGCAGTCTTTCTTGTCTGCTGGACGTGCCTTCATCAGACACCAAGTCCACAATATATATTCCTTTAAATATTAAGATTTTCTGGTTGAAAGTGCCGTGGTGCTTCCCGTAGGTACGGGTGGGCCGAAAGGGAAGGATGATGAGGTCGGTACAAGTTTACTTGTTTTTTGTTTTTAGTAATCAGGGCCATCCATGTTTGGCCGATGCCGATTCTGGTTTATCGAGCGTTCATGACAGTTGCGTTGCTAGCGAGCGAAGGGGTCCATACATCGAAGAAGCTAGCCTCTGAGGGTTCAAGTGTTACCCTGGTTTGGATTGACTACCAGGTGTGGGGCACCAAAGACGGGCAAATCAAATTAAGCACTCTCCTGTAACTGAGAGCACTCTCCCCAACACGAAACCACAGCGCAGTGCGTGCAAACATTAAACCAGCTTCACTTTTAAAATCGCAAACACAACGTTAAATTACCATGGCCCAAGAAATGCTCTACTTCGGGGTTGGAATGAAATTATATCTATACACATATAATATGTATAGACATATTATACTAAAATTACATATGCTAAGTGGCTTGTAAAAGTTTTCATCATTTCCCCTTGAAACTTTTCCAATTTTGGTATTGATATATATTTGTATATGTATAGACCTTCAACTAATTGTGAAGTGTGGAAGGAAAATTGTTTTCAAATTTTTTTTATGAAAAAAACTATGTAAGTGTGGTGTGCAAAAGTTATTTACTCTGGATACCCCTCCTAAATAAAAATCCAGTGCCAACCAATGCCTTCAGAAGTCTAACCTACTAGTAATTAGTCCATATCTAAATCAGAATACTGTTCTGTGAAGGCCTCATTATATAGTGAACAAAAGCAGGCATCATGAAGCCAAGGAACCACACCAGTCTCCATAAAGATTAAAGTTAAAAAGAGGGTTAGGTTTATAAAAAAAATCCCAAGCTTCATCTCACCAGGCAACTGATCATTCATCACGGAAGAGAGGATATTGCACACTACTGTACACTCAAGACATAGGCTGGCCACCTATAACTCAGCCGGGCAAGGAGACATTCTCAGGAGCAGCCAGAGGCCCATTGCTCCGGAGGACTGCCAGAGATCCAGAATCCCACAGCGTCTGGTTGCTGTCCAACAGCCATTAGTTCGAGTGCACTTCCACAAAACGGTTTTATGGAGAGAGTGTGCAAGAAGAAGAAAGCCATTGTTGATGAAAAAAGCTATAAGATGTCCTTTTGCAGTTTGCCACAAGCCCAAGTTAGCACAAGCCATAGGCCATGTGGGGGGATCAAGACCAAAATGGAAGTTTTTGGCCTAAGTTTTTGGCTAAATGGCGTAAAACAAAACGCTATAAAAATTAATTACTGTACATCACCTGAAACACACACATCCCCGCCTGTCCCATGTGTTGCAAGCATCATTGGGGGGATCTTTTCTCAGCAGGGACAGGGAAGCTGGTCAGAGATTTTGGGACAAAATACAGGGCAATTGGAAGAAAACCTGTTAAAAAGACTTGAGATGGGCGCGGGGTTTTGCAGGACAACAACCCTACATATTAGCCAAAGACTACAATGGAATAGATCAATTTTTCAATGTGGTTGGTGGAAGCCCAGTCGCAATGTCCACTAAATCCCATAGAGAAATCACTCTGACAAGACTTGACTGTTCACAGACGTCTCCATCCAATCTGACTGAGCTGATGAAAATTTCAGTCTCTAGATGTGCAAAGCTGGTAGAGACATACCCCAAAAGACTTGCAGCTGTAAATTTGCATGGTCTCAAAGTATTGCACTCAGGGGGGGCAGAATACTTTTGCACCACACTTTCACCCATGTATCATTTTCCTTCCACTTCAAAATTATGCCCACTTTGTTGTTGGTCTATCACATAAAATCCCAATAAAAGACATTTACAACCAAGGGGTATGTATACTTTTGCAAGCCAATATTTATATATACTGCAATTGTGAGAGTGGTGAATCTGTGGAATTCAGTTTCAAAAACTTTATTGACACAATCATATAATACAACACATCAAACCATAATCAAAAATGACTAGTACAACAATACAATCATTGCACAATACACTGGCGGTGACCAGCGCCCACGGAAGGCCTCCAGAGTCCCCGTGGACACCGCATGTTCCCGCTCCAGGGACACACGTGCACGGACGTAGGCTCTAGCCTGACCATCGGACCTGCCCTGGACCCGCGATGGCCATCTTGGCCAGCCCCAGGAGCCAAACCGACAGGGAAGTTCCCCCCCCCCCCCCACTCGGCTCTCCCCACTCCCTGCCTTGTGTCCGAACACTAGAATCGTGGGACTAAAATGCAACCAGAACTCTGAGAACAACCCTTCAGATATTGGTACAGGGGCAGTAACCCTCTCACACTCCATATACACGTGGAAACACGGTCTCTTGCTCGCCACAGAAATTACATGCTGCGACGAGCCTGTGATACCGACTCAAAAGTTTATTACAAACCACCGCTCTGTGCAACACTCTCCACCACAGGTCCCCAATGTAAAGGGGAAAACTCGCTTATAGAAGGACCCCCACTGAGGACCTCCCCCGCCTTCAGGTGGTAACAACCGTCCGCCATGGTGTATCGGGACGGAGACGAAGGTAAGGAGGTGCAAAATGTTGCAGGAGCATCCTGTACAGTGTGCGTCTCCTTTCGCATCACGAAATGGCAAGCTGGTCATCTCAGAAAGGCGGCTCAGATTGTGTGGAACCGGTACCCGAGAAATATCCCGGATCCTAGGCCCGATGAGCAGATCTGACGGAGCGGGGGTAAGCTCTATCAGAACCACTCTAGGCACTCGCCTCTCCTCGACACCAGCCATGACAGGGTGAGGACCGGCCACTCCCGCAGCCACGACAACCCCCTCCCCTCTTGGAACAACACGCTGGCTGAAAACAACCAAATTCCTCACTCTTGCACATCCGGTAGAAGACAGGCAAGCCCATTAGAGCGGGTCGACTGATACCCGCCACCGGGAGCCATGAGACCCCCCTTAGACAACGACCCCGACGGAAAAAAACTTGGCCAGAGCGTGCATTCTTGGTGGGTTCTCTTCGTACATGTACCTCCGCAGAGTCCTGGCGGAGAGCTGCCACTGGGTACGCACACATACAAGGAACTGGCCGCCCTCCTCTAACGGGAGACTCAGGACCGCCGCGGAAACCCAGTGCTTCCTATTTCCCAAAAGAAATCTACAGCTTCTTCTGTAAAGCAGTTGCAAAAATAGAGGGCGGCACAAGAGTAGCCAGCCGGTACCATAACATGGAGGCCACCAGCTGGTTTATGACCAGCACCCTCCCACGAAAGGAAAGAACTCCAGCAGGCCTGACCAGCGCCCCAAACCGGGCGATCACTTTCGTCTCCAACTCCCGCCAGTTTGCCGGCCAGGCATCCTCAGTGGGACTCAGGTACACCCCAGATAGAGGAGGTGCGTGGTACTCCACGCAAACATTTACCGTCTCCTCTGCAGGGAGTCCACCTGCCACTCACCCACTAAAAGTCCAGAACACTTACTCCAGTTATCTAGCAGAAGATGCAGCCGAGAGATATCTCCTGGCAGTCACGCATCCTCCGCAGGTCACAGGATCAGTGAGCATAAGGAGTACATCATCGGCATACGCCAAAGAACCACCTCCACCACCGGGCCAGGTAGGGGCCAGGCCTGTCAACCTCCTCGAAGAAGACACAGGAACGGCTCCACACAGACCGAGTATAACTGACCCGACATGGGGCACCCCTGACGGACCCCCCTCCCAAAATGAAAAGGAGACAACAACGCACCATTAAACCTTCACAAGGCACTCCACTGCAGTGTACAAAAAGCCGGACCCGGGCCACGAAATGCGCCCAAACCCAAACGCTTGCAACGTCCCGAAAAGGTATTCATGTTCCAACCCTATCAAAAGCCTTCTCCTGATCAAGAGACAGGAAAAGCAGCTGGCTGACCAGTTGCCCTGGGCTAGATGAATCAGGTCCCTTACCAGGTGGATGTTATCCTGAATGGACCTGCCAGGGACTGTATAGGACTGGTCAGGATGTATCAGTTGAGACAGCACGCGAGCCCAGGCGATTTGCCATTGCCCGTGCAAAAACTTTATACTCTGTGCATAGGAGAGAGACCGGGCGCCAGTTCTTCAACAAGCGGAGTTCCCCCTTCTTGGGCAGCAGGACAACAACTGCCCTACGCCACGAGAGGGGCATCTCCCGGTCGCCAGGCTCTCCCCCAGAACCAAACATGTAATCTCCACCAAGAACATCCCAGAACGCTCTAACAAACTCTACCGTCAGCCCATCCATCCAGGGACTTACGCTCCTGAGCTGATGCAGGGCACGAGTCAACTCCTCCAAAGATTAAGGGGCCATCAAGAAGATCTGCCACCCCCTATTACAGTCGGCAGACCCTCCCACAGATCTCGCTGAGCCTCCTGTTGAATCTATCCGCAGTGAACAGGGACCCATAAAGGACCTGACCAAGGCACTTATCCTCTCTGGATCAGTGACAGAGGACCCGTCATCTGCGAGCAGCTCCACGAGCTGTTTGGTTGCGAGCTCCCCGCCCCTTCTCCAGAGAGAAAAAGAAAAGGCCGAAGCTCGGTTCCAGATCGCGCAGCATCTGGAACCCCACGACCTCACGTAGGCGCCCTCGGGACCGCTCTAAAAGCAGCAAGGGGGGGGGGGGGGGGGGGGGGGGGGGCTACCTCAAAGCTTTCCTTCTTTTCATCTGTAAACTCTCCCTCATTCGCAGGAGCCGTTTCACAAAACCGACCAGACGAGACTCTATCAGCGTCCAGTATCTCATCTCAAGCCTCTCGTCCGCTGAGTCCCGCTATTCCCCGGTCGACCCCCAGCGTATAATCCTTACAAAAGAGAGACGGATGTGAGCTTTCCCCCACATCCCACCCACTGCCTAAGGGAAGAGAAGCAACCTCTGCCTCTCTCTCCACTTCCCCCAAAACCGAGTTCTGAATGCTTTCCCAGGAAACAACCGACTCATAGCAGCCTGTTGTTAATGTTTGCCAGTACGCGGACCCAGCCCGAGCGCGCGCATGGATTGAAATCCCACACGCAACCAGACAGTGGTCCGAGCACTGGCACCCCAGCCACATTGATGCCGGCGAGACATGGGAAACAAAACGCTCGTGAAATCTATATTCGAATCAATGCGGAACCACCACCCTCAGAAACCTCCGCGAAAAAGCAGTGGAATCTCGCGGTGGAGGTTCCGCCCAGCATCCAACCAACTCAAAGGATCAATCAACCCCTCTCAGCTTCTTCAGCTTACTGCAGGGGCACACTGAGTACCAGAACGGTCCGCGCCTCAATGTGTGCAATTAAAATCCCCACCAAGGAAGACACACTCTCCCCTATCAATTGTGGCTCAGACAGAGCCTGTCACCTCCATGAAGTAGGCCGGCCTGCATCGTGCCGGAGCTAGGGGCATACACGTTAATGAAATGCAACGGCATCCATCCAGGCTCACGGCCAGATGGAGCAAACGTCCTGGCAGCAACTTCTTTGCACCTTTAAAATACATTTGGCAGAAAATTCGGGGCCAACAGAAAGGCCACCCCACTCGAGTTCGGAGCTGAGATATGGCTCATGTAGACCCCCCCTTCCCTTCCCACTCTCAGTTCGCCAGGTGGGTTCATCACTAACAACAGTATGCGTCTCTTGCAGAAAACACTCGCAGATTTCCCCTCTCTAAGGACTGAATATAATAGCTGAGAAATCTGCGAAAACTCTCTCTACTTCCCAGTTTAAATTTAAATGTAGCTACCGTCTGAATGTGCAGGCACACTAAATTTGAGATTCTCACACTCCCGCCTAGACTCTCTTTCTGAGGAAGATCTCCAAAAAGTCCCCAAACTGTCTCTCTTCTCAGAGTCAGGAAGATTCGCTGTCCTTGTTGCCAAAAGGATAGCCACGAGGATCCTTAATCAAAGCTGGCCAATTCCTCCCCACCGTTTCTTTGCAGGCACCTATTTGTGTTTCTGACAGACATGCTTGCTTATTAGGAAACTCTCCGCACCTTCACAGATAACTGTTGCATGAGTACACGGCCTTGGAGTCCTGGGCACTCGGCCAACCCACATCGCACCTGAAACCACAAGCTTGCCAGTGCAGCTCCAGCGTCGTTAATCAAAAAATTGACAAGACCAGAACTCTCGGAAAAGTTCCACTAATCCCGCCTACAAAAACCTGGCCCCATCACCTCTCCCCCTCGCCTCCCCGGCATGCCACCACCCACCCAGGATCAATGCTCAGGGATGGGTCCGACTCCCCTCCTGACAGCAATCAAGCATCCCTACTGACTGGCTGGGCTCCTCTGCACCTCCCCCATCACCCTCCACGACTGGGCCTGGGGAAGAAAAATCAAGAGGCACCCCCAGGGTCTGGTGGTGCACTGGCACAACCCTCGGAAACTGAAGGAGGATCACGACCCGAAAACACAGACCCGACCTCCACAGCACCCAGAGTACCCTTCCACAGGCAACACCAGAGAATCTCCTCTTGCCTCTAAACTCTCCCTGCCGACTCAGCCTGAGAGGCAGCACACCCCCCAGCACCTCCATTGGCTCTGATAAGGAGCACAGAGTGGTACACAATGCCCCTGAACCTCCACCTTCGGGCTGACTCTGCTCATCCCCGTCTCAGGGGGCTACACTACGGGGAGCTAACCCCATCATCTGGCGTGCCAACACCCTCAGTAGGTCTCTGAAACGAAGGGACCTCCTCCGACCCAGAGGACACACACACCAGGGAGCTAACCTCAACACCCGTGAGATTAACTCCCCCAGAGGTCCCTGAAACAAAAAGGGGCATCCTCCCGCTCGAGGACAACACCACCAGAGGAGTCAAACGCATCACATGGTCTTATTAACACTCGCGGAAGATCCCTGAGATAGAGGCCCAACCCAACCTCCGACCCGAGGGACACCTGTTCAAGACACCAACCACATCAGTGGTGGAAGGTCTGGAGAAAAGACATCACCCCTCACTTTGGACCACGCCCCTTGCTCTTCCTCGCCAGGCACTAACCTCCTTTTTGTCCCGCTAGCATGTGGCAGTACGGTGACCTCCCAAACAGAAGTGTCTTCGGCCTCCACACTATCCTCAGCACTTTACCAACCCACACGTTTTTGCTTCCCTGCCCCGTCTGAACCACCTCAGCTCCTTGCTGACCACGACAGGTGCAAACTGCACCACACTGGAGCTGGCAGGCACCTCTTGGGTGGTTAATCAGAACTCGGCAGGTGCACACCCGCTCCCGTTTTTACTCGCTTCGGGCGGCTTTCTCCTCTCCTTCTTCTTCTCTGCCTCTGCTTTTCCCAATTGCCCCTTCCTCACCCCCTCCCCCTGTGCCCCGCCTTCAGCCACCACCACAGGTTCAAGACATGGGGGGCGGGGGCTATCGCTGCCCTCGGGTCCCCAAGGCGGAACCTGCAGGCCCAGATGGGCTATCACTGCCGCCCTGGATCACCGAGGCAGAGCTGGCAGCCCTAGCAGGGTCAGCAGTAACCCGAGCGCGGCACTGAGGTTTGACGAGCCACGCCCGGATGGGCCCCAGCAGCGCATCCCTGGGCCGCTGCGCTAGAACTTCTCGCAGTGACCCGCGAATAGGACACTCCCTCCGGAGATGTCCAAATTCGCCGCACGCATGACACCGTGCCTTTCCCCAACTCCAACGCACGGTTCTAGGGAGACCCTATACTCACCTCGAAAACTCCCCTCAGCGCCATCCCCCCTCCCACTTCATGAAACACCCTCCTCTTGAAACTGAAGACCCCTTTTTCCTCTGGGTCCCCCCAGGGTGCATGAGCCTAAAGCTCTTAGACCGCACCTCCCAAACTTAGGAAAGGTGTGGAAATAAGTGATGCGTCTGGAATACATGTGGGGCAACTCCGCAGGAGAACCGGTCTCACCCTGGATACCCACGGATCCACCTGTATGTGGACCCCCCTCACTGAAACCCCCAGCTCCAATGCTCGGGCCACACCCTCCCGGGTCTTTAGTATCACCTCCACCTTTCCTCTTTCGAGCTCGGAAGAGACAATAGCTCCCCTCCCAAGAAGTTCATTCAAGGCCTTTGTAATGTCTCCCCTTGACATCATAGGCCCAGTTTGAACCGAGATACCAAACCCATCCCAATCCAAGTCAACATGAGGTTCATGCTCAGATGACCTCATACCCGCCACTGTTGCTACTGCGTATGTCCGGTCCTTCGGCCGCGCCCCAGCCATCGCCATCCTGACAGAGGCACAAACCAGCTCCAGGCACCCCAGCAGCTCAGCTCCAAGTTAAGTTCCAGAAACACAGTCAAAGACAGGCAGCAGAAAGCAGAAACCTCCAGCTGAAGCAGGAAAGTCCCCAAGTTCGTCCACAGCCGAGAGCAGCTTTTGGGAAGCTCTATCCCAGTCGAGCCAGAAGCAAAAGTACCTTCTTCACATTAAGCCAGGCAGCCGCACTGTGCAAAATGAATTTAGGGCAGAGAAACGGTGCAAAAAAGACAAAGACACCGCAATCTTCGTGCCCTCGATCTCCAGGCATCTTGGCAGTCCGCCAACGACAACCGCACCCTCGACAATGTAGAGAAAACTCAGGAATTTTTCGCAGTACTAGAGGAATCCTAGATCAGAGGAAAGTTTCAACAGCCCAACGATTAAGTTAACTATGAAGCCCCTCTGCCTCTGTTCCTTCTCCAACAGCAAAATCCTTGAAAGGCTGCTTCAATCCTTCTCAAACCGCAGAGCTGAGAAGAAACACAATCTCTCTCTCTCTCTCTCTCTCTCTCTCTCTCTCTCTCTCTCTCTCTCTCTCTCCTCTCTCTCTCTCTCTCTCTCTCTCTCTCTCTCTCTCTCTCTCTCTCTCTCTCTCTCTCTCTCTCTCTCTCTCTCTCTCTCTCTCTCTCTCTACCTCCTCACTCTCAAAGTAGGTTCTATCTACAGCACTGGACATCTGTTCTCTCTCTCTCTCTCTCTCTCTCTCTCTCTCTCTCTCTCTCTCTCTCTCTCTCTCTCTCTCTCTCTCTCTCTCTCTCTCTCTCTCTCTCTCTCTCTGTCTCTCTATCTCTCTCCTCTCTCTTCTAGACTCACTCTCTCTCTCTCTCTCTCTCTCTCACATCTCTCTCTCTCTCTCTCTCTCTCTCTCTCTCTCTCTCTCTCTCTCTCTCTCTCTCTCTCTCTCTCTCTCTCTCTCTCATATATTTCTCTCTCTCTCTCTCTCTCTCTCTCTCTCTCTCTCTCTCTCTCTCTCTCTCTCTCTCTCTCTCTCTCTCTCTCTCTCTCTCTCTCTCTCTCTCTCTCTCTCTCTCTCTCTCTCTCTCCTCTCTCTCTCTCTCTCTCTCTCATCTCTCTCTCTCTCTCTCTCTCTCTCTCTCTCTCTCTCTCTCTCTCTCTCTCTCTCTCTCTCTCTCTCTCTCTCTCATCTCTCTCTCTCTCTCTCTCTCTCTCCTCTCTCTCTCCTTCTCTCTCTCTCTCTCTCTCTCCTCTCCTCTCCTCTCTCTCTCTCTCTCTCTCTTTAGTATTCATAAAATTTATTGATCATATATATATAACACATCAAACCATAATCACAAAATATATATACATATATATAGACGTCATGTGCTGTTATATACTTTTGCGTGGTTCCTGGGTTGCCTACTGCTGCGTAACTCCATGAAATATCAACCCCCTTCATTTCAAATCTAAATCTCTCGCCAATCCACAATTCGACCGATTAACTAAAAATGTTGTTCTTTTTTTAAGACCAAAACAAATAGTTCTCGCGAATTCCAAGTTCTCGAGTTTGGCGGGGGAAAGTCGGTGAAAAGACAGCTCCAGTTGGAATATAAGAAGAGATAAAACAAAAACACTGAAAGCAAATAGTAACTTTACAGCGGGAAGTAGGACATATGTGTGTGTGTGGTGTGCACACTGTTGAATACTTTCTATCCAGTGTCTCCTCTGCAAATTGCAATGCATATGCGTTTGATATTTAGACAAACTTAATTTTATTTCCAGTTTTGCATTTTTAGTTTGTTCCACACATTAATTAGTTTTAATCCCTCCAGAAAAAACCTGAAAGTGGAGATGGTTCTCATACATAAAGCCCAAGAGGTGGCTTCTTGATTCTAACGAGTGTTTGGGAAAAATAGACACAAAAAGCTAGGTAACACGGGAAAGACAGCAATCTCTGGAGAGAAGGGATGGGTGACGTTTCGGGTTGAGACCCTTCTTTGGACTGGTGTTTGGGAAACGTGGATTAGGTTTGTTTACGGGGGGCGAGGGGGGGAATACTTTCGCCTTTTTCTCTGAATTCAGGAATGAATGCTGTTGACACACATAACACAGAGAAGGGGGGATCGCTGCGTTTAGGTCTGAGGAGAAGGGAGCCAAGAAGTTCTCGATTTTCCCTGGCGATAGTTTCACTTTTTTTGCATTTTTCCTTCTCTCCTGCCGCCTGTCCCGCTGAGTTACTCCTGCTTTTTGTGTCAAAGTCGTCTTGTTCAATCTCATTTCATTGCAACTTTCAGCTCTGGATACCCCGCGTTGATCCGCGCGTATTTCAGCATTTATATTTCTCAAGCCTCTTTACCTCCCGGAGCCACATGTAACTTAACCACATGTAATTACTCCAGCATTTTGTGACTATCTTTGGTTCAGTCCCTTTAAGATTATAAGAAAGTTCCCACGATAGACTCACGAGACACTAAGTTAAACGCACGGGCCATTACGTTATTGCAACGAGTTTAAATGTTTCCATTTTTAATTTGAACAGTTAATTTGACTCATGGAAAAAATCAAACATGATTATTTTTGATTTTAAATAATCAAGTTTAATTATTTGAGATAGAAGATTTTTGAAAGAAAATGTGCAAAAATTCTGTGGAAAAATACCATTTTTTTTGCTGGCATGTTAAGAGTTAACAGAACATAGACATTCTCCGTATGAATGGGAACAAATTATAAATTGGAAAGCAGCATGAAAAGAACAGCCTTGAAAATAATTCCCTGAGAATAATTTGTCGAAATTGTTAACGTTTCGCTGGGACTGTAAGCAAACATTAAGATGACTTAACAATTAGGTGTTTCAAGACGCAAATTACAAAGCAGCAATTAACTATGATCAGGCTTTGCATAGTGTTATACCATTTACAAAGTAATAGTAATTACATAATTGTATAATCATTGTGCGATTGGGGATTAGGAATAAATATGTATTGCACTGCCTCTTCTGTCCTTGCTTTGGTCGATGTGATCACTCCCAAAGGAGATTCCCAAGGCTCTCTCAATGTCTAAGGATTTAGAGGCTGCACAAATTCCCGAGGGCACAGTAAACTATTCTGAAGGATATATTGGCATTGGAGGGAGAGCAGCATTGACTTTTAAGAATGATTACAGGAATCAGAGTTGCATTTTGTGGAATTTAGAAAGTTTAGAAGTGTTATGTTGAAATGTCCAAGATATTAATGAGAACAGATTGTGGAAAGAAGATAAATTACTTCTATCTGTACTATTACTTAAACTCTCATCTTGACCACGTGTAAAAAACGCCACCCTATATAGCTAGGATTTTTCGCCACCTTACTCACCATTCTCCTCTGCTCCAAGCGCCCCATGTTTTGTTCCAATCAGTGAAATAATAGAAAGGTTATGAAGGTTTAAAAAATCATGAGATCAGCAGATTGGTCTTCTTGCCTGTGAGAAGAGATGGAGG
The DNA here is from genome assembly GCA_035221665.1 of Okamejei kenojei. Lineage (NCBI taxonomy): Eukaryota > Metazoa > Chordata > Chondrichthyes > Rajiformes > Rajidae > Okamejei > Okamejei kenojei. Next base: position 70,709,656 of record CM069139.1, read on the forward strand.
GTGTGTGTGTGTGTGTATGTGTGAGAGTGATGGAGGGTGTGTGTATGTGTGTGTGAGAGAGAGAGATGGAGTGTGTGTGTGAGAGAGAGAGAGATGGAGGGTGTGTGTGTGAGATGGAGGGTGTGTGTGTGTGTGTGTGTGTGAGAGGTGAAGGGTGTGTGTGTCTGTGTGTGTGTAAGTGTGTGCGTGTGAGATGGAGGGTGTGTGAGTATGTGTGTGTGTGAGATGGTGTGAGCGTGTGTGTAAGATGGAGGGTGTGTGTGAGTGTGTCTGTAGGTGTGTGTGGGATGGAGGGTGTGTGTGTGTGAGAGAGATGGACGGTGTGTGTGTGAGATGGAGGGTGTGTGTGTGTCCGTGTGTGTCTGTGTGAGATGGAGGGTGCGTGTGTGTGTGAGGGTGGGTGTGTATGTGAGATGCAGGGTGTGTGTGTGAGAGATGGAAGGTGTGTGTGTGTGTGTGTGTGTGTGAGAGAGAGAGTGTGTGTGACTGTGTGGGAGATGGAGGGTGTGTGTGTGAGAGTGTGGGAGAGATGGAAGGGTGTGTGTGTGAGATAGAGGGTGTGTGTGTGAGTGTGTGAGAAGATGTAGGGTGTATGTGTGAGTGTGTGTGAGACATGGAGGGTGTGTGCGTGTCTGTGTGTGAGAGAATGGAGGGTGTGTTGTGAGAAATGGAGGGTGTGTGAGAGATGGAGGGCGTGCATGAGTGTGTGTGTGTGTGTGCGCAAGGTGTTTGTATGTGTGGGTGTGGATGTGAGTGTGTGTGTGATGGAGGGTGTGTGTGATGGAGGGCATGTGTGTGTGATGGAGGGTGTGTGTGTGTGATGGAGGGTGTGTGTGTGTGAGATGAAGGGTGTACGTGTTTGATGGAGGGTGTGTATGTGATGGAGGGTGTGTGTGTGTGTGTGTGTGTGTGTGTGAGATGGAGGGTGTGTGTGTGATGGAGGATGAGTGTGTGCGATGGGGGGTGTCTGTGTGTGTGGTGAAGGGTGTGTATGTGTGATGGAGAGTGTGTGTGTGTGTGTGATGGAGGGTGTGTGTGATGGATGAGTCCACCAGCCATAAGTGAGTGCAATTCGAGTCCACCAGCCGTGAGTGAGTGAACTGTGAGTCCACCAGCTGTGAATGAGTGAACTGTGAGTCCACCAGCCGTGAATGAGTGAACTGTGAGTCCACCAGCCATGAGTGACTGAACTGTGAGTCCACCAGCTGTGAGTGACTGAACTGTGAGTCCACCAGCCATGAGTGACTGAACTGTGAGTCCTCCAGCCGTGACTGAACTGTGAGTCCACCAGCCGTGAGTGACTGAACTATGAGTCCACCTTCCGTGAGTGAGTGAACTGTGAGTCCACCATACGTGAGTGACTGAACCGTGAGTCCACCAGCCGTGAGTGACTGAACTATGAGTCCACCTTCCGTGAGTGAGTGAACTGTGAGTCCACCATATGTGAGTGACTGAACGCTGAGTCCACCAGCCATGAATGAATGAACTGTGAGTCCACCAGCCGTGCGTGAATGAACTGTGAGTCCATGAATCCATACGGCCCACAATGTCCATACTAGCCCTCTGGAAACCAGCCCCTTCAGCCCACAACACCCATACTAGCCCTCCATAAAGCCCCCCCCACCACTGGCCACTGCCTGAAGCCGTCCCCCTCACCCAGCTGCAGGACGCTCCCCCACAACCACCGGCCCGTGACAGCCCCCCCTGAAGCTGTGCCCTTCCCCAGGCTGCAGGATGCTCCCCCCGCCAGCCCCCGACAGACCCCGCCTGAAGCCGACCCCCTCCCCCAGCTGCAGAACGCAACAAGAGACGCAACAAGAAAGAATGGACTGAATAACTCTCCTCTTTAATGTTTAAATTGTTGTTATATTTTAAGTTATTCCTATTTTAAGCTTTAATAAATTCCTTTTCCACTTGCCATGCCCGTCAGCTGTACCTGCGCAGTAATACCTGCATGTTCCTTCGAGCATTGCCATATTAGCTGCTCCACAGGGTAAGTGTAAAGCTATCGTTGCAGCATTCTATTGAACACCCACTGCTCTGCAGAAGTATTTGTTCAAAACATAGAAATGCCCCTCCTTATTCTGCCCAACAATGTTAGTTAACTCCCTATCCTGGAAAGATGTACCTGCAATTCTCAGTGCAATAATTCACTTTCCCAAAGACATTTGTTCCTGGGGAGGGCTAACCAGGGGTTGCTAACACATGTTGACTATTGTGAACTTGTGTAATTGATGCATTCAACAGGAATAGAAGGTGTCCCATGATTATTTTGGATCCGATCTCAATGGTACCTTGCTGGAAGACTTTTATCAACAGTGTGAGGTGACTACAGAACACGAAGCCAACATACACACGGTCTATGTGAGCGGACTGTGCTAACAAAATGCTATCCTATACGTCTCCTGTCCCACAAGATACTATGCACCCTCAATCACTGCTGCACAACCATCACAAACTGTCACCTACTCTATCTCTTGTCAGCATTTTGGAAAATCTGACCAGCAGGCTGTGTTCCTACTCCTGGCTTACAAGCAGAAACTGAAGTATGAGGATCAAATACTGAAAACTGTACTGTGCTGGTCTGAGAAAACAGATCAACTCCTACCCAAACAGTAGCCTGGATATAGGGTGCAAGTTGCAGCAGGAGTTAAAATTGGCATGTAACAAAGATAATGCCACTGTGGTTATGGGAGATATCAATATGCAGGTAGACTGGGAAAATCAGGTTGGTTTTGGACCCCAAGAAAGGGAATTTGTAGAGTGCCTCCGAGATTGAGCAACGACCAGATTGGAGTCGACCAGAGAGAAGGCTATTCTGGATTTAGTGTTGCCTAATGAACCAGATTTAATAAGGGAACTCAAGGTAGAGGAATCGCTAGGAGGTAGTGACCATAATATGATAAGTTTTAATCTGCAATTTGAGAGGGAGACGGTTAAATCAGAATTGTCAGTCTTGTAGATGAACAAAGGGGGCTGACAAGGCATGAGAGAGAGCTGGCCAAGGTCGACCGGAAAAGGATCCCAGCAGGAAAGAAAATGTGAAAAAAACATAGCAAAGAATAGCAGGAAGCCTGAGGATTGGGAAAACTTCAAAGGACATCATACGGACCTTCAAAGGACATCAAGAAGGATAGTAAAAGCTTATTTCGATATGTTAAGAGAACGATATGTTAAGAGCCTGGGACTGCCCAGGAGTCTTAGCAGCATCGCCCTTTACGGAAATAACACCAAGCTCCAGCTGCCCCTGAAGTCCCTGGGGGAGGAGGTTAAGGTGACTCGGGCCAGGGAGGTGATGCTGTACAGGGACTCCTACGATCCCAAGGTGGCTCAGGCAGGGGTGGAGGTGAAAACTGGGAGGAAGTGGAGAGCCAGCGAATCCGTGCTGGAAGCAGAGTCTCAGATACGCCACAGAGTCCTGGTGGGAACAGTGACTCAGGGAAGAGCTGGTCTGGGAATCTTCCCAACTCCCCAGTTTGACAAGGCCAAGGGGAAGGAGAGACGCAGGCTGGTCCAGGAGGAAGTGAGAGCAGCGGTGGAGGAGGGGTCTACCAGAGCAGTTGGATTGAGGCAGCAGGGGGCCTGGACAAGGTGGGAGCAGGCCATGGACCGAAAAGTCACATGGACTGAGCTCTGGCAGGCTGAACCACAGCGTATCAAGTTCCTGGTCCAGGCAGTGTACGATGTCCTGCCCAGCCCATCGAACCTCTTCATCTGGGGCAAAGCGGAATCTCCAGATTGCCCGCAATGCTCAGGCAAGGGGACGTTGGAACACATCCTGAGCTGCTGCCAAAGGCTCTTGGGCAGGGCCGGTACACCTGGAGTCATGACTAGGTTCTTAAACCCATTGTAGAAGCCATCAGCATGGGAATCAGCAGCTGCAGACGAGTACGGCCCACCACCCAGATGATCACCTTCGTGAAGGCTGGAGTGCAGCTGCCAAGAACCGCACAGGACTGGCTCGGTGCTGGAGCCACTATTATTTACAATATATATTAATGATGTAGATGATAGAATTAAAAGTAACACTAGCAAATTTGCAGATGACACAAAGCCGGGTGGCAGTATGAACTGCGAAGAGGATGCTAGGAGGTTGCAGGGTGAATTGGACAGGTCGAGTAAGTGGACAGATGCATGGCAGATGCACTACAATGTAGATAAATGTGAGGTTATCCACTTTGGCGGCAAGAACAAGGAGACAGATTATTATCTCAATGGTGAAAAATTAGGAAAAAGGGAAGTGTAACGAGACCTGGGTGTCCTTGTACACCTGTCACTGAAAGTAAACATGCAGGTAATGCAGTCAGTGAAGAAAGCTAATGGCCTTCATAACTAGAGGATTTGAGTATAGGAGTAAAGAGGTCCTTCTGCAGTTGTACAAGGCCCTGGTGAGACTGCATCTGGAGTATTGTGTGCAGTTTTGGTCTCCTAATTTGAGGAAGGACATCCTTGCTATTGAGGGAGTGCAGCATAGGTTCACAAGGTTAATCCCGGGATGGCGGGACTGTCATATGAGGAAAGATTGGAAAGACTGAGTTTGTATTCACTGGAATTCAGAAAGATGAGAGGGGATCTTACAGAAACATATAAAATGACTAGACTAAGTGGGACCTGTTGGGTCCCATGTTCACACGGGAGGGCTGGTCCCCCGACACAATATTCCACCTCTCTACCAATTCCAATATTGGTGGTCGGTGGGGCGGCTTTCTGGAGCACTGGTATGGGTTCTTGGGGTGGCAGCACAGTCCCTCAAGCCTGATGTGCTTGCAGCTCACTCACGGCTGGTGGCTGGCAGTTGACTGGAAGTCAACAGAATTCCATTTCAAGCAGGGTGCAAGGCCACCAAATTCAAATCAATTTTCCTACCATTTCAAGCAGGGTGCAAGGCCACCAAATTCAAGTGCAGTTTCCGACCACTTCAAGCAGGGTGCAAGGCCACCGAATTCAAGTGCAGTTTCATACCACTTCATGCAGGGTGCAAGGCCACCAAATTCAAGTGCTGTTTCATACCACTTCAAGCTGGATCCAAGGCCACCAAATTCAATTGCAATTTCATACCACTTTCAGCAGGGTGCAAGGCCACCAAATTCAGTGCAATTTCATACCACTTCAAGCAGGGTGCAAGGCCACCAAATTCAAGTGCAATTTCATACCACTTCAAGCAGGGTGCAAGGCCACCAAATTCAAATGCAGCTTCATACCATTTCATGCAAGGTGCAACCCCATCACATTCAAATGCAGTTTCATACCATTTCAAGCAGGGTGAAACTACCATAAAACCATCATAAAACACCAAACACAGTTCAGTAGACATTCAGTGTGTTCAGTTGATTCACAGCTCAGACAGTCGTGACCTCTTCCTCCCCCATCATGCAGAGACTGAGCCACACCAACACTTCCGGGTTTTATAACCCCTCCCCCTCCCACCAGAAAAGGTGTGGCCTTCATGGCGTGATTGACAGGAGGCCAATACACTAATAACACCTTTATTTTTAATTGATGGGAAGAATCCTCTGCACCTGCTAAGCGGAGGGCGACTGAGTAAGACGGCCAAAAATCACAGCCGTAAGTGGTAGCATTTTATCTAAAATCAATATACAGTGCAAACAGGAAGTTAGCCAAAGCACCCAAGCCACCATTTTCAGTAGTGCCTTTTAACTTCGCTAAAGCACCCGAGCCACCATTTGCAGTAGTGCCTTTTAACTTCAAGCCAAAGCACCCAAGCCACCATTTGCAGTAGTGCCTTTTAACTTCAAGCCAAACCCCCCAAACAACCATTTGCAGGCAGTGCCTTTTTACTTCAAACCTTTCATATTTTCATTTTCAAACCACATTAAGGGCACTCACAGTTGAGTAGACATGTGTTCAGTGTTATTCAGAGCTCAGAGAGACGTGACCCTTTGGCCTCCTCCATCTTGCAGAGACTGAGTGAGGCACACCACTTCCGGGTTTTATAGTTCCTCCCCCCTCCCACCAGCAGGGGCAGCAGAGAGAATGGCAAACTTTTAAAAAACATTAATATTTCCTGGGTTTTCATCGATTGGAAAAATTCTCTGGTCCAGGAAGGCGGAGGGGGGCTCTGAGCGAGGTGGCCAAAAATGATGGCCATAGGTGGTGGCGTTCTCTCGGAAATTGCAGCACAGTGGGCCAAAAGAAGTCAAGATCAGACTTTTAGTAATATAGATAAATGGACTGGACAAGGTAGATGCAGGAAAAATGTTCCCAATGTTTGGGGAGTCCAGAACCAGGGGCCACAGTCTAAGAATAAAGGGGAGGCCATTTAAAACTGAGATGAGAATAAACTTTTTCACCCAGAGAGTTTTGAATTTGTGAAATTCTCTGCCACAGAAGGCAGTGGAGGCCAATTCACTGGATGAATTTCAAAGAGAGTTAGATAGAGCTCTTTGAGCTAGCAGAATCAATGGATATGGGGAGAAGGCAGGAACAGGTTACATTGTGGATGATCAGCCATGATCGCAATGAATGGCTCAAAGGGCTGAATGGCCTCCTCCTGCACCTATTTCCTTTGTTTCTATGTACCTGACTGCTTAGAGTTGGTGGATAGGTCCATTTTCTAAGGACACAGCAGCCAACCTAAATGAGTACACCACCACATTCACAGGTTTCTTCAAGATGTGTTTTGGGAATGCACGCCAAAGAAGTCATGCATCTTCGACTGGAAACCGTGGATGAACCACGACATTAACTCCCAAGGGAAGATCAAGCACGAGTTGTTCAAGTCGGGTGACCCGACCTGTACAGGAAATCAAGACATGACCTCCAGAAAGCAGCTGGTATGCCATGTTTAAAAGACCATCAATAATACTGGTGCTCAAGGAAAGTGAGGTGGCATGCCTCAATGACTATCGACTGGTGGCTCTAACGTCTATGTCGATGAAATGCTTTGAGAGGTTGGTTATGGCACATATCAACTCCTACATCAACAAGGACCTGGACCCGCTACAGTTTGCCTACTGCCACAGCAGGTCAAGAGAGGATGTGATCTCGCTGGCTCTCCATTCTGCACTGGGTCATTTAAACAATTAAAACACATACATCAGACTGATGTTTATAGAATACAGGTCAGCGTTCAACACCATCATCCCCTCCAAACCTGTTCCCAAGCTCACAGAGGTCACAAGCTGAAGAAGGGTCTCGACCTGAAACGTCGCCTATCTCATTCGCTCCTTAGATGCTGCTGCACCCACTGAGTTTCTCCAGCCTTTTGTGTACCCCCAAGCTCACAGAACTGAGTCTTTGCGCATCCCTCTGCAACTGGATCTTCGATGTCCTCATCAACAGAACATAATCAGTACAAATTAGCAACAGCACTTCGGTCTCTATAACCATCAGCCTGGGGGCACCTCAAGGCTGTGTGCTCTGCCCCCTGCTCCTCTCACTCTATACCGATGACTATGTAACCAAAACACAATTCCAACTACATCTTCATATTCACTGACGACACCACCATTGTTGGATGATGATGAGTCAGAGTACAGGAGGGAGATCGATTGACTGACTGAATGCTGCCAGAACAACAACCTTGCTCTCAACGTCAGTAAAACCAAAGAGCTGATTGTTGACTTCAGAAGAGGAATGCCATGGATCCACAAACCTGTCTTCATCGACAGGACAGAGAGAGTCAAATCCTTCAAGTTCCTGGGCGCGCATATCTCTGAAGATCTGTCCTGTACCCAGCACATTGATGAAAGCCCATCAAAGCCTCTACTTCTTTAGCAGATTGAGGAGATTTGGCATGCCAATTAATACTCTCTTGAACTTCTACAGGTTACAGTGGGGAGTATATTGACTGGTTTCATCATGGCCTGGTTTGGCAACTCGCGCACCCAGGAACGAAACAAATTGCAAAAAGTGGTGAATACTGCCTAGTTCATCACGGGTACTAGCTTCCCCAAAATCGAAGGGATCTACAGAAGTTTCTGACTCCTAAAGGCAGCCATCATCATCAGAGCCACAGTCTCATTTCACTCCTGCCTTCGGAAAGAAGGTACAGAAGCCTGAAAATTGCAACATCCAGGTTCAAGAGCAGCTTCTTCCCAACAACCATCAGGCTATTAAACACTATAATCTCCAATGAAGATCCAAATGGCATACATGCACACACAGGTATATGTATATATATGAGTGTGTGTTATATAATACATGTATATCTAAATAACAAAAAGTCTCATCTTGACCACTTCCTGTCTGCACTGTATATTGATTTTAGAAAAAAAGCTACACTATATCGCTATGAATTTTGGCCATCTTACTCGCAGTCCTCCTCCGCAGAGTCAGCACTGAGGACTTTTCCAATCGATGAAAAATAAAAAAGTTATGAGTGTTTAAAAAATATTGAGATCAGCTGATTGGTCCTCTCACCTGTCAATCACCACGATGAAGGTAACGCCCCTTCCGGGGTGGGGGGGGGGGGGGGGCAGCACTATAAAACCTCAGATGCCTGGACGTGAGTCAGTCACTCTGGAAGATCGTTGGGGAGAGTCCGCAACTGTGATTCTAAGCTGTTAATCAACTGAACTGTAAGACTGCAATGTACTTGCAATAAATGATTTGTTACCCCTTAATGACAATGCAATGAGTTGCTTGGCAATTTGGTGGCCTGCACTCTGCTTCAAATGCTGTGAAACTGAGTTTGGTGGCCTGCACTCTGCTTCAAATGCTGTGAAACTGAGTTTGGTGGCCAGCACTCTGCATGAAATGCTGTGAAACTGAGCTTGGTGGCCTGCACTCTGCTTGAAATGCCGTGAAACTGAGTTTGGTAGCTTGCACTCTGCTTGAAATGCCGCAAAACTGAACTTGGTGGCCTGCGATCTGCTTGAAATGCCGCACAACTGAGCTTGGTGGGCTGCTCTGCTTGAAATGCCGCGAAACTGAGCTTGGTGGGCTGCACTCTGCTTGAAATGCTGCAAAACTGAGCTTGGTGGCCTGCGATCTGCTTGAAATGCCGGAAAACTGAGCTTGGTGGCCTGCGCTCTGCTTGAAATGCCGCGAAACTGAGCTTGGTGGCCTGTGCTCTGCTTCAATTGCCACGAAATGGAGCTTGGTGGCCTGCGCTCTGCTTGAAATGCCATGAAACCGAACTTGGTGTCCTGCACTCTGCCTGAAATGCCATGAAACTAAGCTTGGTGGCCTGAACACTGCTTGAAATGCCATGAAACCAAGCTTGGTGGCCTGCACTCTGCTTGAAATGCCATGAAATTGAGATTGGTAGCCTGCACACTGCTTGAAATGCCATGAAACCGAGCTTGGTGGCCTGCACTCTGCTTGAAATGCCATGAAACCAAATTTGGTGGCCTGCACTGTTTGAAATGCCATGGAATTAATTTTGGTGACCTGCACTCTGCTTGAAATGGAATTTCAAGGAATAGCCATGAGTGAACTACCAGCCCACCAGCCATGAGTGACTGATCTGCCAGCCCACCAGCCCTGAGTGGCTGATCTGCCAGCTCACCAGTCATGAGTGACTGAGCTGCCAGCCCACCAGCCCTGGCTGACTGAGCTGCCAGCCCACCAGCCCTGAGTAACTGAGCTGCCAGCCCACCAGGCCAGAGTAACTGAGCTGCCAGCCCACCAGGCCTGAGTGACTGAGCTGCCAGCTCACCAGGACTGAGTGACTGAGCTGCCAGCCCAAGAATCCATTTGGCCCAATATGTCCATACTAGCCCTCTAGGGGTGGGGGGGGGGGGTGGGGGGAGAAGGGGAGACAGTCTGTCTACCTCATGACAGAAGGGGGAGGAGTTGTACAGTTCAACAGCCACAGGGAAGAAGGATCTCCTGTGGCATTCTGTTCTGCATCTTGGTGCATCAAGCTGGCAGGCGTATGAATGGACATGTTTATTCACTTCATACTGCAATCTGAGTTTCCCACCTGCTTTAAGATGACCACTATCATCCCAATGCTAAAGTATAACAAGGTAGCTTGCCTTATTGACGACCATTTGGTGGTTCTCACATTCACCATCATGAAGTGCTTCAAGAGACTGTTCATGATGCAACTCAGCTTCATCCTCCCAGTTGGCTATGATCCACAGCAATTTGTCTACCGCTGTCACTGGCTCAAGGCATATGCCATCTCCCTGGCCCTGTACTCATCACTGGAGCATGCAAATGACAAGGCCATGTATAGTATGTCAGACTCCTAATAATTGAATCTTCTTCCCCCCCGAAACGTCACCCAGTCCTTCTCTCCAGAGATGCTGCCTATCCCGCTGAGATGTTTCAGCATTTTGTCTCTTTCCGATTAATTGTCTACAGCTCTGCCTTCAACTCCATAGTTCCAACCAAACTTATCTCCAAAGCACCTACACCAAGCATTCAGCACTCTCCTCTGCAATTAGATCCTCAACTTTGTAATCCATAGATTGGAATAGATTGGTAAGGATACATGACAAAACATCCTCCATAGTAATTCTCAACAGTGCAAGCCAGCATTCTAAGCCCTTGCTGTACTCCCTTTACCCTGACAACTGTGCAGCCAAATTCTGCTGTAACTCCATTTGCAAATTTGCAGATGACAATGTTGTAGGTGGCTGGATCTCAGACAATAATGAGATGAAGGAAAGGAAGGAGATTGGTTAGCAGCATGGTGTCAAGACACCAACCTCTCCTTCAATGTCACCAAAATGAACGATCTGATCATGTTCTGCAGGAAGTGGGGTGCATTCCACTCTGCCTCAATGGGGCTGAAATGGAGATGGTCCAGAGCTTCAAGTTCCATGGTATATCATCAACAAATCGCTCTGGTCCAACCACATTTACGTTACGTCCAAAAAAGTACACCAACACCTCTACACAGTATCACTCTATGACTATGATTCTACTTTCTCAAAAGGCCAAAGAAGTTTGGCATTCTTACCAATTTCTACAGATGCACTGCAGAAAGCATATTTTCTGGATGCATTCAACTTGATATGGCAACTGCTCTGCCCAAGACCGCAGAGAGTTATGAACGCAGCCCAGTCCAGCACACAAACCAGCTTCCCTCCCCATCAATTCCATCTGTACTTCACATTGTCTCGGGAAACCAGCCAACATAATCAAGAACCACTTACATCCCAGCCATTCTCTCTACTCCATTCTGCCACCTGACAGAAGATATAAAACCTTAACAGCACATACCACCAGATTCAAGAACAGCTTCTCCCCACTGTCATTAGACTGTTGAATGGACCTGTCATAATCTTGGGATTAATTCATTATCTTCCATTATACATTTTGAGACCCTTGCACGTTTTTTTTTAATCTGCACTTTCTCTGCAGCTGTAACACTATGTTGTGAACTCTGTTTATTTTTTATTTTGCTCTACACAATGTACTCATGGACAGGATAGGTTTTGAGGGATATGGGCCAAACGTGGGCAGATGGGATTAGTGTAGATGGGGCATGTTGGTCTTGTGGGCATGTTGAGTCAAAGGGCCTGTTTCCAAGCCATGACGCTAGACTCAATCAATGGTATAATTTGCCGGGATAGCATGCTAAATAAAGTTTTTTGCTGCATCTCGGTACACCTATGAAAAATAAACTAATACCACTTCCTGCAAGGGTTTCTGTATAAATATGAAAGGGCAACCTAGATGTCTTAGGTCATTAGTGTTGGACGTCTGAAGAAGGGTTTCGGCCCAAAACGCTGCCTATTTCCTCCGCTCCATTGATGCTGCCTCACCCGCTGAGTTTCTCCAGCATTTTTGTCTACCTGTCTTTGGTCATTAACCAGCTTCAACTGCCTAGCAACTGTTTAAAAAATTCTAGTGGCAAAAATTAATTATTGTTTTCCATTTCCATCAACTCAGGCTTCCTTTCTCAAATTGTTCCTTTGGATTCCACAAAAGCTCTGGGATTTCCTTTTCAATCCATTGGTTATGCTTTAACAGCATTTCTTTGACATGTTGATTATAAATTTGGAAGTAAATCTACAATCTACAACCACAGCAGCTTTATGCAACATAGTTTGTAATGCACACGGCCACACATCAGTTCCTCATTTGTACTTTTCAAAAGATGGCTCTGGTTGTCACAGCAAAAGGGCAGGAAGTGTTACGCTAGGACCGAAGGAGATGGTGCGGCCCCAGACCTAATCACTTGTGGAAATTAGAGATAGGAGCCGACCACAGTTCCTTTCTATTAATTGAAGCTATAAATCAGGAACGTATTTGGCATAAAATGCAAATCTAAACAGAATGTTTAAGTGGATAAAGCTTAACCAAACACAACTGTTGCCTGGTATACTTAGACTGCAAGCAAGACCCAGTATGCAGGCCAGGAAAAATAGAATGGAAGGAGGCCATTCAGCCCATCATAGAGTGATACAGTGTGGAAGCAGACCCTTCAGCCCAACTTGCCACAGCGGCCAACATGACTCAGCTATACTAGTCTCTGGCGCTATAGGGCAGCAACTCTACCACTGTGCCACTGTGTTGCCCCTAAATCTTGTTGCTATTAAATGCAGCAAATGTCATTGTATTCCACAACTTGTACACGATGCCTGCTTACACAGCAACTGTATTTATGTAGCTGATTTATTTAAGCTTCTAGTCAATGGTGACCTTCAGGATATTTATAGTAGGGAACTTGGCAATTCCATTGGCAATGTATGTTTTAAGAAGATTACTAGACGTCCACTTGTCGGGGATGGTCGCTGCCTAGCACATAACGTTAAAATGTTACATTATCCTGCACGTGAATGTTGCCCAGGTCTTGCAACTTGCAGGAACGGACTGCTTCATTTACAAAGGAATATCTAATTGAATGGAATATTGTGTTATCATTGGTGAAGTTATATCGATAAATATGTGGAGTGCTTTCAAAAACTGGTTTACATTTTTGATGTATCTTGATTCCTGGCTGTGCCAGATGGGGAGTTACTGCCTTCAATAAATGATATTCTAGGTTACATTTCTAGCCCAGTTTATTTATTTATGCATCCAGCAACACCAAAGATCTAAACACAATAGGGAGGGGGATCCCTACTTCTGTAGAAAGGGGATCAATGGAGATGCTGAAGTTAGTTGGGACTACGGGACTGCCCCTGAGAAACTCCTGCAGTGAGGATCTGGGGCTGTATTTATTGACCACAGAAAACCACAAACATTTTCCTTTGTACGGGATCTAACACCAACCGGAGCTGTTGTCCCTTGATGCCCATTAGCTTCAGTTTTACCAGAACTTCCTGATACCACCATTTGATCAAATGCTGCCTTCCCATCGATTCTTGCTTTTCCTCCGGAATTCAGGTCTTTGGTTCTCGTTTGGACCAAGGCAGTGATGAGGTCAGGAGTGGAGGTCCCGGCTGGATATCAGGCAGCAGCTTATTGATCTGCAGTTGCGATTTAATAGCAAGATTAAACGAGAACTTACCAGTTTGAAGTTTGATCTTTATTTTATGAGGAGTCGAGTTGAGGGACTACGTGAATAGAAGCCCGTACAGCCGTTGGTGCGTCAATCTTCAAAGCAGCGGAATGAATTCACAGCTAACAATGACTGAAGTATAATGGTAAGATGATAAAACTAGAACTACCAGATGAGATCTATGAGGGTGGGAGCGGAGGGCACGTAGTCCCTCAACTCGACTCCTCATAAAATAAAGATCAAACTTCAAACTGGTAAGTTCTCGTTTAATCTTACTATTTTACTTCGGAGTCATGTGAGTGACTACGTGAAGACTTCAAAGCACTGTGAATTCACGCCGCAGACCCAAAGCCGACGTTCACATAGCCTGGATTGACTCAAAAGTCGTTAACAATCAATCATGCATCAGTAATACATTTGTTAAATGAAATAACAGTTTATTTACAAACAAATCATAACAAACCCCTCTAACTCAGGGGAAAAGTGTAACAGTACTGAAACCAGAATCAGCAAACACCCCGAGCCTTGAAATCGGCTTGTGATAAAACCTCTGAAAAGTTAGCTCACTGGACCATCCTGCGGCCGTGAGGATATGGTCTATTGGCAAGTCCATCGCCCTTGCCGCGGAGGTTGATGCCGCCCTGGTGGAATGAGATTTGAATTTATCAGTATCAATTCCAGCACTTGCCAGGACCTGCTTTAGCCACCTTGAAATCGTTTGCACCAACACCTTACTGTGTGGTTTTTTGTGACTAATAAACAAAGCCAACTCTGTTCCTCTCAGAGGTTTAGTAATCTCAATGTAACGAGATAAATGTGAGATTACACACAAGCGATCATCTGCGGGGTATGCTGAAAACACAATCTTACATCCTGTCATGCCTCTTCTATTATGTTTAAGCAAATCATAGACATAAAATATAATGGCATCAGCCGACACATGCATTCTATCTAGCCGTAGCTTTGCAACATTTGTACACGTTGAGCTGCAACCAACGCCATAAGCATGACCATCTTCATAGATAATTTGGCTACTGATAGGCTTGTAACCGGAGCCCTCTGGCGAAGAACCATAAAAACCTCACTCGCATTCCAAATACCGGCATACCTGGATTTAGGAGGATTAGAATTGAAAAACTCCCTTCATGAATCGTGAAACTAACGGATGTGTCCCTACTGTATGCAATTCTGCATTCATAGGTAAATAAGAAGACAGAGCACTTCTGGCTGAATTAATCGCACTGTAACTTAATTTTTTTGGTCAAAATAAAGAGTTGACAAACTGCAATACGAACGTGATCCTGCAGTGTGATATACCATATTCTGCTGTAGGCAGAATTGCTCCCACTTCCTTATATAGGTGATATATTGCTGCTGTGTACTATCCCTGCAGGCCGACGTGAGAACATCCACAGTACGATGAGACAGTCCTCTCCCCAGGTATGGCCTCCTTAAAATCTGCAAATTAACAGATCAATACGATTATATAAAGGATGTTGATCCCCAGTGACTGGATTTACCAGTAGATTTTTATTCCTGGGCATAAGCATGTAAGGCTCCCTAGCCATTTGTAATACAACGGGAAACCATGCTTGTGTAGGCCAATCTGGCAGTACCAATACCCCTGAAGCGGAGTCCTCCTTGATCTTTTGCAAACATCTGCTGATGAGACAGAATGGAGGAAATACATACACAAACATTCCTCCCCAATGCAGCGAAAATGCATCCACTGCTACTGCCCCAGTGTCTGGTTACCATGAAACATATCTAGGTAACTGATGATTTAATCGAGATGCAAACAAGTCAATATCTGGTAATCCATACTGATCAATCATTTGGTTAAATACATCCTGATTTAACATCCATTCAATGCTGTCATTAAACTGACGTGACCTCTTCCTGGCAAATAAAGTGCTGAAAGCCAGATATTTTGGTCAATACACCAGCTCCAAATCTGGTTAGCCAGTCTATCACAAGACTGTGACTTAACTCCACCCATGTGGTTTACATATGCCACTGCTGTGGTGTTGTCAATCTGACCTGCACATGCAGATCCCTCCTTGTAGAACAATAAGCTTTGAGCCCATACCAGGTGCCCAACAACTCTAAATAATTAATCCCTCTTAATTGAGGAAGCGATGTCTCATCCACATTCCATCTGCCTCCACAACTAGAAGACATATCTGTTGCACCCCAACCCAGTGCACTTACATCAGTCTGTAATATCAGTGACGGTGATTCCACCAAAACCTTCCTTAAACTTTTTGAAAACATGTACTATCCACCATTGTATGTCAGCAATTGCCCAGCTGATAACTGCATAGGCCTATCAAAAATGGCCCCTTTGTATTCTCAGTGCCTGTTCCTTTGATCGTTGTAATTGTTGATAATGCAGAGGACCATACTGCACAGCTGGAAATGCTGCAACAACTTCCCAATTAAACTGGCTACTTGTCTAATCGAAGGCCGTTGTTCTCCAACGAGATTAACACAGTCCTCAATTAACTGATTCAATTTATCCCTGGGCAAAGTTACCAACATGTGATTGGAATTAATGGTAAATCCCAGATAATCAATAATTTGGACTGGTGATAATTTAGATTTATCTGGGTGAATAACAAATCCCATTTGTTCAAAAGTGATTTTAACAACTGAAACTGATGATTGAGTTTCAGCATGAGTCTTTCCAACAATCAGAATATCATCTAAATAGGCCATTACCGCATGCCCCTGAGCTCTAAGTAATGCTAACACAGGTTTTACCAATTTAGTAAATAATCTAGGAGCTGAAGTTAATCCATTCGGCAATGCCCTGAATTGCCACAGCTTAGTCATCCAAATAAATTTCAAATATCTTCTATCATCACCATGAATAGACACTGCGTAATACGCATTCTTTTAATCAATGGTTGCCATATAATACCCTTTGGACACTAGATGTTTGCCCGTGGTAAAGGTCTCCATTTTGAAATGCCTATAACAAACAAATTTGTTCAAATTTGATAAATCCAGAATAATTCTACATCCCCCAGTCTTTTTAGATCTGGGAAATATACTTGACAGAAATTGTTGACTTTGATAGACAGAAGGCTCAATTACCCCTTTCTTATGTAACGACTGAATCTCTGCTTGAATAAGCACATTTTCCTCATCTGAAAAAATAAGTTTACGACTAGGAAAATGTTGATTAGGTAGACTGTCCTTAGAGTAAAATTCAATTTTTCACCCCTTCAATACACTAAGTATGAACAAATCTCATGTCAACTGCTGCCATTGTTTGAGAAACAATTTTAACCTTCCCCAATTTGAACAGGAACATCAGTTAATTCATCGTCTGTCAATGTTATATTCCTTACCTGCATCTTTCCTTGCGGACCTTGTTGTCCTCGACTTCTTGTAGAGAACCTTTTTTGCCTTGCTTGCCAGCTGGCTTAATGAGGGCCATGGTTTTAACAACCTCATGACAGTCTTTGACCCTTTTTGCAAGGTTACCACCAAACAACAGATTTCGTGGTGGTACACTGGTCGGTTTGCACAAACTCACCAAATTCGGATTAGCACTGGCCTAATAGCGGCCCTCCCTATATTATTAATTTCAAAATGCATTACAAAGGAATCCCAGTTCATCCTGGTGTGCTTCAACCATATCGCTTGTATCAATAACTTTCACCACAGCTGTAATACCTGCTGACAACAGTTTAAGCACTTTTTTAAACTTCATCTCCTGGGCCTAGCAGGCATACCCATCTATGACCAAATTTGGTGATTAACCACCGGTACCTTCAGGAGATCACAATTAACAGGAGCTTTATAGTTTTTTGCTACTTCATCCATAGCTAGCTCCTGTAACTGGTGGGAGAGCATATACTGAATTGCTTCGGCCAATTCTACATCAATCGCCTTTCCTGCCTCTCTACGCTCAGCAAACTTCCCAGCAATGTTCGGAATTACCTCCAACCGAACTCCTTTACTGCTCTCCCCCAGCATAGAATCAGTGTCAGCAAACTGCACTGATAGAACATCCTCCTCACAGGCAGGATAGTTCTGCATCCCTGGAACAGGTGCTGCTAGCACAAGCTCTCCATCAGCCTGGCTTGGGCACCACTCCTCCTCACGGAGCTGGTCCCTGTCGAGCATTCTTTTGTAATAGAATCTCGACGTGGGAGAGCCGTGAGCAAACGGACTCTCCTATGAAGGGTATAACCTCCAGGCCCGACTCATCTACGGGCCACAGAGACTTGCCAGTGGCCTTCCTCCCTACTGACAAGCCTCCACTGCCCCCCGGCAGTGGGTCCGCAACCACTGGCTGTGTAGCCAGCACCGGACCAGGTGTACCAGACGGGCCTCCATCCTCAACACTCTCCTGGTCACTTTCCTTTCTACCCCCGGAGCGCCTCGCCGACACCTTCTTCACTTTCTGCAACATATCTACCAGAACTCCAAACCGTCGCAGAAAATGACCTGTGGTAAAATTTTTTTAAAAACCTTACCTCCGTTTAAACTTGTTAACGAAGAACTGCATATGCTGGAGAATCGAGGGTGAAGTCTGAAGAAGGGTCTCGACCCGAAACGTCGCCCATCTCCTTCGCTCCTTAGTTGCTGCTGCACCCGCTGAATTCTCCAGCTTCGTGTAACCCTCCGTTTAAACTTACCGCTCGGAGGAGCGCTGCTGCTCCAACCGGCCGACTGCACCAGCGTCTGACGTCATGACGCACCAACGGCTGTACGGGCTTCTATTCACGTAGTCACTCACGTGACTCCGAAGTAAAATAGCACCATCTCACAGTACTTTGGAGCAGGCTAATGGGATAACATCTAACTTCACTGTGGCGTGGCTGGTAGAGATGCTGCCTTACAGAACCAGATACCCAGGTTTGACCCTGTCCTTTTAAAAAAAAAAAATTTGTATTACATAAATACTTTTAATCAGAAAATAAAAATTACCATACAGAGTATTAACACGATCAAAATCTGCCGATATAGACAGTTTACAAACAAATGGTCACTAAATTAATATATCGCCAACTTTATCAACAATATACTCGACATTCCGCGGCGATCAGCGTTTTCTTTGTGGAGTTTGCATGTTCTCCCTGAGACCGTGTGGGTTTCCTCTGGGTGCTCCGGTTTCCTCCCACATCCCAACCACACGCCAGTTTGTAATCTAATTGCCCTCTCTAAATTGCCCCTTGCGTGTAAGAAATTGAATGACAAAGAACTAGTGTGAACAGGTGATCGATGGTCAGCGTGTACTAGGTGGGTCAAAGGGCCTGTTTCCTTGCTGTGTCTCTAAAATAAACTAACCTGTGCACTTATCCATATTATTCAATTGATACCATATTGAAAGTTTGTCTAGATATATGGCTAGTTTGGAGGGAATATCCTCAGTGAAAGCCAAGGTTTCATTGAGTGTTATCAGCTCTTATGTGGAATGAATGAAATAGGCTGAAAACTGATTCTATTGAAGGTGGGGCACTCAGGAAGGAACAGAGAAAAATCATCCACCTGTCATTCCTGGCTAAAGATGGTTATGGATGCCTCAGCATGTATAAACTAGGCTCAGATATTGTTGAGGATGGGGATATCCTAGAGCATCTTCCTCCCACTAGCCATTTAATTGTCCACTATCATTCATGATTTAACGTGGGAGATCTGCAGAGCTTTGACCTAATCCATTGGTTGTAGGATCACTCAGCTCTCTCTGTTGCATGTTGTCTGTAGCATTATGGCACAAAGCTTTGTTTTTAAGTATTTCCCGCTGATACTTCCGTCACGCCATCAGCACCTCTTGTGAAACATCAGCTCTTTGCTTGATGAGATAGGAACAAAAGAGTGGGAGAAGTGCTGGATCTTGAGTTCACGTTGTGGTTGAATACAAATCTAGTATTAAGAATGACCCAATGTGTTCTCACATTTGAGTAACCATTATGTAGGAAGAAACTGCAGATATTGGTTTAAACCAGATAGACAAAAAAAGCTGGAGGCACTCACCGGGTCGGGCAGCATCTCTGGAGAAAACAAATGGGTGAGGTTCGAGTTGAGACCCCTGGTTCTGGAATCCCCCAACATCGGGAACATGTTTCCTGCCTCTAGCATGTCCAAACCCTTAATAATCTTATATGTTTCAATAAGATCATCTCTCATCCTATTACATTCCAGAGTATACAAGCCCAGCCGCTCCATTCTATCAACATATGACAGTCCTGCCATTCCGGGAATTAACCTCGTGAACCTACGCTGCACTCCATCAATAGCAAGAATGTCCCTCCTCAAATTTGGAGACCAAAACTGCACACAATACTCCAGGTGTGGTCTCACTTGTGCCCTACACAATAGCAGAAGGACCTCTTTGCTCCATTACTCAACTCCTCTTGTTATGAAGGCCAACATGCCATTAGATTTCTTCACTCCTGCTGTACCCGCATGCTTACTTTCATTGACTGATGAACAAGGACCCCCAGATCCCGTTGTACTTCCCCGTTTCTCAACTTGACATCATTTAGATAATAATTTGCCTTCCTGTTTTTGCCACCAAAGTGGATAACCTCACATTTACCCACATTAAACTGCATCTGCTATGTATCTGCTCACTCACCCAAACTGTCCAAGTCACCCTGCATTCTCATAACATCCTCCTCACAGTTCACACTGCCACCCAGCTTTGTGTCATCTGCAAATTTGCTAATATTACTTTTAATCCCTTCATCTAAATCATTGATGTATATTGTAAATAGCTGCGGTCTCAGCACCAAGCCTTGCGGTACCCCCACTAGTCACTGCCTGCCATTCTGAAAGGGACCCGTTAATCCCTACTCTTTGTTTCCTGTCTGCCAGCCAATTTTCTATCCAAGTCAGTACCCTACCCCCAAAACCATGTGCTCTAATTTTGCCCACTAATCTCCTATGTGGGACCTTATCAAATGCTTTCTGAAAGTCCAGGTACACGACATCCACTGGGCCTTCATTGTCCATTTTCCTAGTAACATCCTCAAAATATTCCAGAAGATTTGTCAAGCATGATTTCCCCTTCTTAAATCCATGCTGACTCAGACCGATCCTGTTACTTCTATCCAAATGTGCCGCTATTTCATCTTTTATAATTGACTCCAGCATCTTCCCCACCATTGGTCAGGCTAACTGGTCTATAATTCCCTCTCATTATAATTCCAACTATAATTCCCTCTCATTATAATTTCTCTCTCCCTCCTGTCTTAAAAAGTGGGACAACATTAACTGCCCTCCAATCCACAGGAACATATCCCAAATCTATAGAACATTGCAAAATGATTACCAATGCATCCACAATTTCTAAAGCCACTTCCTGACGTACCCTGGGATGCAGACCATCAGGCCCTGGGGATTTATCAGCCTTCAGTCCCATCAGTCTACCCAACACCATTTCCTGCCTGTTGTGAATTTCCTTCAGTTCCTCTGTCACCCTAGATCCTCTGGCCACTAGTACATTAGGGAGATTGTTTGTCATCCTTCATGAAGATGGCTCCAACTCGTCTGCCATTTCATTGTTCCCCATAATAAATTCACCTGTTCCAGTCTTCAAAGGTAAATTTTTCCTCTTCACATACCTAAAGAAGCTTCTATTATACTCCTTTATATTCTTGTCTAGCTTACCTTCGTACCTCATCTTTTCTCCCCTTATTGCCTTTTTAGTTATCTTCTGTTGCTCTTTAAAAGTTTCCCAATCCTCTGGCTTCCCATTCATCTTGGCTATGTTATACTTCTTCTCTTTTATTTTTATGCTGTCCCTGACTTGCCTTGTCAGCCATGGTCGCCCCTTGGAATCTTTCTTCCTCTTTGGAATGAACTGATCCTGCACCTTCTGAATTATTCCCAGAAATACCTGCCATTGTTGTTCCACTGTCATCCCTGCTGGGGTATCTTTCCAGTCAACTTTGGCCAGCTCCTTCCTCATGGCTCCATAGTCCCCTTTGCTTAATTGTAATACTAACACTTCCGATTTCCCCTTCGCCCTTTCAAATTGTAAATTAAAACCTATATTATGGTCACTACCTCCTAATGGTTCCTTTACCTCGAGTTCCCTAAAGGGCCTGTCCCACTTAGGCGATTTTTTCGACGACTACAGGCGACTAGGCCTTTTTCATATGGTCGCGGGGTGATGCCTGTATGGTCGTGAGTAGTCTCCTCAAGTCGCCTAAAAAGTCATAATGTTTTTCTGGTTGCCGCTGGATCTTTAAATGTTCAAAGCTTTTCGGCGACTGTTGAACCCCTGCTCTGCTTCAAATCAGACACGGTGTCACATTTTATCCCAGCTGCAGCCCTGTCTTTGAACATCCACTCAGGCTGCATTCGCCCAGACTGCTTTTACTCCCTATCCCCTAAGGGATATTACTCTTCTTTCCCTTTGCTAAACAGCTGGAAAAAAATTGAGAAAGGGATTCAACTGTTTGCAAAATAAAAATGAGCTCTGGGAGCGTGTTTGAGTTTGCAATTAGTCTGAAGATTCTAATGCCATGGAAACCATGGTCTAAAGAGATTACAAAATTCATCACTATCCCAGCTGCTGTTTATTCCAGGTGTGTTCAAGGAATGAGGAACATTTCTTTATCTCAATAAAAATATTGAGACCGTCACTTCCCACCCAAACCACCCCCTCCCCTGGTACTTTCCCTTGCAACCGCAGGAAAGGCTACACTTGTCGCTTTACCTCCCCCCCTCGACTCCATCCAAGGACCCAAGCAGTCTTTTCAGGTGAGGCAGAGGTTCACCTGCACCTCCTCCAACCTCATCTATTGCATCCGCTGTTCCAGCTGTGAACTGCTCTACATCGGTGAGACCAAGCGTAGGCTTGGCGATCGCTTCGCCCAACAGCTCCGCTCAGTTCGCATTAAACAACCTGATCTCCCGGTGGCTCAGCATTTCAACCCCCTCCCATTCCAAATCCGACCTTTCTGTCCTGGGCCTCCTTCATGGCCAGAGTGAGTCCCACCATAAATTGGAGGAGCAGCACCTCATATTTCGCTTGGGCAGTTTACACCCCAGCGGTATGAACAATGACCTCCAATTTCAGGTAGTTCTTGCTTTCTCCCTCCTTCCCCTCCCCTTCCCAGCTCTCCCACAGCCCACTGTCTCCGCTTCTTCCTTTCTTTATCCCTCCCCCCCCCACCCCACATTAGTGTGAAGAAGGGTCTCGACCTGAAACGTCGCCTATTCCTTCACTCCGTAGATGCTGCCTCACCTGCTGAGCTTCTCCAGTAATTTTGTCTAACTTTCTTTCTCTCTGATGTTTTATAACTTTGTTTTAGCTGCCGAAAGGTCTTTATTGAGAATCCTACAGCACATTTCCTTAAGACTTGCGAATCAATAAAAAAATCAAAATGTGTAGGAAGGAAGTGCAGTTGATGATTTACACCGAAGAGAGACCCAAAATGCTGGAGTAACTCAGCGGGTCAGGCAGCATCTCTAGAGAGAAGGAATGGGTGACGTCTCAGGTTGAGACCCTTCTTCAGATTCTGCCCGCAACGTCACCCATTCCTTCTCCCCAGAGATGCTGCCTGTCCCGTTGAGTTACTCT
Source organism: Okamejei kenojei (assembly GCA_035221665.1). NCBI lineage: Eukaryota > Metazoa > Chordata > Chondrichthyes > Rajiformes > Rajidae > Okamejei > Okamejei kenojei. Next base: position 70,732,572 of record CM069139.1, read on the forward strand.
AGCATTTTGTGTCTATCTTCCATGCAAAATCAAAGTTCGGAAGAACAATTACCATCTGAAGTTAGACACTGATGAATGGAGTTTTACATCTCATTGCATTCAGCTCTGAATATGCTGGATAACACAACTGCAGGAGGTACAGTGTTCCTTATCAATGCAGTTCGCGGTGAGCAGCGCAGTCGGGATATTTCTGACGAGCAGGGTCAAGCCCTCTAGTAGGCCCAGCCCTCCCACCACAGACGTCGAAGGGACTCGCGTCGTGTTGTGAGAGCCAGGAGGGACCTGCGAGCGAGTGCCAAGAGCGAGATGGGCCGTCGGAGAGCGAGGGGACCATCGAGAGCAAGGAAGGCCGTCGCAGAGTGAGGAAGGTTGTAGGAGAGCGAAAAAGGCGGTAGATTGGCTGTCGGGAGAGCGATGGGACCATGGGAGAGTGAGGGGACTGTCGGAGAGTGAGGAAGGCCGACAAAAACTAAGGGGGAACTAGCGGGGGAGGAGCACCGAGAACAAAAGAATTAAGGGGGATCCAGCGGAGGGGGGGGGGGGGGGCTTCTGAGAACGGAAGGGGACCTGGCATGGGGGTGGGGGGGAGGCCTGCTGCCAAGTGTATGTTTTTTAACAGGTCTTATGCAAAACAAAGCATTTTACTGTACCTAGGTACATGTGACAATAAAGCATAATTGAATCATTGAAACATTGCTGAGATTCATTGCCCTCTACCCTGCCAGTTTTTCCAGCCAAGAGGATTAAATCAATATACATGATGCAATCGGGCTGCACAGATGTCTGCATCATGATCTGGTACGGCAATTCCAACATGCCGGAGTGCAAGAGGCTGCAGAGTGTGGTGGACAGAGCCTGGTCCATCATGGATTCAGCCCTCACTACTATCAAAAACATTTACATGAGGCCCTCCCTCAAGAAGACAGCATCTATCCCCACCATTCAGTCCTCTTCTTGCCACTACCATTGGGCAGAGAACACATAGGAAGGTTCAAGAACGGTTACTTTCCTGCAGCTAACAGACTCTTGAATCGACTGCTCGCTCGAAGCGGTGCTGGCTCGAAGGGCCGAATGGCCTCCTCCTGCACCTATTTTCTATGTTTTCTATGACAGCCACTACCCTAATTCTACCTCAGCGATGAAACACTGCAGGCCACTTATTAAACTACCGTGGACTTGTGTTTTCTAATTGTGTATCTCTGCAATAATATCTTGTTTTTATGCAGTCTTTTATTTGTAGCAAGTTCCGGTGCGTGTATAAATGTGCATGAATTATATGTCTGTGTGCAGTCTGAATCTATGTGGCAGTGATATTGCTGCAAGATTTTCATCGTACCTGTATCTCACTGTTCTCGTGCATACAACAATAAATTTGACTTGATCAAACTCTTGCTTTGAAATCCATGACATCGTTTGTGAAAACCTATTGTTGCCCAGAAATTAAAAGTAACTTATTGAAGGGACATTAAGCAACTACTTTTGAAATAGGTCAAGGTGCCTTTCACTGAAGGGCTTAAGGGCCTGTCCCACTTACCCAACCTTTTTGGCGACTACCGGCACCCGTCATAGGTCGCCAAAAAATGTCAACATTTTGAAAATTCAGCGGCGACCAGAAAGGCGCTACGACTCTTTGGGTGACTAGACCTCTCACGGCCATACAGGTGACCCCTGGCAACATGTCGCAGGTGTCGCGGGGTGTCACCAGGGGGCATGTCGCCAGGGGGTCACCTGTATGGTCGTGAGAGGTCGCGAGGGGTCGCCTGCATGGTCGTGAGAGGTCTCCTAGTCACCCAGAGTCGTAGCGTCTTTCTGGTTGCCGCTGAATTTTCAACATGTTAAACATTTACGGCGATCTATGATGCATGCTGGCAGTCACCGAAAAGGTTGCGTAAGTGGGACAGCCCTTTACCATTGGCAAGTTCTGTGAAACCATGATGCTGTGTACCCACACTGGGTCTACAAACACAATCATAGTCAGTGCTCTGCCTTGGAGAATGAACAATGGAAATGAAGTGAACCGAGTGTCGGGGTGGACTACTCGATGGGCCAGGGAATATTGTGAGCAATTTTGGGCACCATATCTGAGGAAGAATGTGTTAGCTCTGGAGAGGGTCCAGAGGAGGTTTACAAGAATGATCCCAGGAATGAGTAGGTTAACCTATGATGAGCGTTCGATGGAGTGTAGAAGAATGAGGAGGGACCCCATTGAAATACAGAATAGTGAAAGGCTTGGATAGAGTGGATGTGGAGAGGATGTTTCCACTGGAGGTCATAGCCTCAGAATTAAAGGATGTTCTTTTAGGAAGGAGGTGAGGAAAAATGTATTTAGTCAGAGGGTGGTGAATCTGTGGAATTCTGACACAGAAGGTTGTGCAGACCGTCAGTGGATATTTATAAAGCAGAGATAGATAGATTCTTGATTCGTACTAGTGTCATAAGTTATGGGGTGAAGGCAGGAGAATGGGGTTAGGAAGGAGAGATAGATCAGCCACGATTGAATGGTGAAGTAGACTTGATGGGCCGAGTGGCCTAATCCTACTCCTATTCCTTATGACCTTATGAAATTTTGGGGATTTAAAATATGTATCGGTGCTGATGAATGATGAAGAAGGGCTTGATAATTGGATGGTAGCCAATAATTAAGAGGGGGTTGACAAGTGTGTTAGGGGTGCCGTGCAGGATCAGTGATCTAGGGTATGTCATTGTTTGGTGTGAGTGTGTTGGGTTAGGTCAGCAGACTGAGTAAGCTGCAAGCTGATGGTACAAGAGAATTGCTGTTCCTCTTAAAAGACGGGTTGATCATAGACCCGAGGGGGAGCTGAGTAAATATGTTACTTAAAAGGAGTAACCTACCCGCCTACATATTTTGTTCTGACCTACCTACCTGAGGCAGGTTCATGGGACCTGTCCTGGAACTGATGCAGATTTCACTAGATTCAATATCTACACCCTCCTCCTTAACACTGCTATTCGGGGATAACACTTGTAGAGGTAGAAGCTCTGTTAACAGAGCTACCTGTAGCTTGATAACTGTACAGTCTCAGGTCCCACTTTAGGGGTAGGTCACTCACTGGGATTTACTCTGGCGTAATCTTTTTTTGTTCAAGATTCCACCTGTACTTTCTTGTGTCTCCATTTTACTGCAAGATCTCCTCAATGTGTGCCCACTTCAAAGAACTCCTCCTCCTCTCTGAAGGAAGTTCTGTGAGACACTCTCTCACTGCTCGCCCTCTGTGATTCCTACTCCATCGGTCTGATGAACAAGGAGGGAAGAGACAAGGACTTTAAGACTTTTGCCTTCCATCACAGTGAGGAGGGCCTGGTGGACTCACTGTGGTGGATGTTAGATCTGTGTTTATTGTGTGTTTTGTTATTTTATTCAAGTTATGACTGCAAGGCACGAAATTTTGTTCAGACTGAAAAGTCTGAATGACAATAAGGGATACTTGACTTGACTTGATACTTGAGTCCTGCCCAAAACATCATCTGTCCATTTCTTCCACAGGTGCCGCCTGACCCGCTGAGCACGTCCAGCAGTTTGTTTTTTTATTCCTGAGTAATGTTCTTTCCCTATCCACAGCCCCTTGCCTGCTCACCATTTAGACACAAAATGCTGGAGTAACTCAGTGGAATAGGCCGCATGACTGGAGTGCGGTCCGAAGAAGGGTCTCGACCCAAAACGTCACCCATTCCTTCTCTCCAGCGATGCTGCCTATCCTGCTGAGTTACTCCAGCATTTGTCTATCCTCTGAGTTCTGATATCGTCTTCACTACCAATAACACAGACAGTAAATAATTGACCTTTTTAAAATGCCAGGAAGGTTCACTCGAGTGCGTATAAAGACGTTACATTTTCTAGCGGGAGGGTTGAAGGAAAAAGAAAAGACAAAATGAAATTAGACTACAGTCATTCAAGAATGAAATCAGGAAATGCTATTTAATGGTACAGGTAGAACAAAGGGTGTTGACTCAAGTGGCTTAAGGTAAGGATGCTAGAGGATGTAGAACTGAGGTGCTTTGAATCGCACTGAGCTATTTACAATGCCATAACTGAATGTCAGACAAGTTTCATGTCTGAATGACCTCCTCATGTGACATGTGCACGGTTTGGCATAGACTGCAAAGACAGTCAGAATGCTTTTCTGTCTGTCGGTGGAAATGTCATAGCTCATAACCAAGCGAAATGTAAATCTTGGCATATTGTGCAGCACAGACATTGTGGGCGAAGGGCCTGTTCCTGCGCTGTACTGTTCTATATTCTACATTGTAGAGTGCGGAGCATTTCCAGCAACAGCACAGTTGGTTACACATCCACCGTTGAGTCAATCTTTCTGGACTTCGGGTCCGTTCCAGAAACTTGAATATAAGTGACAACTACATTAACCGAACCATAGCAGTATTGCAAATATCCAGTCCACATTCTACTGCAGTACTTTCAGACAAGACATTAAATCAATGTCCGCTTTGCTCTTGACTGGATTTTACGGATCTCGTAAAGTTGCTTGAAGGATGAATGGTGAAGTTATCTCCATCAACGAGCCGAATGTTTATTTCTCACTCAAAGTTAGGAGCAATACTGCTTGGTGATTATCATGTAACTGTCTGTGTAGATTGCTGCTTGAGAGGTGGTGGTTGTGCTTCCTACATTGCAAACCACGACTAAAAATGGAGAAACTTTCCAAACCACACATCCCAACAGCCACCATCCACCCCGCCTTGGCCCATCTGCTGGCATTGAACCCACAGACGAGGTGGTAGATGGTCATTCAGGAAGATTGTCTAACCTCCTCCAGAGTCAACAATGGACCATTCTTGGCTCCTTGGTCATAGGTGCCAGCTCTGATTTGTTCTGTACCTTTCCATACCTCTAGTTTCCCTCTCCCTTGCCTCTCAGTTTGAAGAAGGGTCTCAATCCGAAAGGTGACCTATTCCTTTTCTCCAGAAATGCTGCCCACTGAACACTGCTTATTTTCGGCAAAGCGTACCAGGCAGCGTCCGTGGTGGGAATGGACAGACTGCATTTTGGGTTGGGACGGACCTTTCTTCAGACAGACTGGTGGCTGATTTTGTTTGGGGTGTAAAGAATTTGAGATGCATGAGGTTATGGATGCTACCATGGCAACAGAACCATAGTGTGATCCAAGACAGTAGAGGGCCTTTCAGCCATTGCAATTTCCCAAACTATCTGCTCTTTCCCAATGCCCATGCACTTTTGTTTTCTTTCCAACATGAATACGTTTCTGCTAATGTGACAAATCTGGCCGCTGGTTGTGCAGAACATTATCCCTCATGTCCCCAAGACTCCTTTTTCCAATCTCTGTAGGTCCCTCCAATCCTCCAGCCATTGGAGAAGGAATAATGCTTGATTTTAAAGCACTTCTGATGCATCAGTAAGTGAGGCAGTGGGCTGACGGTGCCTTGTAGCATCTCTAGAAATCCCTACATCCACACTCTCACCTCGCCTCTTGCTTTCTGCTGTGTCGTCAGGCCATTAACCTCATTGCTGGCTGGGGTGCTAAACAGCATCTTTGGATGAAAGGTTTTGCATAAATGGAAGCTGCAGGTGCTCTCCGCTTGTAGCTAAGAACCTTCCTATAAACTTCTCTGCTAATGTGATTTAATGTATAATATATCTAATGCAAAATGAACATTGAAGGCAGAATTTTGAACTTACCTTGGAAGTAAATTGGCTTTATCAAGGCAACTGCTCTGAGACAAAGCTGTCAGCATTCATAACCTCACCCCATTATGCACAACATTAAAAGCTGTTCACTGTCACTGGTGTTCCTCTAAAATAATTCTACTCGTAGTTAAGCACCTCCTTGAAAGGCAAACCTGAGAAATTGCCCGTCTCGTCTCGACATCTCTCTTGTTGCGTAGGCATAGGGACAGCAGGCTGAGGCAATCATAGAGGCTGCAGCTTAGCGTTCAGGGAGTCAGTGAAATGTATTCAGGGAAGGGCAAAATCTGCCCGGCCTGAACAATGAATTGGAGTACAACCAAGGATGAACGGGGAGTTATGGAGATAAATTCGCACTCTGCCTAAGTCCTCCCAAGGTCTGCAACCATCCTCATAATCGCTCACTCCATTTCCAATTTACGTGCGATCTGCAAACTTTGAAATTATTCCCTGCACACTCGAGTCATTTATACATATGAAAAAGAGCAATGGTGCCAACATCTCACCCCCCCAGAGAGCACTACCGCATATGAAGCAGATGAAATTTGATGCAGAAAAGTCTGAAGTAATTCATCTTGTATGAAGAAGAGGGGATACAAACGAAATTTATGACAAATACAATCTAAACTGGGCTATTTTAAAAGGGATGTGGGAACAGTAGGAACTCGGGTGCCTGAGAAGCAGGAATTAAAAGCTACTAGTCTGCTCTGCCATTCGAATACATCATACCCCATACCTTGTCGGATGTCATCCTGATACTCACACACTCTGTTCTCTTTTCTGTTCGAGAATCTGTAAGCTTCAGCATTAAATATACTCAGGGGTTGAGCATGTGGCCCACTCCGTTCACGATCGGCAGCTCTCTGCACAAAGAACAAAATAGTCAACCCATTATCCTGAGACTTTAGCTCCGAGCTTTGGCACGTGCCCCTAAGCCTTGACTCTGTTAACCCCTCTCAGTCTTATTTCTCTCACTCAGATCACCGCTTTTTCTTCTAAATTCCACTCAACCTCGGTCAAGCTCACTCAATCTCTCCTCAGACTACTTTCACCAGGCATCAGCCTAGTGAATCTGCTGCTGTCGTTCTGGTGCCAGTAAATACAATGAGCATAGAGACCACAAACGGACATTGTAGTTCAAATGAGGTCTCAGTGAACCTCGGCACTATTGCAACAAGACCTGTACACTCTTGCCACTCTTTAGCTTTCCTAAGTGCCTGCTGCATTCATGCATCTACCCTCTGTGTCTCCGTGGTCTGTAGTCCTAGATGATTGTACATTTACTAGCGGTTGTTCTGCCCATCATGCCAATGCTAGTTCCCACCAGAACAATCCCATTAGTTCCATTCCTCTGCGACCCTATGACTCTCACTTGCCCATCAATTCTGATGACTTCTATTCCTTAGGGATCAAGATGGCCGTCAGGTCAAAGCTCGATGATCTGACCACCACTCATTTTCCAGCAACTGGTGGTCTGGCACCTCCTTAAATCCAGACAAAGCTTTGAGAACGCACTTGAAATCCCCCCTGGAAATTCCCCCGAAAATGTAGTGCCTAGACCAGTGAGACAGCCAATCTCGGCCGCATCAGGACTTCCACAGCCTGCAGGTGGGTTGAATTTGCCCCCTGCAGCTGGGTCTGGAACTACGTCCCAGACGAACATGGTAGATCCATAGCTGACATCCAAGGCTAATTTTGTGGGCTGGTATCTCATATACTCGGCAGCCTAGGCAGACCATTCTGGTACTGTTCGACTCCTCTCGGAGGCCGTGACCTTAGTTTGTCCGGCAAAACAGATAATCCAGAAAGGCTCTGGAACTGAGGGTGCCGGAAAATCAGTGGTGAACCTGTATATGCTACTGATGAGGCAAGAGTAGACCATTTTCTCCATCAAACACATGCCTGCTTCTAGAGAGTAATTCCATCTGTCCCATTCCCCGCAACTTATTCTGCCTCACAGATACCTCTTTGATTCTTCTTGCCGCTAACCTACCTGCACATCTTTCTGATGTGGGAGGAAACCATAGCACCTGATGTGAACTCACAGAGATAGGGGGAATATGCAAGCTCCATGCAGACAGGACTAGGACGTCAGGATCAAACCGGGGTCAGTGGACCTCTGCCCACTGTCCCACCACACTGCCACCTTCAAACCAGGTCATGAACATACATATTATATTTGTTGCAGTTGGCAAGATGAGATGGGAAGTTCTATTGGAAAAGCACACGTAATCAGAAGACCATGGGGTGGGAGATAGCAACCTTCATGTGGTCCACCCTGTTTCGACTAATGCAATCAACCTGACATGCACAAACAAGATCAAATAGAACAAGTTGACCAACTTTAGGCTGTGCATGCCATACGCAAGAGAAAGAAGATCAGAAGACCATAAGACGTAGGAGCAGAATCAGGCCATTTGGGCCATCAAATCTCCTCCGCCATTCAATCATGGCTGCTCTATTTTTACCTCTCAGCTCTATTCTCCTGCCTTCTCCGTGTATCCTTTGAAACCCTTACTAATCAAGAACCTATCAATCTCCCGCTTTAAAAATACCCAATGGCTTGGCCTCCACCTCCCTCTGACTAATGAAATTCAGTGTCATCATTCTAGATGCCTGTTCTTTTCTTGTCCCAATCTCTTCCAATACTGGTAACATCCCCTCCACATTCATTCTATATAGACCAGGAGCACAGGGCAAAGAAGACATACCAAATCTTTAGTTAGGTAGATAAAAATGCTGGAGAAACTCATTGGATGCAATAGATGAGGTTGGAGGAGGTGCAGGTGAACCTCTGCCGCACCTGGAAAGACTACTTAGGTTCTTGGATGGAGTCAAGGGGGGAGGTAAAGCGACAAGTGTAGCATTTCCTGCAGTTTCAAGGGAAAGTACCAGGGGAGGGGTTGGTTTGGGTGGGAAGGGACGAATTGACCAAGGAGATAAGGAGGGAGCGGTCTCTGCGGAAAGCCGAAATGGGAGGAGATGGGAAGATGTGGCCCGTGGTGGGATCCCGTTGGAGGTGGCAAAAGTGTCGGAGGTATGTGACGGTTGGTAGGGTGGAAGGTGAGGATAAGGGGGACTCTGTCCTTGTTACTAGTGGGGCGATGGGGAGTGAGAGCAGAGCTGCGGGATATAGAGGAGACCCTGGTGAGAGCCACATGCATAGTAGAAGAGGGGAACCCCCATTATTTCGCCACCTCCAATGGGTTCCCACCTGGCCACATAGATTCCTTCGCTCCATAGATGCTGCCTCACCCGCTGAGTTTCACCAGCATTTTTTATCTACCTTCGATTTTTCCAGCATCTGCAGTTCCTTCTTAAACAAATCTTTGGTTAGTGTCAGTTCGCCACCACTTGGAGTATTGTCCCTCCCTCTACATTCTGGGAACAATGTTAAGGCCTTCGAGCAGATACAGAGAAAATTTATTATCAGAGCGAAAGTTGTGTAGACGGGCCGGAAAATTGTTTAACAGAAGAACTGTCACAGGTCAGAAAAATAATGTGTAGACACAAGGGGAAAAGCATCCTGTGGTTCTGTGTTCAGGAATAGACCACAAAATACCCTTGAATGCGATGGGCCAAAGGGCCTGTTTCAGTGCTGTACAACTCTGTGGTGCTATGGCAACCTGACAGCATTGTAGAATTAGAACCAATAATAACTCTTGGAGGGAATTTAATATTTACTTAAGGAGGAAATAATTGTGAGCTATGGAGAATGAGGATCTAAACTAATTGGATAGCGCATTCAAAGATATGAATTCCACTCATCTGCAGTAGTACATTAGTTCTGAGGCGATGGGGAGGTTTTATTAATCATAAGTGTCAGACTAAATGAAATTTCGATGGTAGTCATGGCTGTAACCAGATAGGGCTCCGGTTTTGTCTTTTGATACTCAGCCCTTTTGTCAGTGGAATCATTTATTTATATTTGCTCTGTAAAAACCCTCATGATTTTGAGCATCTGTTAATTTTCCCCATTGCCTTCCCTTTAGTGAGGAAAATAATCTCTCTTCTCCAGCCACTTTGCACATTCGACGTCCCTCTTGAATCCTTTGGAACATAAGCAACAGATACGATAAGTAGGCCATTCGGCCCTTCACATCTGCTCCATCATTCCGTAAGTCCACGGACAATCTTTGACCTCAGCACAGTTGTCCTGAACTAAGTCCATATGTTTTGAATCACTCAATATCTAAAATTCTCTGTCTTGAATATACTGAGTGACTGAGTCGACACAGATCTTTCCATGGATACTGTGAAAGATTTACCATACTCTAGGCACAGCAGCATTTTCCCATTTTATTCCTGGATACCAATCACCTTATTCTGAGATGTTGACCCCTGATTCTAGTCATTCCCCCTGTGGAAATAACACCCCTGCTTCTGTTCTGTCAAGCCCTCTACAAATGTTATACATTTCAATGAAGTCACCTCTTTTGTGTCCAAACTCGAGACAGTAAAGGCCTAGTTTGTTTTTATGACAAGCCTACCACTTTAAGGTGGTGCAGCGGTAGAGTTGCTGCCTTGCGACGCCAGAGACCTGGGTTCGATCCCGACTACGGGAGCTGTCTGTACAGAGTTTGTGTTCTTCCTGTAACCGCATGGGCTTTCTCTGGTTTCCTCTCACACTACAAAGACGTACAGGTTTGTAGGTTAATTGACTTCAGTAAAATTGTAAATTGTCCCTAGTGAGTAAGGTAGTGCTCGCGTATGTAGTGCTCAGTGGGCCAAAGGGCCTGTTTCCACGCTTTATCTCTAAATCTCAATCTAAATCTTTAGGAATCAGTCTGGTAAATTATATGTGCACTCCTTGAATACAAATATGCTCTTTCTTCAGTAGGGAAACCAGATGATGCCTGACCCACTGAGTTACTTCAGCATTTTGTGACTATGTTCGGTTTAAACCAGTATCTGCAGTTCCTTCCAACACAAGCCAGAGTGATGGACTATGGTCCTGATGTTGTCTCAACAGGGGACTTATATAGTTGGAGAAAGATGTCTCTTCCTTTGTACTCAAACCCTCTCTCAGTGAACCTCATCAACCTCATTTTTTTTCTCCCTAACTATTCACTGAACCTGCATATTAACTTTTAGCTATTCATGCCCCTGGACACACAAATCCCTCTGAACGCAGTCGCCTTTCGGTCTCTCACTTATTGAAACATTTCTTAAATATATTCAATTGAATGACCCTGCATTATTCCACATTATATTCTACCTGCTCTGTTCTTTTCCATTCACTTAACCTTTCTATATCCCTCGTTGAAGTTGGGTATAAAAAGGTTAAGTTTAAAAGTTACAGAAAAGTCACGAGTGCAGCACGGTGGCGCAGCGGTCGAGTTGCTGCCTTACAGCACTTACAGCGCCAGAGACCCGGGTTCAATCCCAACTATGGGTGCTGTCTGTACGGAGTTTGTATGTTCTCCCCTTGACCCCGTGGGTTTTCTCCGAGATCTTCGGTTTCCTCCCACACTCCAAAAAAGTACAGGTTTGTAGGATAATTGGCTTTGTGTGCGGACAGGACGTCGAAGGACGAGAAATTGAAGAGAAGAAGCCGAAAATCCAAGATACCAAATCGACACGATGGTGAAAAGACACAACGCCGAAAGGAAACAAAGCCGAACGGACATGACTCCGAAAGGACACAACGCAGAACGGACATGACGTCGAAAAGCCGCCGAACGGACATGACATCTTCGGGGACGGGATTGCCAGTCATCGACAAAGATCAGTGATTGGTCCAGACCCCCTGCGTCCATCATATCACTGGCCGGGGAGGAGATGGGAGGGCGGGGGGAGCCTCAGCTTGCATTTGTAATATGGTGGCAGTGACTCCAAGCTGCTGCGATTGCCACAGAGGCTTTTTCATGTCATGTTCATTCCCCGTCAGATTTTAAGCCGAAAATTAAGTAGATAAAAAAAAGATAAGTAAGATTTTTTTTCAGCTTTTTGCAGTCATGTCCGTTTGATCTCTTTTCGACGTCATGTCCGTTCTGCGTTGTGTCCGTTCGGCGTTGTGTCCGTTCGGCGTTGTGTCCGTTCGGCGTTGTGTCCGTTCGGCGTTGTGTCCGTTCGGCGTTGTGTCCGTTCGGCTTTGTTTCCTTTCGGCGTCGTGTCTGTTCGGCGTCGTGTCCTTTCGGTGTCATGTCCGTTTGGCATCTTGGCTTTTCGACGTTATATCCATTCTGCAACTTGTTATCGACTTCCTGGCTTCAGCTTCTCGACCTTCGGCGTCCCATCTGGGTACCAATTGGCTTACTGTAAATATAAATTGTCCCTAGTGTGTGTAGGATAGTGTTAATATGCGAGGATCGCTGGTTGTTGCGCACTCGGTGGGCCCAAGGGCGTCTTTTTGCGCTGTATCTATACACTAAACAAAACTAAACTAAACTAAGATAGACACAAAATGCTGGAGTAACTCAGCGGGACAGGCAGCATCTCTGGAGAGAAGGAATGGGCGACGTTTCGGGTTGAGACACTTCTTCAATCTGAAGGAATTGATGATATTTCGGGTTGAGACCCTTCTTCAGTCTGAAGAAGGGTCTCGACCCAAAACATCACCCATTCCTTCTCTCCAGAGATGCTGCATGTCCCACCGAGTTACTCCAGCATTTTGTGTCTATCTTCGATTTAAACCAGCATGTGCAGTTCTTTCCTAAACTAGTCTCTCTTCTCCCTCCTAACAGCGCACACTGGCATCTAGCTTGGCAGAAAAGTTAGATACATGATCTCTTCACATAAATCACTGATATAGATTGTGCACAACCTTAGCAACTGCCTCCAAACTTGTGAAGAAGCTGATGGTTAATAATGATTGCTGTTGACATTTCGCAAACATTATTTAACAGATGTATGCTTTTGCTATTTCATTTCATATTTCATATTTCAATCTATTTCATTGCACTGTATGCTTTCAATAGATTACGTAGGAGTGAGCAAATTTGTGCTATCAACGAAAAGGAACATTTTCAGAGCTTTTCAACAAACATTGGTGATGTACAGCATGTTAATAAAACATGATAGCAGCCGATCGCTTTCATATTGGCGGGTGCTACATGTGAAAACAGAAAATGCTGAAAACATTCAACTGGTCAGGTGGCATTTGTGGAAAGAGAAGAATTAATGTTTTGGGTCTGAGACCCTTCATCAGAACTGAGAGATAGAGAAAGTAAGTTAGTTTCTTGTAGCAAAGAGGATGGGAGAGTGTTGGGGAGAAAAAAGGAATTGGACGAAATGAGTTAGTAAAGCAGTCAGATTAAGCTTCTATGGTTGTGTCAGGTATCACTAATATTAACACCCTAGGACATGCCCAGCAAACTAAGCTATACCAGGAAATGGAGGAAAAACAATGCCAAAATGGCATAAATGATCAGTTTTGATGAAAAGAGAAATAAGGTTACCTGAAGTTAGTGAATTTGGTATTGAATTTAGTGGACTGCATCATGCCTAGATGGATGACCAAGTGTTGTTCCTCAGGCTTGCTTAGGGCCTTTTAACAGGGCCAGGAGGCCAGAGACATAAAGGCCACTGTGAGAGTGGGAAAGGGATTGAAAGCTGCATGTTGATGAGAAGAGATGGACTCATTTGTGGGTATAAAGAGATGTGTAGAAAAAAGATTGCATTTCCTTTTGCTTAATTCTGCATGCACCCTGAGTTGAAGTGGATGTTTTAAATCCAACAGAATTTTCCGATTGCAAGTATTTGCTTTGACGTTCAGTTGGAAAAAAAAACAAAGCGCACTTTCGCTTGTCTGTAAAAATGATTAATCTGTGAGCAGATCAATGCCGAGGTGACCTCACCAGCAGGCAGAGAGAGTTTGACATGGAGGCAGTTGCATTAATGTTGGGTTTATGGTTGAAAATATTAATGGATAATAAATTGGACAATCCAGTCACATGTCTTCACGTTAATGAGGAATGCAGCTGTGTTATCAATAATGTTGAAAGTTATCATATTATCAAAATGCGGTAGGCAGATGTCAATAATGCCTTTTAACTGGGAGGTTCCATGCAAAAAGCTTCCTTTTGGGCAGTCTTTGGGATCAAGGATAGTTTGTTTCCACTCATTGGGTCTGAGGTGACTCATGTGCCCAGTGTGAGGTTTGCTGGCTCTCCCAATGTTCACAAGTTAAGTGATATTAAGTGTCATTTATCAAATGATAATTCTCAGTTAAGTATGTTAATATTCTGATTATGTCTATATAACTAACTCAGAGGAGGAATATTTTAAGACATAAAGTGCTGGTGTAACTCAGCGGGTCAAGCAGCATCTTCGGAGAACATGGATGGGTGACTGTTTGGGTCAAGACCCTTCTTCAGACGTGTTCTTCAGACAGACCCTTCCATCAGTCTGAAGAAGGGTCCTGACCTGAAACGTCACCTATCCATGTTCTCCAGAGATGCTGTTTGACCCGCTGAGGTACACTGGCACTTTGTGTCCTTTAGTAGGAGCCAGCATCTACAGTTCTTTGTTTCTACAAAGGGACACTTTAGGATGGAGTATTTTGTTACAGGGTCTTATTCTGGAACTTCAAGCAACTCATACTGTTTATTTCAGCACTGCACAAAATCCAGATGGATATGACAACTGTTTCTGCATCACCCCTGTAAGAATGGCCAGGTTTCTCCTGCCTGGACTTTGCAGCTGAACAATGATGGAATTCACTCATCAGTCTGCATCCGGCAACATCCCTTCTGCAGGACTTTTCCACAAGCAATGAGATTTTACTAGTATGTTCTGTGATTAACCTTTTACTTTTGAGGCCCACAGCCATAGACCACGTGGAATGTGAATTGAGGGGAGGGTACAGTTTTTGGCTGATGTAAATAGTTTGCCCCAGATGTGATTTTAGTGAGTCATAGAGTCATAGAGTGATACAGTGGAAACAGGCACTTCGACCCAACTTGCCCACACCACCCAACATGTCCCAGCGACACTAGTCCCGCCTGCCAGCATTTGGTCCTTATCCCTCCGAACCTGTCCTATCTATGTCAGTGTCGCACCATTAGTGGTACATGAGGCACTGTTGGTACTTAAATGCAGGGACCCTGTCCGATTGAGAGAGATCGTGGCCATCTTGGGCGGCACGGTGGCGCAGCAGTAGAGTTGCTGCCTTACAGCACAAGAGACCCGGGTTTGATCGTGACTACAGGTGCGTCTGTACAGAATTTTGTACGTTTTTCCCAGTGACCGTGTGGATTTTCTCCGGGTGCTCCGGTTTTCTCCCACATTCCCAAAACGTACATGTTTGTAGGTTAATTGGTTCTGTAAATTGTAAATCGTTCTTAGCGTGTAGGATAATGCTAGTGTACGAGGTGATCGCTGGCTGGTGTGGACTCGGTAGGCCGAAGGGCCTGTTTTCGCACACTGTGTCTCTAAACTGAACTAAAGGTGGTTGGCTGGGGTGCTCTGTTTGGAGCATTGTGTGAGGCTGATGGTGTACTGATGGGAGACAGAATTCAATGAAATACTGAGTTTAAAAAACAGTGATGGAGGAAACTGAGTCTGAAGAAGGGTCCCAACCCAAAACCTGTCCATTCTGTCCATTCCCTCCACAGATGCTGCTTGATCCGTTGAGTTGCTCCAGCTCCTTGTCTTTTGCTCGAGGTTCCAACATCTGCAGTTTCTTGTACCTTCTCTGAAACACTCCCTTCTCCGCGCCGATAAAGTTACAAATGTTCGCTGAACATTCTTATCTTCTGTCTGGCACTGCACGCAGTAGCAGACGACCCTCAACAGACATTCCTTCGATGTCAGCGGCCTGCCGGGCCTCTCATCATTTTCGGCAGCCCCACCCCAGATTCCACTGGCAATACAGAATGGTCCTGAGCTGCTATCTACCTCCTCCGCTGAGGCAGCCCTGAGGAGATCTTTAATCGGACTTTACCTTACCTTGCACTAAACCTCATTCCCTTTATCATGTATCTGTGCACTGTGGATGACACGACTGTCATCCTGTGTTGCCTTTCCGCTGACTGGTTGGCACGCAAAACAAGCTTTTCCCTGTACCTCGGTACACGTGACAATAACTCACTGGCCCTGAATGTACTTAAGAGGAGAATTGCAAGCCCATTGACCTGCACACTGTATACTGCACTATGGTGCAGGCAGTCATTCATCATCTGTGAGATGATTGTGGAGTTATTACCCTCAATGATTCACCAAATTTGTGACATGAGCTTTGAGTGAGAAACTTGCAGTGAACTAACCTATCATTCCAACTGCTTGATTAAAACAGGAGTCCCTGTCCTTTGAGAAATCCTGGCCTATTCATCATATCATAGCCGGCAATGCAAGCACCTAAGCCAGGTATTTATTGTGTGTGATCTCAAAACCGTTGGGAAACATGATCTTTCGTTCTCACAGATTTTAATCTTTTATCAGCTTCTGCCAAATTTGTAACGATAGCTTGCCACTTATTAAAAGGAGGCATGAATGATGAGCATACTGTGAACTCAGTAGTGGATTTTTATCCATATGTACATATGTCTACTGGCAGAATATGATGTTGAATTTTTTAGTTACATTATATCTCCTGTAGAAATTCTGCATTATGAAGAATTAAACTGAGTATACTGACAATTCTTTGGCAATTCACCTTACTGTGTATTTAGAGTCATAGAGTTGAATAGCATAGAAACAGACCCCTCAGCCCATCACGTCTATGCAAACCATCATGCCTATCTATACTGATCCCACTTGCCTACATCTATATAACTAAAACTCTCACCTTGACCACTTCCTGCCTGCGCTGTATATTGATTATAGAAAAAACGCTACCCTCTATCGCTATGATTTTTGGCCATTTTACTCACAGTCCTCCTCCACTGAGGCAGACCTGAGGAATTTTCCGATTGATGACAAATAAATAAGTTATGAGTGTCTAAAACATCTTGAGATCAGCTGATTGTTCCTCTCGCCTGTCAATCACCACGATAAAGGTAACGCCCCTTCCGGGGGGGGGGGGGTGGTACAGGACTATAAAAACCCGGATGCCTGGACGTGAGTCAGTCACTCTGGAGGATTGTGAGGTAGAGTCCACGACTGTGATTCTAAGCAGTGAATCAACTGAACTGGGAGTCTGCAATGCACTTGCAATAAATGATTTGATAGCCCTTAATGACAATGCAATGAGTTGTTTGGCAATTTGATGGCCTGCACTCTGCCTGTAATGTTATGAAATTGAATTTGGTTGATTGCACTCTGCCTGTAATGTTATGAAATTGAATTTGGTGGCCTGCACTCTGCCTGGATTGCTATGAAATT
Source organism: Okamejei kenojei (assembly GCA_035221665.1). Taxonomy (NCBI): domain Eukaryota; kingdom Metazoa; phylum Chordata; class Chondrichthyes; order Rajiformes; family Rajidae; genus Okamejei; species Okamejei kenojei. The sequence continues at coordinate 70,749,517 of CM069139.1, forward strand.
GAATTTTGTGGCCTACACTCTGCCTGGAATGCTTTGAAATTGAATTTGGAGGCCTGCACTCTGCCTGGAATGCTATGAAATTGAATTTGGTGGCCTGCACCCTGTCTGAAATGCTATGAAATTGAATTTGGTGGCCTGCACCCTGCCTGAAATGCTATTAAATTGAATTTGGTGGCCTGCACTCTGCTTGAAATGCTATTTCAAGGAATAGCCGTGAGTGAACTGCCAGCGCACCAGCCCCGAGTGACTGAACTGCAAGCCCACCAGCCCTGAGTAACTGAGCTGCCGACCCACCAGCCCTGAGTGACTGAGCTGCCAGCCCACCACTCCTGAGTGACTGAGCTGCCAGCCCACCAGCCCTGAGTGACTGAGCTGCGAGTCCACCAGCCCTGAGTGACTGAGCTGCCAGCCCACCAGGCCTGAATGATTGAGCTGCCAGCCCACCAGGCCTGAGTGACTGAGCTGCCAACCCACCAGGCCTGAGTGATTGAGCTGCCAGCCCACCAGGCCTAAGTGACTAAGCTGCCATCCCAAGAATCCATTTGGCCCATGATGTCCATACTAGCCCTCTGAAAACCAGTTCCTCTGGCCCACAACATCCATACTAGCGCTCAAGTGAGCCCCCCCCCCCCCCCGCCCCCCCCCCCCCACTGGCCACCAATATTGGAATTGGTGGAGAGGTGAAAGGTGGAATATTGGGTTGGGGGACCAGCCAACGATGAGCGACTAGAATCCTTTTCCGGACAGATTCATGGCAGAGTTGGCACGCAAGGCAAGATACATTCTATCATTGACTCCAGCAAATCTAGGTCAGGCACCCTGATCTCTTCAAAAACTGCAGAAGGAGGAAATTTGAAAGAAATACAGTAAATGCTGGAAACATTTACCAGATCAGCCAGCAGCTGTGGAGAGAGAAACAGAGAGAAACAGAGTTAATGTTTCAGTCCTGATGAAGGATCTCAGTCTTGGAACTTTGACTCTCTTTGTTTTCCACAGGTACTGCCTGTCCTGCTGAATGATTCCAGGATTTTCTGCTTTAATTCTATGATTACATAAATTTGTTTTTGGATCATTCTGGGCAGAACTTATCAACTGATTGGTGCAGGTTTGATTAGTACCCATCAGAAGTTATGGGAGAAGGCAGGAGAATGGGGTTAGGAGGGAGTGATAAATCAGCCCATGATCAGCGGAGTAGACTTGATGGGCCGAATGTCCTAATTCTACTCCTATCCCTAATGACCTTATAACTGCCCAGAATACAATATGCAATACATATTTGCTGGCTTAATTTGGGCAGGAAATGTTTTATAGTTGCCTGTCTTTATTCTTAATGAAATCTCCATTTTCTCACACGGAAGATTTTCTCGATAAACTAGCTATTAAAGTTAACAGCCGAAAATGCACCTCACTTAACCAAGTCTAGAATCTAACTTGACTTTCAACAGATCCAATAACCCTAGAATTCTAGTTTAATTCTGAGTATTTGCTGAAATAACTTTGACCAGTTTGCTCAAAGCATCACTACAGAAATACTAAATTGTGAAATTGGGCTAGTTCTACAATTAATTTTATCCTTTTGACAAAGGGTAATTTAAAATGTATTTTATCCTTTTGACAATCTTTTAACAAAGACCCCAAGTGCCATGGACTTGATTCGCGTTCAATATTTCCTTGATTTATATCAGTTCTTAAGACATTACTCTCAGTAATTTTTGAAGGAAAACAGATTGCCTTCAAACAGAACTTAAAATAGAACTTGGAACTCTTGGTGGAGAAATTTAACAAAGCAGAAAATAAAAAGTGCAGCCTTAAGGAATGAAATAAAAGCAATCTTCAGCATAAACAGTTGTGGGCAAAAAATGATCAATATGATTGATGAATGTGTTGATTGATGAATGGACTGAATAGTCGCAGAAAGAAAAATAGGCCACACAGGCCCCTGAGCGTGCTTGACATTGAAAGAGATCGTACTCCTCAATTCCACTTGCCTGCACTGGTTTCGAATCTTTGCCTGTAAACAAAGTCTGAGCTTTTAAATCTTCAATTAATACCCAGCCTTTTGGAAGAGAACGCTTTAGATTACCCCGACTATCTGTAAAGAAGTGATGCCGGTCACAGCTCCTGAGGCCAGTTCTAATTTTTAAGTTACCTTCCTTTGTCATGGATGCTCTCCACCACAAGTTGTCCTGTCGACCTCCCTGGTCATCTTAAGCCCTTGATCTCACCAGAATGAACGTTCAATGGGTGCAACATGTCCTCATAATTTAACTCTGCGACCAGGATTATTCCAGATTCCTACATGATTCAGGGATTGCATGCTTGAACCAATGACAATTGTTTTTAATTTAGAGGGTAATTTTAATCTTGTCTGTCAGTGGATGTCTAATAGTAATAAATCATTTCTTCATAGCAATAAATCTGCTACCCATTAATTCTCCAGTTTATCTGACTTTTCATCAAAGTGACTGAACATAAAGGTTCTGCCGTTTTCTAGTCCTGTTGGTTGCCATCAGGTGAACTTGTCCAAAATCACCAAAAAGGTGTCGCCACTTTCAGTGAACATATTTTTGACTTCCTGAATCACAATCCTTGATCACAATCAGTAAATCAGTAAGGGCCTGTCCTACCAGCATCCGACTCCATGCGGTGAACGCGATCAAACTAGAAGCGGGGGCCGCGTGGAGGTCGGGTGATCCCTGTACAGGGCCGTTCCCAACAGCATGCGCCTGCATGCGAAGACCGCGACCAGACCGGCAGCGGGGGCCGCGCGGTGGTGGGGTGAGTGGCGCAACGCGGCGCAAAGTGAGGCGAACTTGGAGCGAAGTCTTAAAGGTAAGTTCGCCAGGACAGAGATGGACACACAGAGAGGGTCACGGAGGCACCTACAGAGAGGGTCATGGAGGCACCTCATAGACGGTTACGGAGGCACGACGTCGAGGCGGTGAGTAATGTGTCGAGGCGACTGCGAGCCGACATGCCGTTGCCGCGCGGAATTTTTGAACATGGTCAATTTTACGGAGCCCCGCGCGATGTCGGGATGAACTCCGCACAATACCGCACGGCTCCGGCGATCGAAGTGGGACCGGCCCCGTGATGCCGGACGGCTCAAGCGACCACGTTAGGTCGCGCTCATCGCATGGAGTTGCATGCTGCTGGGACAGGCCCTTAAGGATAGGTGAAAAAACATCCTCGATGATAACGCCCCTTATTATACTCTCTTTACAGTCATGAATGTGTGGCCAAATTCTGCTCTAACGTCATTTACAAGTTTGTAGATAAAACCACCATAGCTGGCTGGACTTCAAACAATGATAAGATGGAGTACAGGAAGGTTATTATCATGGTGTCAAGACAATAACCTATCCCTCAATGTCCGCAATGCAAAGCAGCTGATCATCGACTTCTGGGAGATAGGTGATGTATATGCCACGCCTGTATCAATGGTGCTGAATTGGAGATGGTCAAGTTCATGGGTGTAAATATCACCATCAATTTGACCTGATCTAACCACATTGACACTAGAGCCAAGGAAGCACATCAACATCTCTACTTCCTTAGAAGGTGACGGAAATTTGGCAAATCTACATTGACTCTTATCGATTTCTACAGATCCATTAGAAAGCATCCTATCTGGAAACATCATAGCTTGGAATGACAACTGCTCTGCCCAAGACTTCAAGAAATTGCAGAGTAAAGAACGCCCGGTCCATCTCGCAAAATATTCCCCATCTTCCCCCATCAACTCCATCTATACTTCACGCTGCCTCAGGAGAGCAGCTAACATAATCAAAGACAACTACACCCCTTTCACTTTATCGTCTCTCCTCTCCTGTCAGGCAGACGATACAAAATCTTGAAAACATGTATCATCAGATTAAAGAATAGCTTCTTTCCCTGCTCTTGAACCAACCTCTCATGTGCAAGGAATGAGTTCCCGATCTTCCAGTGCACCTCATTGCGGCCCTTACATTTTTTTCTAAATCTGCACTTTCTCTACAGCTGTAACATAATATTCTGCACTCTGTTTATTTTCCCTTTCACCTTACGTGATGCACTCATATGTAGTCAGATTTGCCAGGAGAGCAACGTTTTTCACTGTGTCTTGATGCACATGACAATAATAAATGAATAATGATGCAAATAATAGATAAGGCATTTGAAATTTTAGAAGAAATTGTTTCATATTTAAGATATTTTTAGAATTAGCAATGGTCCAGTCTCTGCTAACAGTGGTACAGTAATATGGACATACTAGTCAATTCATCAGTAATAGTACAATGAAAACAATGAAAACACTCCACCCTTACCATTGTGAAAATAAATTAAATATTAGGTGAAGCTGGATTTGAAGATAATTACGAACACCCTTCATAGTTTAAGAAGGAACTTCAGATGCTGGAAAATCGAAGGTAGACAAAAATGCTGGAGAAACTCAGCGAGTGAGGCAGCATCTATGGAGTGAAGGAAATAGGCAACGTTTTGGGTCGAAACCCTTCTTCAATCTGAAGCATGTTCACTTGTAACCTGTAGGAAGCAACTGCAGATGATGGTTTTAAATTCAGAGTTTAAACTGAAGATACTGTAGACACAAAATGCTGGAGTAACTCAGTGGGACAGGTAGCATCTCTGGAGAGAAGGAATGGGTGACATTTTGGGTCGAAATTATTCTTCAGACCTGCTCTCTCTCACACATGCTGAACAGCTCAGGGTGGCACAGCGGTGCAGCGGTAGAGTTGCTGCCTTACAGCGCCAGAGACTTGGGTTCAATCCTGACAATGGAGTCTGTTCATTCTTCCAGTGACTGCATGGGTTTTCTCTGAGCACTCCACTTTTCTCCCACACTCCAAAGACGTACAGGTTTGTAGGTTGTGCCACACTACAAAGACGTACAGGCTTCGCTAAAGGTTGTAAAATGTCCCTAGTGTGTAGGATACTGCTAGCGTGCGGTGATCGCAGGTCAGCGTGGTCTCGGTGGGCCGAAGGGCCTGTTTCCACTCTGTATCTCTAAACTAAACTATACTAAAGTATTCTCGGATTACTCACAAGGGGAATAGTTGCAGTCAGAAGTGCTTTTTGTTGCTCAGGTTCAAAGAATAAAACTGTGAAGCTAAACAGCAGTGACTGGAATACCAAAGCAACACCAGCCTCATCTCTCAGGCCAATGTCCCCAGCATTAACATGGCAAGCAATTCCGGGGAGGACGGCGAGAATGTCTCCTCAGAGAATAGCTGCTACCTCACTAACTCAAGGGAATCCCCAGGCTAAAACTGATCAAAAGGACAAAGAAATATAGCAGCAGGGAAACCATGGTGCATCTTTACGAAACAGAAACCCAGCTTTAACTGGGATTTTGTGTTCAATTCTGAGCATCACATTATTGGAAGGATCTGGAATAGTTTCCAGGATGAAGGAATGAAGTTTACTAGGATACAAAATTGGGAATGTTTTCTTTGGAGAAGGAAAGACTGGGGAGAGAACAAAAACCATTGGGTGTCTGAATAAAGTGGAGTGTGAGAGGTTGTTTTCACATTTAGACTTTAGACTTTAGTCTTTGGAGATACAGTGCAGAAACAGGCCCCTCGGTCCATCGAGTCTCTGCCGACCAGCACTAGTACACTAGCACTATCCCATATATCAGGGACAATTTACAATCGGCAGCGCCAGAGACCCGGGTTCGATCCCGACTACAGAGTTTGTAACTTCTCCCCATGATCTGTGTGGGCTTTCTCCGAGATCTTCGGTTTCCTCCCACACTCCAAAGATGTACAGGTTTGTAGGTTAATTGGCTTGGTGTAAATGTAAATTGTCCCTAGTGTGTGCAGGCTTACTGTTAATATGCGGGGATCGCTGGTCGGTGCGGACTCCGTGGGCCGAAGGGCCTGTTTCTGCGCTGTAGCTCTAAACTAAACTAAACTTATAGAAGCCAACCTACAAACCTGTAGAATGTGGGAGGAAACTAGTGAGTTGCTCTGATGGAGCTGGCCTGAAAACAATGGGCTAAATAGCCCCTTTGTGTGCTGTCACCATTCTATGATTCAATGATAAGTATCAGGGAAGGCACCAAGCACTTTCCGTCTCTGCCAGGAGCACCTGGAGGTCATGCAACGGGAGTCTAGTTATTCCACCCACCGCCCCCTCCAAGCACCACCTGTGGCAGAGTCCACGGATCACACTTAACATCCATCAAGCACCTCAGAACCCAAGAACTGGAGAGAAGGCTCTATCCTCAACATCCATAGTAATCATTGACCACCACTTCCGCCCACCCACCACTCCACCCCTCCATCCTTCACTTGTAATGGAGTCATGATCATTAATGGAACTTTTCTGGCTGAGTCCATTCAAATTCATTTGCCGACCCACAATAGCACCTTCAGCTTTGTTCATCCTCCTTTCCATCTTCCGTCCGATGCTCCTGAGATAAGGTCTTTACTGTTGTCTCCACGGATGCCAAGAACCTCTGGAGCATTTTCATTTCTTGCTTCTAGTTTAATTCATTCTTAGCCGATGGAGTTACTCTCTTCCCTCACAACCAGATTTACATTTTCCTTAACAAAATGAAAAAAAATACACACAGATGCTGGAAGCCACAAATAAAAAGAGAAAATATATTTTGTTATTTTGAAAGGTCTTCGACTTCAAATGTAACTCTATTTTTCTCTTTTCTTTACTGCTGCCTGACATACTGAGTGTTTCCAGCACTCTGTTTTTATATTAGTAAAATACTTAACTTGTGACAGCATTATGAATTATAGATTATGTGCTTTACGAGTCACATGGTGCCAATGTTGGATTTGAGGAACATCAACGGGGCCTGTATGCCAAACTGTGTGCCAGTTCCATATCAGTTTTTACCCTTCCCAAGAGCCTCCCCTCTTTTACCATCTGCATTTTACCTATTTAATTATTTTCCTACTAAGCACATCCACATTATTTGTCCAAGAGCATGTGTCAGGAATGTGGATTTGATCATTTGTGGAGGAGCACTTAAAGAAACGTGCTTGTGAAAACACACATCTCCAGATTCAGGGATGGCTTCTTGCCAGCTGTTAACATGCAACTGAACCATCCAATGATTCCATGATTCTGTATTGTCGTATCTGTATTACCATATCTGTATTTGTTCCATGATAGTGTTCCATGATACTGTATTGTCACATGTACCTAGGTACAGTGAAAGGCTTTGTTTTACATACAACCGGGTAAAATCATGTAGCAGACCTCAACTAGGCAGTACACAAGTGTTGCCACGTTTCAGGGCCAATAAAGTTACAAATGTTCTCCGAACATTCCTATCTTCTGCCAGGCGGGCACGTGGCAATAGGCGTCCCTCACTGGGTGTCCCTTCATTCTCGACAGCCCTACCGTTATCAGCGGCCCCCCGCCAGGTCCCCCCTGCCTCAAATTCTAGAGAGTGGACCTGAGCTACTATCTACCTCATTGGAGATATTTAAACTGACTTTATATGACATTATCTTGCACTAAACGTTATTCCCTTTATCATGTATCTGTACACTGTGGGTGGCACGATTGTAATCCTGTGTTGTCTTTCTGCTGACTGCTTGGCGAGCAGCGAAAGCTTTTCCCCGCACTTCAGTGCATGTGATAATAAACTAAACTAAACTATGTACATATTCTGGTGGTGACTGAGTGCTTGCTGACAGCTGGAGAGCCTCCTGATCCTGTAAGCCCAGCACTTCCCATACACCAACACACCACTGACACATCACTGTTAATTCATCTTAATTCATCTGAATTATGCCCTGCGGGAGTGTGCTCCACATTCTCACCTTGCCCCGGGTAATGCAGAAAATATCTCATGCTAAACTGATAGATACACTCTCACTTAATTAAGGCATCGGGAGATCCCTCCCTGATTTAAAATGGCAGATAGAAAGAGTATACACAAGAGTATACAAGAAACTGCGGATGCTGGAGTTTTGAGAACAAAAACAAAAGCTTGGAGTATTATAACGGGTCGGGCAACATTTGTAAAGGGAATGGACGGACGACTTTTCGGGTGGAGACCCTTCTTCAGATTGTTGGAGTTGGGGAGAGAGGGTGCTGGAAAGAGAGGTGGTGTTGGGGCAAAGACTGGCATTCCCTCCCCATCAAATACCCGGGCTCCATCAGCCTGTTCCCCATACACTACACCTTCTGGTTCCTCTATCCCACTCCTCAGCTCATTCATTCCGCTCATCATCCTTTATTTATCTGCTACCAGCTATCACTTAAGGTAGACACAAAATACTGGAGTAACTCAGCGGGTCAGGCATCATCTCTGTAGAAAAGGAATAGGTGACTATTCAGGTCTGAAGTCAGAGTCTGAAGAAGGGTCTCAACCCGAAAGGTCACCTATTCCTTTTCTCCAGAGATACTACCTGACACGCTGAGTTACTCCAGCATTTTGTATCTCTCTTTGGTGTAAACTGCAGTTCCTTCCTCCACTTATCACATTCCTTAAACAGATTCCAGCATCTGCAGGATCATGTTCCACATCATCTTCCATTCCCTCCCTATCTCTCCATCCTTCCATCCTGCCACCTGGCTCCATCTTCCCCCGTTGTTTTATCTCCTCAACCATCTCTCCTTATTGCCCAACAGCCATCCTCTCATGGCTTCAAACTCTCCCTCCCACTACATGACTCCATCTGTCCACCACCCCCTCCTCACCTGATACTGCCTACCACCACTCATCTCTTCACACCGGCTATATCCCCTCTCCATCCCTGCACCTCGTGATGCATTTCTCAGCAAACCTGAACTGAAAGGTGGATGATTGGTTGAGGTGAGGGAGGAGGGGAATGAGAGGGGTGGCTGCTTACACGGGTCACACCCAGATCTGTGCCTGTGAACTACTTGTTAACCAAATTACTCCCAGGTTTAAAATGCAACTGCTGAATTAGTTTGTACACAGCAGGAAGATGTCTACATCCATGCAGCAAATCCACCCTAGCCATCTCCCAGACCCTTGCTCATATGTTGTGAGGGAACTGGGAAGGGGAGGGGATGGAGAGAGAGGGAAAGTTAGGGCTACCTCATATTTCGCTTAGGCAGCTTACACCCCAGCGGTATGAACATTGTCTTCTCTAACTTCAAGTTGCCCTTACTTTCCCTCTCTCCCCATCCCTTCCCCTTTCCCAATTCACCAACTACATTTTATCTCTGTTTGCTTTGTTGTTACCTTCTCCCAGCTAACAATGATCTAATCTACAGATTCCTTGATCTCATTCCCTTTGTCCTGTTTACACACCTCAAACTTCCTTATCTATACACTTCCTTATCTATGTACCACCCACTCCACTGACATCAGTCTGAAGAAGGGCATCCACCCGAAACATCACCCATTCCTTCTTTCCTGAGATGCTGCCTGTCCTGCTGAGTTACTCCAGCTTATTGTGTCTATCTTCAGGCATTCATAAACTGAGAGGGACTTGTAACCCCTGAAGTGAGTAAGACAGAAGAGATGTTATAAGGAGAGGTCTCAGTATGCTGTGATGAAAGAGGGGGTGGTGGACAGATGGAGTCAAGTAGTGGGAGGGAGAGTTTGAAGCCAGGAGAGGATGGCTGTTGGGCAATAAGGAGAGATGGTTGAGGAGATAAAACAACAGGGGAAGATGGAGCCAGGTGGCAGGATGGAAGGATGGAGAGATAGGGAGGGAATGGAAGATGATGTGGAACATGATCCTGCAGATGCTGGAATCTGGAATAAAGATTGCTGCCTGATTAGGTACTATTAGATACAAGGTGAGGTTGGACAAACTTGGATTGTTTTCTCTGGAACGTCGGTGGCTGAGGGATGACCTGATAGAAGTATACAAAATTATAATGAAAAGTAGACGGATAACTAGTCTTTTTTTCCCCAGTGGAAATGTTAAAAACTGGAAGATATAGCTTTAAAGTGAGAGGGGGAAGGTTTAAAGATTTATGAGGTAAGTTATTTTTACACAGTGGGTAGTAGGTGCCTGGAACGAGTTGCCAGAGGAAGTGCTGAATAGCAACATTTCAGGATAGCAACATATAAGAGGCATTTTGACAAGCACATGAATAACAAATTAAATTGGCATCGTGGTTGGCACAGACATTGTGAGCCGAAGGGCCCGTTCCAGTATTGTAAAGTTATTTGTTTAAAGAGAATCTAGGAATGGGAAATGCACCACAGTGGTTAAACCATTACATTAAGGATCTAGAGGCCTTACCTAAAGATCCTGAACAATGAGTTCAAATCCCAGCATAGGCTGAGTTTGACTTTAAAAGGCGGCACAGTGAAGCAGTGGTAGAGTTGTTGCCTTACAGTGCCAGAGACCCGGGTTCCGTCCCGACCACAGGTGCTGGCTGTGCGGAGTTTTACATTCTCCTGTGATCCCCTGGGTTTTATCCGGGTGCTCCGGTTTCTTCCCACACTCCAAAGACGTGCAGGCTTGTAGATTTATTGCCTTCAGTAAAATTGGAAAATTGTCCCTAGTGTGTAGGATAGAGTTAGTGCGTGGGGAGTGCTGGTTGGCGCGGTCTCGGTGGGCTGAAGGCCCTGTTTCCACGCTGTATCTCTAAAGTCTCAAGCCCAAAGCGACTGTGGCCTAGAAAATCAATCACAACATGCACATATATTAATGACTGAGGTGACATGAGAATTAAGGGACAGAGGTTTCGGGGTAACGTGAGGGGGAACTTCTTTACTCAGAGGGTGGTGGCTGTGTGGAATCAGCTTCCAGCAGAAGTGGTGGAGGCAGGATCGATTTTAACATTTAAGAGTAAAGTCGATAGGTATATGGACGTGAAGGGAATGGAGGGGTATGGTCTGAGAGCAGGTAGATGGGACTAGGGGAAAACAAATGGTCGGCACGGACTGGAAGGGCCGAGAGGGCCTGTTTCCGTGCTGTAATTGTTATATGGTTATATGGTTATATGACCGAATGGAAGCGGAAAATCAATTGTGAAGTGTTTGCTGCCACCACAGCAGCTTCTCTTTAAGGTGCTCAAGCTGCTATTAAGCAATGTGCAGTTTTTAACTGAAGCAAGCCATCCCCAGCGTTGGCCCTTTGCCAAAGTGACCTGACAATTAACTGGGTGGTTGACGCTGGCTTGATGTTATGAAAATGTAAGTAAGCGAGCTGTTCAAAGTCAAGGTGGACACTTGTTATTGGCACCAGCACCTCTTTCTTTCCTCAGCCTGTCCTTTGAATCCAGGGGGAACTACCTTTACAAAGATACATGTCACTTCACAATGTAACAATGTTGAGTGGGTTATTATACATGCGCACATTTCATACTTCATTAAAGTTAAGAAAGACTCACAAGAGCCTGTACACTAGAACTACCCGACACACTAGGGACAATTTACAGTTTTACCAAAGCTAATTAACCTACAAACCTCTGTATGTGGGTACACAAAAGGCTGGAGAAACTCAGCGGGTGCAGCAGCATCTAAGGAGCGAAGGAGATAGGCAACGTTTCGGGCTGAAACCCTTCTTCAGACTGGAGAAGGGTTTCGGCCCGAAACGTTGCCTATCTCCTTCGCTCCTTAGATGCTGCTGCACCCGCTGAGTTTCTCCAGCCTTTTGTCTACCCTCGATTTTCCAGCATCTGCAGTTTCTTCTTAAAACCTCTTTATGTCTTTGGAGTGTGAGAGGAAACTGGAGCACCTGGAGGAAACTGGCACGGTCACGGGGAGAACGATCAAACTCCATACAGACAGCCTCCAGGGCCGGATTTACGTATAAGCTTGACAAGCTTAAGCTTAGGGCCTCGAGATCTAGGGGGGCCTCGCAGAGCCGAATTTACCACTAGGCTTCATAGGCTGAAGCCTAGGGCCTCGAAATCTAGGCGGCCTCCGGCCAAGGCAGGACACCTGCCGTTCAACTCTGGGCGGGCCCCCTCTCTATCTCTATCTCTCTCTCTCTGTTACTCTCTGTGTCTGCCTGCCATCCGTATCCATGTCCGGGTCATTGGGCTCTGCTCTCCGCTTGCTCCTCATCTGCCAGCACGGCAGGCTGCCTTGCACATGCACACCGCTACGGCCAGCACATCCTCCCCCCTGCACATGCGCACAACCACGGCCAGCACATCATCGGCCGCCCTGCGCATGCGCACTGCCACGGCAACTGGTCGGCGCTGGGCACTTCCTCCTCCCTTTGAATTGTGGGAGACCTGGCTGCCTCGCTGTGACCACTGAAAACCAATGCAGAATCACTCCCTGATCCTGAATCTGGAGTAACTCCCTGGAGTAACTCTTGCTTCTGGTTTCCTGGTCCTCCATAAATATTAAACTGGAGGTGGTGGAGGGCTGAACATAACAACCTATTGCATTTTATCTGTTTAATTATTGTGTATATATATGGTCTATGATATATAAACACACTGAACTTTTATCTCCTGTTCTGTATTATGTTTACATATTCTGTTCTGCTGCAGCAGGCAAGAATTTCATTGTCCTATCTGGGACACATGACAATAAAACTCTCTTGACTCTTGACTTAAGTAAAATGACTTAAGTAAAAAAGTGTTCTTGGGGAAAAAAAGCGGTACCTTAAATTTAGTTGTGCCTGGTTGGGTAACTATGGTGGGGTGAAGACTATGCCATGCTTTAATTGTGCGGGGAAACTCCATGTAGCAGCCAGAAACTCTGGATAGAAGAAACTGGGTGACGTTTCGGGTAGAGACCCTTCTTTAGACTCCCTCTGGTTTTAGTGTTTTTACTTTAATTTAAAGATACAGCGTGGAAACAGGCCCTTCGGCCCACCGAGTCCACGCTGACCACCGGTCACCCGTACACTATTTCTATCACACACATTAGTGGAGTAATTCAAATCAAGAGTGTTTTATTCTCTCACGTCCCCGTTAGAACAATGAAATCCTTACTTGCAGCAGCACAACAGAATATGTAAACATAGTACTCTGTAAACAATGTTATAAACGAGAAAACAAAACGGTGTATGTTTATATATGAATATATAACTATATCTATATCTATCTATATACTTTTAAAACTCTGTGTGTGTGTGGGTGTACGTCATTTTGCCTTTGAAACGTATCTCCTCGAAAACCAGACGCAAAAACGCGGAGATTTTTACAATTTCGGTACGGATTTATCTTATGAGTTCAGAGATCCACTCCTTGGTCAATTATTTCCCCAGACTTTGAATAAAATTGTTCACAAAACTCACTTTAAAAAAAATAAAATTGCCGCTTGAGCTGCTGACGTCACAATGCCCACATGCCCACCAATCGAGGCCCACCTGCATCCTGGCCCCACCCCCCCCCCCGCTGCCACGCCCAGCCCAAGTATGCCTCCCGCAGCTGGACTCCCGCGCCCAGCCCAAGTATGCCTCCCGCAGCTGGACTCCCACGCCCGCCTGCTTCAACCCATCTCCCCCGTACAGATGCACAGAAAGAACAAGTGTTAGGCACATCGGGAGGTCACCAGAGGTCACAGCAGGTTACAGCCGGTCACCGAAGGCCACCAGCTTGCTTCTGAATCCTTTCCTTATCCTCGATGGTAGAACATGGTGGCGATGGCAGCCGTTAATGTCGCGCGGGGCACGCGATGAGAAGGCCACCCTGGCGGCCATTAGTCCATCTGGGAAACTCGGCACAGCGAGTCAAGTCGCGCCCCTCGATCCCTCCTGCTGCAAACTCAACGCGCTGCCAGCCACGCCGCTCGCAAGTCCTTTGATAAAACCTTGTGACCCCCCTCTCTCTCTCCCCTCCTCTCTCTCCCCCCCCACCTCTCTTTCTCTCTCTTCCCCCACCTCTCTCTCTCTCTCCCCACCTCTCTCGCCCCACCTCCTCTCTCCCCCTTCTCTCTCTTTCTCTCCCCACCTCTCTCTCTCTCTCTTTCCCCCCTCCTCGCTCTCTCCCTTCCTCTCTCCCTCCCCTCTCTCTCCCACCTCTCTCACTCTCCCAAACCTCTCTCTCTCTCCCCCCCCTCCCCCTCTCTCCCCATTTCCTCACCTCTCTCCTCCCCTCTCTCCCCAACCCTCTCCAGCTGTGTGTGTGTGTGTGTGGCGTGAGTGTGTGTATGTGTATAATATATATGCATACACATAATATATATACCCCCACACACACACACACAATTTCCCTCCTGGAATTAATAAAGTTCTATCGTATAGCGTCATGTGTGTAGGAAGGAACTGCAGATGCTGGTTTAAACTGAAGATAGACACAAAAAGCTGGAGTAACTCAACAGGTCAGACAGAATATCTGAACAAAAGTAAAATATTACGTTTTGGGTTGGGTCTGAAATAGGTTCCTGCACACCTTTGGAAAGTGGAAGGAAACAAGAGCACCCGGAGAAAACCCATGCGATCAAAGGGAAAAGGAGCAAACTCCATACAGACAGCACCCATATTCAGGATCAATTCCGTGTATCTGGCACTTTTAGGCAGCAACTTTATGGCCAATGTACTGCCACATAGTCTTGAACTGAATTAAAACATACAGCAGCCTGTAAAGGGGGACATAGCGTCACTTGGAGATTTAAAACTGAAAAGTTATATTTTCATTTTTGTAGTAACCTAAGTTAAACATATAATTTTTTGTGTGTTGGAAAACAAAATATAGTGGCACAGCTGGTAGCTTGCTGCCTCACACGCCAGAGATCTGTGTTCAATCCTGTCCTCGGGCACTGTGTTGAATTTGCACATTCTCCCTGTCTCTGTAAAATTGCCCCTAATGCGTTGGGAGTGGGTGAGGAAAGTGGGATAACAGAACTTTGTGTGAATGGGTAGACAAAAATGCTGGAGAAATTCAGCGGGTGAGGCAGAGGCAGCATCTATGGAGTGAACAAAATAGGCGATGTTTCGGGCAGTGACCCTTCTTCAGACTGAGTTGAGGGTGGGGGGGGACGGGAAGAAGAAATGAAGAGGCGGAGACAGTGAGCTAAAGGAGAGCTTGGGAGGGGAAAGCAGGGATTACCTGAAATTGAAGAAGTCAATGTTCATACCGCTGGGGTGTAAACTGCCCAAGCGAAATATGAGGTGCTGCTCCTCCAATTTATGGAGGGCCTCACTCTGGCCATGGAAGAGGCCCAGGACAGAAAGGTCGGATTTGGAATGGGAGGGGGAGTTGAAGTGCTGAGCCACTGGGAGATCAGGTTGGTTATTGCGGACCGAGCGGAGGTGTTGGGCGAAGCGATCGCCAAACCTATGCTTGGTCTCACTGATGTAGAGCTGCGCTCACCTAGAGCAGTGGATGCAATAGATGAGGTTGGAGGAGGTGCAGGTGAACCTCTGCCGCACCTGGAAAGACTGCTTGGGTCGTTGAATGGCGTCAAGGGGGAAGATAAAGCGACAAGTGTAGCATTTCCTGCGCTTGCAAGGGAAAGTGCCAGGAGAGGGGGTGGTTTGGGTGGGAAGGGACAAATTGACCAGGGAGTTACGGAGGGAGCGGTCTCTGCGGAAAGCCAACAGGGGAGGAGATGGGAAGATGTGGCCATTGGTGGGATCCCATTGGTAGACAAAAAAGCTGGAGAAAATCAGCGAGTGAGGCAGCAACTATGGAGCAAAGAAATAGATGACATGTTGGGTCGAGACCCTTCTTCAGATTGATGTTGGGGAGGAACACGAAAAATAAAGGAAGAGGTGGAGACAGTAGGCTGTGGGAGAGCTGGGAATGGGAGGGGAAGAGGGAGAAAGCAAGGGCTACGTGAAATTAGAGAAGCCAATGTTCATACCGCTGGGGTATAAACTACCCAAGCAAATATGAGGTGCTGGTCCTCTAATATGCAGTGGGCCTCACTCTGGCCATGGAGGAGGCCCAGGACAGAAAGGTCGGATTCGGAATGGGAAGGGGAGTTGAAGTGTTGAGCCACCGGGAGATCAGGTTGGTTATTGCGAACCGAGTGGAGGTCTTGTGCGAAGTGATCGCCAAGCCTGTGCTTGGTCTCATCGAGGTTGATCATACGCTGAATAATCCAACCAGATTTTTGTTTGGAAGTGGAAAGAAATAATAGAAATTGCATTCATTGCAATGTGTAAAAAGAGTTGAGATACTGTATTATAATTTTGCTGCATGTCATTGTGGTATATATCATGTCTTGATTAGTGAATATGTTTAGTTTGTGACTTTATTTGATGCAGAAATAATATGTGAATGCTTCATTGAGCATAATTCCAACTGGTCATGCAAGCTGTCTTAAATGACCACCTAAACTGTCATTTGGCAACTTAAAAAGCTGCCAAGGTTGCCCAGCTAACAACAGAGAAAAAAAAATGTGAGAACCCGGCAAGGTGTATAATATTTTTGACACTCTCATAGGCCTTTCTTACACATGCTGTCACAATGCACTGTAGTCTCTAAACAACCCTTCAGTAATTTTCCTTGCCCTCCATTTCAGAATAATAGTGTTTTAAGCCAATAACTCGACACTAGCGACTGGCAATAAATAAATAAATAAAAAGTGCAGCTTTCCAGCCCCTTATCCCATTGGCCACGCTCGGCTGCATATCGGTGTCAATCTGGTGGACCGTCTTCCTCCAGTCGTGGGGGTGGGGGATGGGGAGGGGCCTCACTAGTGGAACAGCTTAGGGCCTCTCTTCATCTAAATCCGCCCCTGACAGCATCTGCAGTCAGGATCGAACCTGGGTCCCTGGCATTGTAAGACAGCAACTCTACCACTGCGCCACCGTGCCGCCCACATTTATTCCCATCTTGCCTTAAACAGAGGTAGCCCAGAGGCTTGGTGCAAGGGAGAAAACTCATGCCCACCCTGGCGTATGCACATGGCCATCAGATCCATGCAGTCTCCCACAGGTTGCAAGAAAAACATGTTGGGCAGGTTTGGCTTGGCCCATTAATCCTCAGCCAGGCCTAGAACACTTCAGTTCCGCCTCACCAATTTAGCCATGGGAAGGGGTGTACTGGGTGCTGGGGGTCAGACTACATGAAACACATTGAGATGGTTGGGACCTTTGTCAAATTCACTCTGCGGAGTAAAAAGCCCCAGTCTGTCAGCCTTGCCTCGACTCTGCCAATGTTCACAGTTCCGTGGCTGAGAGCAGATCCCCCACTTGCATGTCCTGTGGTGAACATCTTGCAGAGAAATATATTCGCTGTTAACTACAGTTTTCCAGATTTCGCTAATGTTTAATTTGCAGTTGAAACCCCCGTGGTCTTGATAAAACCCACGGGTGGCCTTGCTTTAACATATACTGCAGTCTAGGCCTGTTTAATGGGAAGCTCTGCGTTCATTATAAGGCACTCAGCCATACGACAGGACCGGGATGCCTGATGGCACTGTGGAGTGTGCTGCCTCAATACTCAAGCGGGTGGTTCGGAAGGGCAGCACCGTGGTGCAGCTATAAGGCTCACAGCTCCAGTGACCTGAGTTCGATCCTGACCTCCAGCGTTGAGTGTGCGGAGTTAGTTTGTCCTCTCTATGGCTGCGTGGGTTTCCTCCGGGTGCTCCTGTTTCCTCCCACAACCCAAAGGCTTGTAGGATGGTAGGTTAATTGCCCGTGGTAACTTGCCCCGGGTGTAGGTGAGTGGGAGAAACTGGGGAGAGTTGGTGGGAATACAGAGTGAAGAGGTTGTAGGCGAGATTGGTAGAGGAATAGATCAAGAGAATTAAGTCGAATATCTACTTGTCATACCTACCGACAATGGAACAATTAAATTCTTACCTGCAACAGCATAACAGGCCTTAAAACACAATGCAAAATAGATAACATATAATAAACAGAAAATGTCAATAATTTAATAACCACAATATTTGTGCGAAGAAACCCAAAGTCTTTAATGCCACTAAAAACAATGCATAGAGAAGCTGGGGTTTCCTTCCTAATGGGCCTGTCCCACTTAGGCGACTGTTTAGGTGACAGCCAGGGACTAATTTTAATGGAATTCACCTACGACACTTGACAACATCCTATGACAGCACCTACGACAACCTACGACAAAACCTACGTCAACCTACGTCAACCTATGACAGCAAAGATTGTCGCCACTGTCGCTGAAAAATGTTCAACAGATATGTGAAAAGAAAGAGATTAGTTAAAACAAATGTAGGTCCCTTGCAGTCAGAAACAGGGGAGTTGATCATGGGGAACAAGGGTATGGCGGACCAATTGAATAACTACTTTGGTTCCGTCTTCACTAAGGAAGACATAAATAATCTGCCTGAAGTAGCAGGGGACTGTGGGTCAAAGGAGGAATTGAGTGAAATCCAGGTCAGTCGGGAAGTGGTGTTGGGTAAATTGAATAGATTAAAGGCCGATAAAATCCCCAGGGCCAGATAGGCTGCATCCCAGAGTACTTAAGGAAGTAGCTCAGGAAAATAGTGGATGCATTAGTGATAATCTTTCAAAACTCTTTAGATTCTGGAGTAGTTCCTGAGGATTGGCGGGTAGCAAATGTAACCCCTCTTTTTAAGAAGGGAGGGAGAGAGAAACGGGGAATTACAGACCAGTTAGTCTAACATCGGTAGTGGGGAAACTGCTAGAGTCAGTTATTAAAGATGGGATAGCAGCACATTTGGAAAGTGGTGAAATCATTGGACAAAGTCAGCATGGATTTACAAAAGGTAAATCATGTCTGACGATCTTGTGGAATTTTTCGAGGATGTAACTAGTAGCGTGGATAAGGGAGAACCAGTGGATGTGGTATATTCTGGACTTCCAGAAGGCTTTCGACAAGGTCCCACATAAGAGATTAGTATACAAACTTAAAATGCATCGGTATTAGGGGTTCAGTATTGATGTGGATAGAGAAACTGGCTGGCAAACAGAAGCAAAGAGTAGGAGTAAACGGGTCCTTTTCACAATGGCAGGCAGTAACTAGTGGGGTACCGCAGGGCTCAGTGCTGGGACCCCAGCTATTTACAATATATATTAATGATCTGGATGAGGGAATTGAAGGCAATATCTCCAAGTTTGCGGATGACACTAAGCTGGGGGGCAGTGTTCGCTGTGAGGAGGATGCTAGGAGACTGCAAGGTGGATAGGCTGGGTGAGTGGGCAAATGTTTGGCAGATGCAGTATAATGTGGATAAATGTGAGGTTATCCACTTTGGGTGCAAAAACAGAAAGCAGACTATTATTTAAATGGTGGCCGATTAGGAAAAGGGGAGATGCAGCGAGACCTGGGTGTCATGGTACACCAGTCATTGAAAGTAGGCATGCAGGTGCAGCAGGCAGTGAAAAAAGCGAATGGTATGTTAGCTTTCATAGCAAAAGGATTTGAGTACAGGAGCAGGGAGGTTCTACTTCAGTTTGTACAGGGTCTTGGTGAGACCACACCTGGAGTATGCGTACAGTTTTGGTCTCCAAATCTGAGGAAGGACATTATTGCCATAGAGGGAGTGCAGAGAAGGTTCACCAGACTGATTCCTGGGATGTCAGGACTGTCTTATGAAGAAAGATTGGATAGATCGGTTTATACTCTCTGGAATTTAGGAGATGAGAGGGGATCTTATAGAAATTTACAAAATTCTTAAGGGTTGGACAGGCTAGATGCAGGAAGATTGTTCCCGATGTTGGGGAAGTCCAGGACAAGGGGTCACAGCTTAAGGATAAGGGGGAAATCCTTTAAGACCGAGATGAGAAAGACCTTTTTCACACAGAGAGTGGTGAGTCTCTGGAACTCTCTGCCACAGAGGGTAGTTGAGGCCAGTTCATTGGCTATATTTAAGAGTGAGTTGGATGTGGCCCTTGTGGCTAAGGGGATCAGAGGGTATGGAGAGAAGGCAGGTACGGGATACTGAGTTGGATGATCAGCCATGATTCATATTGAATGGCGGTGCAGGCTCGAAGGGCTGAATGGCCTACTCCTGCACCTAATTTCTATGTTTCTATGTCTATGTTTCTATGTTGAAAATTTTGCAGCAGTCATCTGTAATCGGCCAAAAAATCGCCTAAGTGGGACAGGCCCATTAGGCAGAAAAGGGGGAACAACTTAATGGAAGGGTTCAAAATCAAGAATGATTTTTGTTGGCGAGTGACAAATTTTCCAGTGATTTTCCAAATTTTCCAATCATTAGCTGGAAGATCAAAGATTTAATTATTGGAACAATAATATAAAACCTTTAGAGGTAGATGCAAGAGTAGGCCTCACTACCACTGAAATCTGTTTCAATGTTGAGTATGATCATAACCAGTCTGATCATTGGATTCATCTCCAACCTCCTGCCTGATATCTCCAACACTTTGTCCAGAATCCAGAATCTTTCCCAGTCTTCAACATAGAGAGAAGGCGAGTGGAATATTTTGACTTTGTGAGTTGTTAACTTCTACCTGACAGGGTATTTGAAATGGATTCAATAGCAGCTTTAAAAGAGTACTGGGTAAATACTTAAAACGTGATAATCCTTGTGTCATAGTGAGTCAATGAATGGCCTTAATCTTGACTGTATGTGAGTCAATGTGAGTCAATGAATGGCCTTAATCTTGACTGTATGATTTGGCAATTCTATGACAAATTTCCGCAATTGCTGGGTCATTCAAAGACACATAGTGATCAGTTCAAGGTGAAATGCCAGTGAATCTGCATTTGCCTATGACATGCCAAAGTTTTGTTGAGGACATTGGATGGCATTGTTCTGGAATTCAACCAGCACCTCTTGTACCACCAACAAGATTCCCACAACTTTTTCACATGGGCAATGCATCAGTGTCTCTCTTTAAGTTGCTGGGGGATAAGTGAAAAGGTAAAGTAACAAAGCATTTTATGGGGCAAAACGATTCATGCGGAGAGGGAGGGGAGCAGAGGCTGAGACAACGAGAATCAGAGAGACAGAGAGAAAAAGAGAGACACCAAAAGAGAAAGAGAGAGAGACACATACACATACATACATGAACAGAGTGAGTGAGAGAGAGAGGGGGAGCGAGAGAGAGCGAGGGATACAGAGAGAGAGATATAGAGAGAGGGGGAGAGAGGGAGAGATAGAGAGGGAGAGAGGGAGAGAGAGAGGGAGGGAGGAGAGAGAGAGGGAGAGAGGGGGAGTGGAGAGGGGGAGAGGGGGAGAGGGAGAGAGGGAGAGAGGGAGAGAGGGAGAGAGGGAGAGGGGAGAGGAGAGGGAGAGAGAGAGAGAGCGAGAGAGAGAACCACAAATTCCAGTGTAACTACCAGTTAGGCATCCGATTCCAGCCCATTCAATGCTAATAAAATATACATTGTGAAGAGTTTACTACAAGGTGCAATTCTACAAGTGGTACACACTCAATATTGCACACTAACCATTGCTTCCAATTATTGGTGCATGGAAGGCTCTTCCCTTGGACTGAGGATGAGAGCAGGATTTTCAGCAGGAGGCTGCTTCAGGAGTCATGTTCTTCACAAGGGATGCATGTGAGATCGCTGGCTTGTTTCCAGAAAACATTGTAAGTATTTGTCCAGTCAAACAAAAATCCCGCTGCCTCTTCTGACAATCACCTTGGATCTGTGTCTTCTTGTTTCAAACACCCCTTTGGGTGGAAACAATTTTTGCCCGATATACTCCATGGAAGTCCATCACAGTTTTAATGCTGACACTCAGAAGTGGACATGAATGATTCCACTACATTATTTAAAGAAAGGAGACTCCACATATAGCCCGGGTTCCACAGGTAACACCACAAAAACCAAGAGAAGATGGTCATGCATCACATTGTTTTAAGTGACATCTTGCTGTGCACAAGCTACTTGCTAGATATCTTATTTAACTTTAATTTCATCTAGAGATACAGTGCAGAAACAGGCCCTTCGGCCCATCAAGTCCACACTGACCAGCGATCCCTGCACAATAACACTGCCCTACACACATGGGCCAATTTTACATTTACACCAGGCTAATTAACCTACAAGTCTTTGGAGTGTGGGAGGAAACCGAAGATCTCGGAGAAAACCCACGCAGGTCACGGGGAGAACATACAAACTCTGTACAAACAGCACCCGTAGTCAGGATCGAACCCGGGTCTCTGGTACTGTAAGGCAGCGTCTCTACCGCTGGGCCGCCCCATGTTGTAACAGCATTAAAATCAGTGATTTGACTAAATACACTGTGATAACATAAGTTTGAATGATATCCATTTCTAGTCAATATTCCTAATAAATGTTACCTCTTGCCATTCTCGCATTTTTATTCTCTCAGCTAAATGAAGCTTGTCATCTTTCTCCTAAGTTCATGATATTGCAGATATGGTCTATGGTCTTCTCTCACCTTGTGAGGAAAGCACAAGCATACACCAGTGTGTTTTGCTCTGAGCATAATTTTACTTCGGAGTCACGTGAGTGACTACGTGAAGACCCCGCCAGCACGCATGCGTGACATATCGTCTACCGCATTGCGCATCGACAGGCCGTGGAAGCGCTGCTCCACCAGCGGTAAGTTTGAATCCTGAAGGTAAGTTTTTCAACTTAACTCCAGGTCTGTTTTTCGCCTTGCAGGAAGCTCTGTGCACAGTTTCCTGCTGGAGATATTGCGTCCCCTACACCACGGGGAAATCCCGGCTGCGAGAATCGCGGGGATGCCCGGCTGGAGGGGGAACGTCTCCACAGACTTCGCGGGGAATCCCGTCTCCAGGGACCATGAGGGATCCCGGCTGTGGTAACTGCGGAATGGATTCTGCGGGGAACCGCGGGAAGATGCTGGCAGCGGGGTGAACCCGGCTGCAGGAAAACCCGGCCGCGGGAGCCGCGGGAATGGGAGCAGCAGGAAGAAACCCTGCTGCAGGAAAACCAGGCCACGGGAGATTCTGGCCTCGGGTTAAACCCGGCTGGAGAGAAAACTGGGCCACGGGAAGATTCTGGCCGCGGTGTGAACCCGGCTGAAGAAAAACCAGGCCGCAGGGACCGTGGGGAGAAGCAAACCACGGGATGAACCCGGCTCGGGGAAAACCCGGCTGCGGGGACTGCGGGAAGACCACGGGATGAACCCGGCTCGGGAAAACCCGGCTGTGGGGACCGCGGGAAGGCAAACCGCGGAATGAGACCACCTATAATGACTAGATTAAAGTATGCAGGGGATGGTTCCCTGGTCACGGCTAACCAGCCATTTTATGCCTGCAATCCATATAAGGTTCTATCACAATACACAACATCAGCGGGATCATGGCTGTATTGGCCAGTCAGGCACTCCGAAATGCCTGAAGCGGGAAGCTGAATTAGCAAGACCCGTCTGGTAAGGTAAATGGATGGACACAATGAACATTACCCCTCAGTGTAGCGAGAAATGCATCCATCGCCACGTACCTTAAATCCTGGCGATTCCACATCCATTCTCGTTTTCTGCTCGATATGCCAATGAAGTTAGGTAAAACTATATACCGGATACTTTTACTAGATTGCATCCATGTGGTTTACATATAATAGCACCAGACTGTATCAAGTTAGACTTGAGCATGCAGATATGCATATTCGCACAACCCTTTATCCACAGAATTGCACCCTAATATGAATAGGTTAACTCATGCAAAACCCATCGCCTCCGTAACTAAAGATGGGTATATAGTAATAATCCATCTTTTAACATAGCATCAGTTAATTAAATGACGAGTATTGATGAGGTTAGTGGGGCAATGCTGAATACTGTTTGTCCACAATGGTGATTTTGCCAGCTGGGAATAGGGCCCGTGAGCTTGCTCCTTTGCACGCCGTAAAGCTCTGATGGTGCAGAAGGCGCAATAGCACAGTGACCAATATATATCAATCCCAGACAATTTATAATTTCTGTTGGTATCAACTTAAATTTACTGGATGGATAAGAATCCAATTCCTGCAGAATGGTTTGTGGCTGATACCGCTGATTAGGCAAAATACAGTGTTTTAGAACATCACCCCAGATAGCCCATAAAATAATATCTTAGGTGAGCCCAGTGGAAACTGTTCTCCTGTTGTTAGACAGTATTGCAGTTGTCTATTCAGAAAGCCTATACTGCATTTGCGAGTTGAACCGGTATCTTTCATTAGTGATAATGAACAGCTCGCTCTGTTGCCTGTTTTGAAAGCCAAGTCATCTAGCATAAACAAGTGTAAATTTACCCAACTTGTAAATGGTCCACATACCTCATATATCGGAAAAGAACCAGACCCACCTCCCTTCATGGTTATAGGTGGTCTATGGTAAGCCCAAGCTCCTGGCGCGGGGTTCAAATTTTCCGTCCCAGATTTGAGAGGTAGATTGCTGGGGTATGTGGACCCATATGGACCCTGATACGGACTCAGTTTTTGGGCCTTGGCCTGAAAGCCTGCCTACACAGTGTTTGAAGGCTGCCCTCCAGCTCAAGTGAAACGCTTGCTGATGCCGGGTTATTAGAGGCGTGGGGTGTGTTGTCTATGGGTCAACACACACTATGACTAGATGTTAAAAAAACTAGTAAATGACTTGCCAGACTTGGGAAGACTGCTCCTGCGGTCTGATATTGTGCGCAACTCAACACCATAAACTAAAGGTTTGGTTGGATGTGGGACTGACATTCTAAGTTCAGTGGTCCATCATGGGGTTTGAACAAATCAATACCAGGGGAGTGCCTTTCTGTTGCCGGCACGTGCCTTCTCAGCATTTTGGCTGAGGCGAGGACAGAACTAAATCCATTTTTCAGGGTTTTCACCTTCTGTTCTAGATGAGGGTCTTTAATACTCGACACCCCCCAGGGAGGTGACGCAAGAGAACATGGGATGTTTAAACATTGGATACTATCCCTGCCACCTGGGCTCATCACTATTACCAAGGGTTCTGCTCTATGAGTACTCTGAGGCTGCACTATGGGTCCAGTTTGGCTTAGCTGTGACTGGACAAGATGATTATTCTGCATGGAATTACATTTATGTTATCACTAATCAGCAGATATCGCCAGGGACATTAGGTCTCAAACTAGTTTGCTGGCATATCCATGGACCTTCGTTGTATGTGGCACACATCTACACCAGTTTGCTAAGGTCTCTAGAGCCTTGGGGACTGAACTAGCAATGATTGATAGTCACAGGGAGCCTCACTAGAGAATCACTACAGACCATCGGCGGTGGTTTATATGGGTTCGGGGCAGGAGTGAACACTGACATACAAGTCTCACTCCACCCAGGCTGCACTATATCAGCAGCAGGGGATGGACGTTCACGGGACCCACATCCTAGCGGGTGCTGCAGGATGGTCTACAAAAACGATTCCAGTAGAACTACCCTTGCCAGAACAGGGGTATTAGCCAACTTTTTCAGTCTGTGTTATAGTTCCTCCCGGGTGCAGGATTGGTTAATATTATCATAAGTGTACATTATAGCATCAACCATGTCTATTTCCTTTGTCATGTCTTAATTGCAATTAAAATTAGCTCTTCCACTGTGCATGAGTAAATGCTGGACTCGTCCACGGATGAAATCACAGTGCTTTGAAATCTTCCGTAGTCACTCCACGTGACAACGAAGTAGAAATAGTAATGATTTAATGAGAACTTAACAGTTGAAAATATTTGATCTTATTTTATGAAGAGAACAATGATCGGGATTGCTTGCTCTCTGCCCCCAAACCCTCTATTATAAGGTCACTGGTATATATTAAGTCTCTCTCTATCTACTAAGTAGTCATGGTTATCTGTGATGATTCACCTGCTGCATTTGAAAGAATGTCGCATGCGTTGCTGCGGGGTCTTCACGCTAATCCCTCATCAATAACACCTCATAAAATAAAGATCAATTTTCAAACTGTAAGTTCTATTTTATCTTACTATTTCTTCACATTGAATCAATACGTGAGTAAGAAGGTTTCTATCCTCATACTGTTTACTATCGTCCTCCAGAGGGCTGTGGCAGGTTACTAAAGACTAATCACATTGCATTCTAGTGGAAAGGGATTCCAATAGTCAGGTCAGGATTGGTGCATCCGACGAATGGGTCGTTATGTGACTAAATATTATCGGCATGTAGTAGACATTTTTTCACTATGAGGCATAGCCTTCGTGTGCTGCCTGGTCCCACATCATGGAACATTGGGCAAGCATTTGCTTCTCATAGGATGTGTTGCATGTCGAAAATGGTAATAACCTTTGGTGATCATGTTACAATATGCCTGTGAGAACACTAGAACCAGAGTCCATTCACTGAGCTTGTCCTCACTATTTTCTGAACACAACATTCCATTACGCAAAAAACAACAAAACAAACCTTGCTTTTTCCCAGTCTTACAAGATTTGATTAATTGAAAATGCAGATGGAAAACGAGACACTCAGAACCCACCTAGTCTTATGCTGACCCCATTGGATCACCCGTTAGCTAGTTCTTTGTTATACCCGGCTTTGCATCCACTCGCTAACACTCTAGGGGCAATTTACAGGGGTCCCCCCCCCCCCAAAACGGGAATTTCACCGCCAAAACCTGCTCACTCACGCTATGGGATGTGGGTGAGAGAAACCGTAGCACCTGGATAAAACCAGCTCTCACAGATGTGATTAAGTTGAAAACTCACACACACAGCTACAGCACTAACACGAGATCAGGAATTGAACTGGTTCCAGGTTGAGGCAGCAGCAGCATCCATCTGCTCAAATGTGCTGACTTAGTATAGCATGCACCTATAATATAATCACAGCACATATATAATTGAACACGTGCGTGGGTCTTCCCCATTTCTGACCTTGAAAAATGGAAGTTAAACCACAAACAAGGACACAATGCCAGATCATAAGAGGAAATTGGCAGGAAGATTGTTAATAAACCGTTTAATTAATCGTGGACACAAGACTGCAGATTGTGTGAATCTGGAGCTACAAAACAAAACTGCTTGGGGAATTCCTCAGCAGGTCAAGGGCAGCATCTGTGGATGCCAAATAGCACAGTTGGGGTCAGGTGCAGCTAGACTGGGCCCACCACTTAAACCACAGCACTGTGCTCTTGTTGCCATTGGCCCTCCAGGGAGTACAAAATCAAAATTGTCAATTCCTTTACCCCCATTCCACACCGACCTGTTCTGACCTTCAAGCCAGCCTCCGGCGGGTGTGAGGCCATATAGCGCTTAACTAGTTGGACAAGCACCTCGATATTCTGCCCCAGTCATCTACATCCCAGTGGCATGAAGTATTGAGATTCACTGACTAATTTCAGATAACGACCGCTCCATCTCGGTCTCTCTGTCTCGCCAGATGTATCAGTCATTGCTCACAACCCCTGCCCTCCTCTGCACAATCTTCTGAGAATTTATTCCCAAGGAAATGAGTGGTACGTTAACATATGATAACGGCACTGGGCCTGAGAGTTTCGCTGGAGTATTCGAAGGGACTGTGGGCGGACCTCAACTATGAAACTTACCTCGAATAATAAAAATGATTGTGGATATAGAGTGGATGTGGAGAGATGTTTTATCTCTGTGGGAGAGTCCAGGGACCCAAAGGCCATAGCCTCAGAATAAAAGAATGTACCTTTTTAGAAAGGAGATGAGGTGGGAAACTTCTTTAGTCAATGGGTGGTTGAATCTGTGGGGATTTCATTGCTACAGACAGCTGTGATGGACATCAATGGGTGATATTTAAGGCCACATGTGACCGATTATTGATAAGGTTTAGGTATCACGGGTTATGGGTGGGAGAAGGAGAATGGGGTTGAAAGGAGAGATCAGCTATTGAGCTCAGCCCATGATTTGAATGGCAGTAGAGGACGTGCATGGGTTGAATCGATTGGCATAATTCTTCTCCTGCAAACTTTTGGAGCTTCATCCCCCACCCGCCACCCATTTTTTTGTTTGTTATCACATTTTACACACACTGTCTTCTCATCATCACCCTTCTCTACTGTTCCCATCTGTGAGCAAACCACCTCCTACTATTTTGCTCTGTAAGACTCCACCTTCCTTTCACACATCAGGATTCCGTTCAAATCTGCAGCCCTGGGTTATCTCCCCCCCCCCCCCATCCTAATTACACTTCAGCCTTTGAGTTTTACCGACACTTCTGCTCTCCCCCACACTGACTACATCCACCAATTCCCACCATTCTCCTCACCTTAGATCCACCTTAGCAGAGCGAGCAGCACGTTGCCTACACGCAGCCCTCAACTCTTCACAACTGGCTGATCGCCACTCGTATTTTGTTACATGTCCAGAGTAAGGCGATCTCGATTGGAACCCCCATCTTCGATTGTCCATTTCCCTTTCACTGAATCTGCCTGGGACTCGCTGAGTTACCTCCAACAGTTTTTTTGTTGTTTTGGTGGTAATAAACCGTTACAGAATATTATTGGGAGGAGGCTGAGGGTTTGCGGTTTGAGTGCTCTCATGGGAGGGTGAATTATGAGAATGGTAGTCTTAGTTGTGTTGGCGGGAGAGGTTTCATTTGGTGTGACTACTTACACTTGTCACTTTCGTTCTTCTGTGCTTTGGGATTCCATCTTCTATGGTTGATCAGTAGTCATCACAGTGCAGCTTAGTGAGATGCACTCATTATAGACGGCACCTGATGCAATCCACTAGCATCCCCCTGTCTTAATATAATTAATTTGAGGGACATCCCCACCCCCTTGATAGGGGGGAAGGCGTTGTAGAAAACACCCAGAGAGCAGGTGCAGATTGAAAAGAATATAGTAAGAAAGTATGCCTCATTAGCAACAAAAAAACAAAAAAAAAAGACCGCTTGAAGGCTTCAAATCCACACACAACTTCATATCCCCTCATCTCACCCAACCCACCCTCTCTACTCCCACCAACCCCCCCCAGCTTTTGCTTCCCTTACCCCGATAAACACTTATACTCTCTCATCCGCACTCGCTAGTGCTGCTTGCTGTGGTGTGACTTCGGTGTTTACTCTGCATGTGTGAGGTGCTACTGCACCAAAACTGAGCACATGTTTCGGCATTGTCAGTTCTGGCCATTCATGTGGTGGCAAGATATAAACACCTTGTATTTCACCAATATCCCTGCTCACAGCAAGATGACAAGTGCAGGCAGGAAAACCTTTTTTACATTGTAAAGAACAAACAATTGCCAGTGTGAACGGGTGTGAAGGAAATTGCCTTTGTGTTAGAAAATTGGATTCATGCGTTGCGCGATGTAATTGCATCAGTATTTACAGCTGAAGGTAAGAGGGGAAATTTATCCTAGTCCTCCCAGAGGAAGGTGAGAATAAAATTTAGGTGTGCAATAGACCTCATGCTATAGATTTGTCGTTTAAAATTAAAATAAGTAATGGAATGAAACGTAATTGCTCTAGAAACTTCGACATTTTTCCTTATCTACTGGATCGGGTTTCTTCTTCCCAGGTTTTCTTGGACAAATTTTTAGAAAATCTATTACAAAAGATTTTCCAACTGCAACAGCTCTCGTCTAAGCTGGTGGTTTACCAATTCTAGTAAAGTGTTCTTATTGCATTGATAGTTCCCAACCATCATTTCTATTAATAAAAAAACGTTGACTGGGATATCATAAACAAGACTTGCAGTATTTTCGTTGATAAGTTACTAGGCACAATGATTACTGTAGTGGGGAGGGACTCAATAACAACAGACAAGACAACAAAGTGTGCCTGAGTATAATCAGGTTCAGGTTCAGGGCAGGAATCAGCACATCTTGGAGAGAACATGGGAACTTTAGAGTGATTGTTGATGCAAGACTAAACATCAAAACATAGAAAATAGGTGCAGGAGTAAGCCATTCGGCCCTTCTAGCCAGCTTCTCCATTCAATATGATCATGGCTGATCTAAAATCAGTACCCCTTTCCTGTTTTCTCCACATATCCCTTGATTCCATTAGCCCTATGAGCTCTATCTAACTCTCTCTTGAAAACATCCAGTGAATTGGCCTCTACTGCCTTCTGTGGCAGAGAATTCCACAGATTCACAACACTCTGGTTTCAGGCTAGGACTCTTCTTCATAGTTCAAGTTCAGTTCTGATGCCTGAACGGTTGAGTTACTCCAGCACATTGTATCTTTCTTTGCCAACCAGCATCTGCAGTTCCTTGTTTCTACAGAACAGATAATTTGGCCAAACCAGTCTATGGCAGCACAATGGTATATCCAGTAGAGAGCTGGTTCAATTCTAACATCTGGTGCTCTCTGTGTGGTGTCTGCATGTTCTCTCCGTGATTGCATGGGTTTCTTTAGGCTGATCCTGTTTCCTCCAATATCTCAAAAATATGCAGCCTGGTAGATCAATTGGCCACAGTAAATTCCCTGTACTATGAGCATAAATTGTCGAACTGCAGGGGAGTTGAAACAAGAAGAGCTGGACCGTCGACAGCTTATACTCATAGTAGAGGCAATTTACTGTGGCCAATTGATCTACCAAGCTGCATATTTTTGCATGCTGGTCCCAGAAGAGGATCTACTGTTATCCAATGCAATGGCAATATGGGGAGAATTAGATGGGATTAGTGCAGGCACTCAGGGTATGGGATTAGTGCAGGCACTCAGGGTAGGCAGTCAATCAGCTTTTAAAAATCTTGAAAACCGCGCATGCGCCGATTGTTCTCCTCTCCGGTAAGCAGTCAGATGACTTTTATAAAGTAATTTGACTTCAAAAGCCTTATCTCTTAATAATGTATTTAAAATCATATAGCTCAAAGAAATTTACTTAAATACTTACCACATTTGTTGTACACAAACTCCATTCTTCTCTCTTTGTTTCTTAAGATACTCTTAAGATAATGACAATCCAAATTTGAAAAACGCGCCAAGAAACTTGCGCTGCACATGCGCAGTACACTGCGCAGCACATGCACGCAGTCCACGGTGCAATTTCAGCTGCCTTTTTAGACCGTTGTCATTGAAGGCTTGAAGTAGCTTCGGCGGCACGTGAGTTGCACGCAATTTCGCGTATGACATGAACTGTGGATGAAAGGCACGGGAGGATTATGCCTACCCAAGAGATCGATCTCTTAGATAGGCATGATTCTCCCGTGCCTTTACTATTTATATTTAATAATTACCATTTTATAATTTTAGTCGGGGTAGGCACTGCCTACCTTGCCTACCCTGACGGCACGTGCCTGGATTAGTGTAAATGGATGCTTGAGGATTGATGTGGACTCTATGGATTGAAGAGTGTTTCTGTTTCATATCACCCTCTGACTAAAGACTATAAATAAGGACAGAATGACTGGGAACCTTGAAAGTATTCATAGATCAGAGAGAAGGGATTGGTTTGTAAACAACAACCTGAAACCTTAACTTTTCTTTCTGCACAAATGTTGCCTGACCTGCTGGGTATTTCCAGTATTTCTGGTTTCATAACAGCTTTCCCCAATATGTAGTAGTTTGCATTTGAATCATAGATAAAATCATAACCACTGAAATAGGCTCTTTGGCCAACCCTCCCAAGAATGGATCGACTGGGCTTATATTCACTGGAATTTAGAAGGATAAGAGGAGATCTTACAGAAACCTATATAATTCTTCAGGGATTGGACAGGCTAGATGCAGGAAAAATGTTCCCGGTGTTGGGGGAGTTAAGAACCAGGGGCACAGTTTAAGAATAAGGGATAGGCCATTTAGGACTGAGATGAGGAAAACCTTTTCACCCAGATTTGTGAATCTGTGAAATTCTCTGCCCAGAAGGCAGTTGGGGCCAATTCACTGGATGTTTTCAAGGGAGAGGTAGATTTAGCTCTTAGGGCTAATGGAATCAAGGGATATGCGGAGAAAACAAGAACGGGTACTGATTTTGGATGATCAGACATAATCATATTGAATGACGGTAATGGCTCGAAGGGCCGAATGGCCTACCCCTGCACATGTTTTCTATGTTTCTATGTTTCTTCCATGTCAACCAAGGTGTCCAGCTAATCTGATCTTACTTGCTCCTGTTTGACCCACATCCTTCTGATTTGTCCTATTTGGACAAATATCTTTAAAATGTTACTAGACTAAGTGGGACCCATTGTCACACGGGAGGCCTGGTCCCCCAACACAATATTCCACCACTCACGCATAGCCCCCAACTGCGCAGGTGCAGCTGACCGGTTCCCGTTGTGACGCCACTGATCCCCACTCCTCCCCTCACCCCCCATTCGCCCCTTGCCTTCCCCCCCATGCACTCACTCCATCCCCCCTCAATCCCCCTCCCCGCGCACTCTTAGCGTCGCTCCGGCGGTGCAGCCATTCCCGTCCATTGGGTTCCCATTGTGATGTAGAACACACAGGTATTACTGTGCAGGCGCAGCTCCTGGCTTCCGGCTCGCTGTGGTGGCCGCCACATCAAACACAGCCCCCACTCCCTCTCCACACTCTGCTCACTCCACTCCTTCAGCTTTATTTTCCACGCTGTCAGTGATTGACAGCAGGTATCGGAAGGGGCGTCACCGTCTTGGCGAATTACAGGAGAGAACACCAATCTGCTGACAGAAGAGACCAATCTGCGCATGCGCATTTTTAACGATTTTTAAACCGTGATAAATTTTGTAATATTCCACCGATCGGAACAAAACTTGGTGCACTAGCAGCACAGGAGAATGGCGCGTAAGGTGGCGAAAAATCGTATCATTACCAGGTACCATTTTTGCGCAAATGTAAAAACAACGCAAAGCAGAAGAGGACAAGATTAGAGTCTTCGTTATGTTTAGATAGATAGAAAGTAGATAGATGAGTCATGGAGATATATAGCTTTTGGATTTGTGAAAGTAGATCATGAACTACCACAGCTCTAAGCGGACCACTGCCGCCGCCGCCGCTGGAGCACCGCAGCTCCGAACCAGTCCGCCGCCGCCGCTGGAGCACCGCAGCTCTGCGGGCCGCCGCCGCCGCTGGAACACTGCAGCTCTGTGGGCCGCCGCCACCACTGGAACACCGCAGCTCTGCGGACCGCTGCCGCCGCTGGAGCACCGTAGCTCCGAACCAGGTCACCGCCGCTGGAGCACCGCAGCTCTGCGGGCCGCCATCACCGCTGGAGCACCGCAGCTCTGCGGACCGCCGCCACCGCTGGAGCACCGCAGCGCTGAACCAGGCCGCAGCCACAGCTCCGCCATTAGGCCTCAGCACAGACGGTGATGGGGACACACATCCCCCCGAAGGGAGAGACTAAGACTCTGTTTCTCCCACCCTTCCCACACATACACAACCTAATAAAACAAAATTCTAACCAACAATCTCAAAAGACACAAAAAAAAACAGATGGACTGCAGGTGAGCCGCAGCTGCCAGCCAGCGCGGCCACTTCCGGAATACTGGCTGAAAGTATACCATTGTAAGGAGATACAAAGGAGGTTAACAAGTAGGGAAGTTGATTTTATGCAGGCATATGTGAGGTCATCCTTAAGACTGAAGAAGGACACAAGAAATGCCGAAAAACTGGAAGCTTTAAGGTCCAAAAACACCCGTGCCAACAATGTAACTAGATTACACCATGGTCAGGTACAGAAAACTGATGATGCAATGTTGCATCTATACACAGAGGACCAGTGCACAAGGGAATAGAGGGTATGCTCCAGCTTTACAAATCTCTTGTTCAGCCACAAATGGATTGCTGGAAATAGTTCTGACACACACTTTAGCAATTACGAAGGATTACAGGATTATTAACACAAAAAAGCATATTTGGCTCAACCCATCCATGCTGATATTCAAAAGCCTTTTTTCAGGTTTTCCTCATCTAAATCTATCAAAGTGAGCCTCTATGTTTTTCTTCCATTTAGTGGTAACTGTCCTCTCCTTAAATGCATCTATGCCCTTCACTTCAACTACTTCCCATGGGGAAAATGCTCCGTATTTTCATCATTTAAGTAAAGGAATTGCTTCCAAATTTCCTTTTGAATTTCTTGGTGACCACCTTACAATGGTGGTCTTTGAACGTACTTTTCTCCACAAATGGAAGCATTCTCTGTATCCATTCCACAAGATCCCTCCACTGAGTGACCTCTTGGTAGATGTAGAGAAAGCGCTTGCATTTGAGATGGGGCGTAGTACCAAAGAGGCAAAGCCAAAGAATTAGAGCATGCTGGAAAATACTTGCATGCAAAACATGCAGAGGGTGTTAAAAATTTGAAATTCTCACTGCAAAATTAATTGCTACTCTTAAGTTAGGTTTTGTTAACCGTATTCATTAAAGGATGTGAGGAAAGCTGAGGGCATGGTGACTAACAACATATCAGTTGAAATCCTACCAAATTGTGCCACAGACTGTAGTGTAGAATTAGACTTGTGTCCCTGCTGCAGCGATAAAATAAGATTAATTGGTCATGTTTTTTATTCTTTAACCTTCATTAATCCAATGAAGTTGTGTTCATTCTATGATGGAGTTGAAGCAGATTTCTTGTTCAAGGCCAGTGAATGTTACATAGAATTGCATGAAACCGTAACATGAAAACAAGGAATTTGGATCAATAGGCTGGTGTTTATGCTCCTCCTGAGTTTTCTCTTCATTACATCGGCATGATGGTGCAGCAGTAGAGTTGCTGCCTTATAGCACTTACAGCGCCAGAGGCCCAGGTTCGATCCCGACTACGGGTGCTGGCTGTACAGAGTTTCTACGTTCTCCCCGTGACTGCGTGGGTTTTCTCTGAGATCTTCAGTTCCTCCCACACTACAAAGACGTACAGGTTTGTAGGTTAATAGGCTTGGTATAAATGTAAATTGTCCCTAGTGTGTGTAGGGTAGCATTAGTGTGTGGGGATTGCTGGTTGGTGTGGACTTGGTGGGCCGAAGGGCATGTTTCGCACTGTAACACTAAACTAAACTAAACGTAAATATTGTGTCAGTATATCCTTTGATCCTCCTTCATTTACTTGGTTTCTCCTTGATGTATCACCTTCTCGTGGCAGTGAGCACCCACCGCTCAATAGGGACAGGAATTCCTCTTGAATTCCCCATTGATTATTAGCATTTACATCGTTCTTAGTTTTGGTCATCTTAACATCCCACCAAAACACATACACACACATGCATACACACACATGTAAGTGCATGCATATGCCGCCATTGCCAATGCCGCTATCACCATCAAAGTGAAAATAAAATTTTATCAAATTGGCTCATAATTGTACTTTTTTTTTTCTGCTGGTCTCAGATTTCAGTGTGATAGCCTAATGCCCCTGTCCTACTTAGCAAACGCGAACGGAACCCTCTGGAGACTTTGCGCCCCACCCAAGGTTTCCGTGTGGTTCCCGGAGGTTTTTGTCCTCCGGCAACCACCTTCAACTAGCATCACTACTGGCTTCGACTAAAAAATTACTGATTTTTAAAACAGAAACCACTTTCGACCATTAGGGAGACTGACAAAAACCCCTGGGAACTGCACGGAAACCTTGGGTGGAGCGCAAAGTCTCCAGAGGTTTCCGTTCAGGTTTCCTAAGTGGGACTCCTCACTGACCATGAACACAGATGCACCTCAGCCTCCTGCTCTACTCTCTGTACATTCATGTGGGTTTGGCTAAGCACAGCCTCAGTTCCATCTATAAATTTGCTGATGATGCCACTGTTGTTGGCGGAATCACAGTTGGTGATGAGTCAGCGTGCGGGAGAGAGAAAGTACACCTGGTTGAGTGTGCTGCATCAACAACCTCTTGCTCGACCTCAACAAAACCAACGAACGTCATTGATTTCAGAAAGGGGGGGGTCAGGAGACCACGTGCCGGTTTGCACTGGAAGGCTGGCAGTGCAGAGACTTTGTTGCCTCAAATTCCTGGTCATTAACATCTAGATGACCTGTCCTGGCCCCAGCACGTATATGTAATAATGAAGGAGACATGCAGGGGCCATTACTTTGTTAGACTTTTAATATTCTAACAAACCTCTACCAACGCACTATGGAAAGTGGCTTGACTGGTACGACATTTAAAGTTCAGAGGGAGATTAGAGCTTAGAGAGATATTGCATAGAAACAGATCCTTCGGTGCACCAAGTCAATGCCGACCATCGATCATCCATACACTAGTTGTATGTTAACCCTTTCATAACCTGCACACTAGGGCCAATTTACAGAAGCCAATTAATCTACAGACCGGCACGTCTTTGGAATATGGGAGGAAATCCCACGCGGTCACAGATAAAACATATAAGCTCTGTGCAGACATCACCCGTAGTTAGGATCAAACTCGGGTCTCTGGTGCTGCAATGCAGCAGCTCTACCACTGTGCTACTGTGCTGCCCCTAATTCCAATGCACAGGAACGCAAGAGGCAGTAGGGAGGCTGGTCAACACCGCCTGCCACATCATGGGCACAGACCTCTGCACAACTGAAAGCATCTACATGAGCTGTTGTCTCTAACATCTAACAGCAAGGATCCCCACCATCCGAACCATACCCTCTTCTCATTGCTAGCATCAGGCAGAAAGTACCCTTGAAGTCCCACACCTCCAGGTTCAGAATCAGCTTCTCCCCTACAACCATTAGGTTCTTGAACCACCCAGCAGAACCCTAATGCACTATATTAGACCACCACTATATTGCCATGAACTAATAGAGTTTTTGCACTAATGTCTTGTTTTTTTGTGCAAACTTTTTATTTTCTAAGTCTTGGATAGCTTATGTATAACTTATGCATTGGTTTGTTCTTTAAGTCTATGTGCCTGCAATACTGCAGCAAGCAAGGTTTTCATTATATCTCACTGAACTTGTGCATATGGTAATAACTACATGACTTGGCTTTCTCCCTGCCTCTCTGAGCTTTCTATATTGGAATATGGAGACCAGAACATTGCAACATTCCCTGGGTACTTCAACACCACAACAGAGTCCACCTCGAACCTCAGATAAACTGCTTCTGTAGTTAGTGGCTGAAGGCATTGCCAGACGCATGTTCCATCTACACACTGTGCTACATCAACTCATAACCCCAGTGGGAATTCATTAGGGCATAAACCAGGATTCCTTCACTTTACTGAAACTGAGTATTCCAGCTGGATATCACTTCTGTGGTTTAATAACCTCTGCATATCTTCCCCACACCACAAGTTTGTCAATAGCTACTGTGTTTGGCACATGAATGATGAATATGACCCGAAGGCAATAAGTCATGCATTGAGTTACAGCCCAGCAGATTAAGTTTGAGGTATATTGAGTTTGCTGAAATGGATGCAACTATTCTTACTTTTATAAGAACTCCTCGCACTGCAAGAACAGCCAAAGGAGGGACGAGTGTTCCAGAAAAAGGAGACATAGAAGAGCTGCACACAGGTGCTTCAACTCACTGCTCTGCAAGCTACTTCAAGATGGCAGCCCCCCTTATGTCTCTGTCAGCCCTAAATAAAGGCTCAATAAGCCAATCCAGGAAACCTGTGTGGTCATGAGGTCATAAGTGAAAGGAGCAGAAATAGGCCATTTGGCCCATCAAACCTGCTCCACCTTTCAATCATGGCTGGTCTATCTCTCCCTCCTAACTCGGTTCTCCTGCCTTCTCCCCATAACGCCTGACACCCGTACTAATCAAGCATCTATCTCTCTCTGCCTTAAAAATACCCATTGACTTGGTCTTCTGTGGTAAAGAATTCCACAGATCCACCACCCTCTGAACAGTGCATGAACAGCGGCAACTTTAACCATTATTTTATATATGGTTTATACTGGTAGGAGGGATAGACACAAAGTGCTGGAGCAACTTAGTGGGTCAGGCAGCATCTTTGGAGAAAACTAATACATTACATTCTGGGCCGGGGGCCTTCTTCAGATGGAAAATAGGCAGTGGAGGGGTGGGGGGAAAGAGCTGGAGGTGAGAAATGATCAGGCAGGCTGACGACTCGAAATGTCACCTATCCTTTGTTTCCAGGGATGCTGCCTGACCCACTGAGTTACTCCAGCACTTTGTGTCTATCTTTGGTATAAACCAGACCAGCATCTGAAATTGTTTGTTTCTACATGCTGGTAGGAGGCAGGGAGGCACAAAATGCTGGAGTAACTCAGCGGGACAGGCAGCATCTCTGGAGAGATGGAATGGGTGACCCTCAGTTGCGTGATGTGAATGATGAAATTAAGGCTCTGGTTCTACGTTCAAACATATTGTGAAGTCAGTTTGATCATTTCTCCCAAATGCCTCATCATTTCAATCCTCCATCTGCTTCATCTTAATGTCCACTAAATATTATAACAACACCATAGAATCATATATCACAGGAGGGGGCTATTTTGCCTATTGTGCCTTTGTCAGCTTTTTGAAAGATCAGTAATTACTACCAATCTCCTGCTTTTACCCGGAAGCCCTCCAAATTTGTTCCCTTCAGATATAGATCCATTTTCCTTTTTGCCAATTATTATCCAATCTGCTTCCACCACACCTTCAGGCCATGCAATCCACGTCCTAATTTGGTGCAAATGAAAAAAATCGCCTCAGGTATAGAAGCTGGGAAGTCATGTTGCAGTTATATAATTTGTTGGTAAGGCCGCATTTAGACTATTGTGTTCAGTTCTCGGCACCATGTTACTGGAAAGATGTCATCAAGCTGGAAAGGCTACAGAGAAAATTCATGAGGATGTTGCCAGGTCTGAGCTATAGGGAGAGGTTGAGCAGGCTAGGACTCTATTCCTTGAAGCACAGGAGGATGGGGGAGAATCTTATAGAGGTGTATAAAATCATGGGAGGAATCGATTGGGTAGATGCGCTGTCTCTTGCCCAGAATAGGAGAATCAAGGACCAGAGAACAGGTTTAAGGTGAAGGAAGAAAGATTTAATAGGAATCTGAGGGGTAACTTTTTCCACACAAAAGATGGTAGATGTATGGAACGAGCTGCCGGGGGAAATAGTTGAGGCAGGGACTATTGCAACATTTTAAAAATAATTAGGCAGGTATACGGATATAACAGGTTTAGAGGGATCTGGACCAAATGCAAGCAGCTGGACTAGTGTAGATGGGACATGTTGGTCAGTATGGGCATGTTGGGCCAAAGAGCCTGTTTCCACGCTGTATGACTCTGCTATATTCCCTTTGTTGGATCTTTACCCATTCACTTAACCAGTCTATTTGTCTTTGTAGCTTTCCTATGTCTGCTTTACAAATGATGTTCCAAATTATCTTTGTGTCAAAAAAATAGTAAGCGCATCTTTGGTGCCTTCATCTAAGTCACTTATATGAATTATAACAAATTACGGTCACAGTAATGATCCCGCATCACTCATGATTTTTTACCATGCAGACAAAAGAGCCATTTCAACACCATTGTGCCAGAGCTATTACACTCCAAATTTTCCGAGTTGACTGTGCCTGAACCCCTCTGTCAGTGGATCACCAGCTTCCTGACAGACAGGAAGCAGCATGTGAGGCTGGGAAAGCATATCTCGGACCCGCAAACACTCAGCATAGGAGCACCGCAAGGCTACGTACTCTCTCCTCTCCTCTACTCTCTCTACACCAACGACTGCACCTCCACAGACCCCTCTGTCAAGCTTCTCAGGTTTGCAGACAACACAACCCTGATTGGACTGATCCAGGATGGGGAGGAATCTACCTACAGACAGGAAGTGTCACAGCTGGCGTCCTGGTGCCATCGCAACTACCTAGAGCTCAATGCTCTTAAGACAGTGGAATTGATTAGAGACTTTAGATGAGCACCCCTTCCCCTCACCCAACTCACCATCAACAAAACCACAGTCACATTTGTGGAGTACTTTAAGTTCCTGGGAACCATCATCTCCAAGGACCTTAGTGGGGGGCTACCATCCACTCCACAGTCAAAAAGGCACAACAGAGGATGTACTTCCTACGGCAGCTGAGGAAGCACAATCTGCCACAGACATTGATGGTCCAATTCTATACTGCCATCGTAGAGTCTGTTCTCACCTTCTCCATCATGGTCCGGTTTGGCTGAGCCACCAAGGACGACACCTGGAGGCTGCAGCGAATCGTCCGATCAGCAGAGAAGGTTATTGGTTGCAACCTTCCCT
Organism: Okamejei kenojei; assembly: GCA_035221665.1. NCBI lineage: Eukaryota > Metazoa > Chordata > Chondrichthyes > Rajiformes > Rajidae > Okamejei > Okamejei kenojei. The sequence continues at coordinate 70,789,208 of CM069139.1, forward strand.
CCATTGATGAACTGTACACTGCAAGGGCCAGGAAGCGAGCGGGCAAAATCATCTCTGACCCCTCTCACCCTGGCCACAAACTCTTTGAATCACTTCGCTCTGGAAGGTGACTCCGGATTGTCAAAGCTTCCACAGCCAGACATAAAAACAGTTTGTATCCACGAGTAGTTGCTCTACTCAACAGCCATAAATCTGTAGCCTCCCTTTGATCTGGTATTTTGTTGGTTCACATGTTTGATCAATGGTGTTTTATCATTAATGTTTTATTATTATTAATGTTTAGTGTTTTCGGAGTCATTCGTAACTGTCACTGTATGTCATGTTGTTACTTGTGGTCGGAGCACCAGGGCAAAATCCTTGTATGTGAATGCTTGGCCAATAAACTTACTTACTTCTGTTGAATATTTTGTGTTGGTCAGCCAAACTATGATACCTACTATACCATGGGCTTTTATTTTCCATTGTAACCATTTATATAGCACGTTATAAAATGAACTCTGGAAATCTTAGTATAGGACACCACCAGTTGCCCTTCATGTTCAGCAAGTTAATTTTTTTTTAACACAAATTGGTTAGGAGAACAGCTTCTGAAGCAGAAATAAGAAAGGCACAGTGGTGCAGCGGTAGAGTTGCTGCCTCACAGTATCAGAGACCGGGTCCTGACTGCAGGTGCTATCTGTGTGGAGTTTGTACATTCTCCCTGTGACCATGTGGGTTTTCTTTGGGTGCTCCCGTCTCTTCACACATTGCAAAGATGTGCAGGTTTGTAGGTTCATTTGCTTCTGTAAATTGCCTCTCGTGTGCAGGATGCAAAAGTGAGATAACATAGAACTAGTGTATGGATAATCGATGGTCAGCATGAACTCGGTGGGCTGAAGGGCCTGTTTCCATGCTGCATCTCTAAACTAAACTAAGCTACACAACAATGACCTCAACAATAAACCTCTGTGGACTATCATTAGTTGCACTAATAACTTTAGGGGTGGTTTTGTACTAAAAAAACAGTATTGCAGTTATTAATTCATTTTGTTGTATTATCTATCATTTATACTCTTTTTTTACTGATCTGCTATGCTGCTGCAAGTAAGAATTACACAGTTTTGTTGTTTTGCACACTTGACAATGAAACACTCTTGACTCTTGACTCTCGTTACTTCATCAAAGAACTGCATATAGAAATATAGAAACCTAGAACATAGAAAAAATAGGTGCAGGAGTAGGACATTTTGCCCTTCGAGCCAGCAACATCATTCAATATGATCATGGCTGATCATCTAAAATCAGTACCCCATTACTGCGTTTCCCTATATCCCTTGATTCCTTTAGCCCCAAGAGCTAAATCTAACTCTCTCTTGAAAGATTCAGTGAATTGGCCTCCACTGTCTTCTGTGGCAGAGAATTCCACAGATTCACAACTCTCTGGTTGAAGAAGTTTTTCCTCATCTCAGTCCTAAATGGCCTACCCCTTATTTTTAAACTGTGACCCCTGGTTCTGGACTCCCCCAACATTGGGAACATTTTTCCTGCATCTAGCCTGTCCAATCCTTTAAGAATTTTATGGTTCTACTAGACTAAGTGGGACCCGTTGGGTCCCTGTCACATGAGAGGCCACCACTTACCTGTTCCCTCAACCCAATCCATTCCCCCAACGTAATATTGCATCACTCACCCATGTTAATTCTGGCCAAATTGGAGATGCCAGGACACTAAAATTGAGTAAAGGCTTCTGGGCTGCTAGGCCATTTGGTCAATTTAAATGTGCCTTCTGCAGAAATGGACAAGCTGCAGAATGGTGTCAGCCTGTCTGGAGCCCAGATAAGAGTTGCAGGAACACAATGGAAAATCTGCCGATTTTTACAATTAGGTATAAATTGCTTGGAACGGATTGGGTGAATGCAAACCAGACATACACATTGTAAATATTGTTGCAAAGCTTTATTTTGCTAGATGTTGATTGGGTTATGTGTTGAGCCTTGTCTGGGTTTCATGAATATCCAGGCACATGTTGCATAATTCATGTCTGTTAACTTGCAACTAGAAACTTCATCAGATACAATGTATTCATCACTGTATTATTGGGTTGGGGAAATGTTTATCATGTATTGTGTTAATCAATATCTGTTATTGGACTGTATAGAGACCACCCCCATGTGGTTTGGTCCCTCAAGGATCGGGGACCTATAAAAGGCCGCTCCCACGAGGTCCATGGTCGATCTTCTAGGGGAACGCTTAGGACTGCATGACCTTCTGGAGTGTCTCTGCTTGCACGAGGCTAGGAGGGCTTGGCCAGGCAGATACAATGATCGAAACTGTGGTGGTTAGGTATAGTAGCAGGAACCGTAATTGTGTTTTTCCAAAATAAAGTTTAGATGAACAAGTGCTTGACACAGTATTTTATTCTGAAACTAGACTGGGGGGAAGCTTAGAACAAGCTATTTAAATTGGGGGCTTGTCTGGGATCACAACGGATCCCCAAATACAAGTTTGCAATCAAGGGTGGTGACCTGTTTCAATCACGAGTGCAGAAATCGAGCCCACTGTGCGGTTTTCGCATTGATTTTCCGCACTTCGCTAGTCAGAGTGGATAGATCATTCGCAGGCTTGGGAAAGGGTCCCAACGAGATCATAGAACAGATTCTAGCAAGCACGATGTGGTGGATAGCACTCCTTTGGGTTAGGGGCCCATAGAACAGGGCAAGGAGTGGCCCAAAAATGTGGTCATAGTTGGCTGGCTGCAGCTGCTTAATGAGAGCCTGATACGCTTCAGAGGCGAGGGGTGGCCCACTGTCCCAGATTTGGTATCCAATTGGTGGGGTATTGAAATACAAGTCTGGTTTACAGGCTAAGCGGTGAAGCATTTGACCTGTAGTTGGGAGCACTAATTGGAAGGGTGCGTTCTGAAAATTGGAATCGACTGCCAGCGGGAAGAGGCTAGGCGCTGACCCCCAGTGCCAAGCAAAGAGGTGTGTTTGTATGAAGCTATCTGAGTTCATCCCTGAAGTGACAGATGATGAATCTCATAAAGGTACTGGGCTCGGTGGCTAGAGCATAGATTGGCTGGGAATTATCTAGTCCATTCAAGATTTCATTGGGCAATTTGAATTCGAGAGCCCGCTAATGTGGAGGGATAGGCACCAAAACTAGTTGGTCCGAGAACGAGTCTAGATTTGCAGAATCAAATTTCCAAATACAGAATTTCACATTGAAGTTCTGCCCGTGCGGTAGAATTTGAATTCTGTGTAGATAGAACTTTGGAGTTTGTGCATGTCTGTGATCAATTCCAAATAGCGGCAGATCAACAGTGAATGGTAACCCTCTGATCGATTGTTGATTAGTACCTGATTGCAAAGAGTAACAGAGAGACAGAAACCTGCTTTACTTGGTTAAAAGAACCCGGATGCGAGAGGTACCCCTAATTCTGTAGAACTTAGAGAGGACGGATAGGGGTCCCCCTATATAAGTCCAGTCTTAGCAGGGGAAATTAACATTTAGGAGGAAAAGTAGTCCATTTAAGGAGTAGTACCCCTCAGCAACCCTAGGAAAGGGAAAAATCTTCGGTATCAGAGGGAGAGGTTCACTGATTGATAACAGTGTGACGCGGTATTGAGATCGAGTGTTTGTAAACTGTGCGCTAGCATGTTAAATTATTATTGTAAATTGTAAAAATCCAGCATTGTCTTTTTTAGCATCTTTAGTGGATTCGAATTGTATAAATGCTTTGTGTATGTAAAAAGATTTAATTCGCGGACTGCTACTTGTATTGTCTGTGTGAGTGCTTAAGGGTTTTTCGGTGTTAGATAATTGAAGTAAAAGTGCATTAAATTGAATATTTGTATTTGTTTAAATCGGGATTGTAGTACTGTTAGAATTACTTAATTAGAAAGTAATTTTAGAATAATTGAAGAGGAGCGATTGAGTGGGTGATTGAATAACGGTTGGGAGAGATTGAAAGAACAATTGAGTGAGAGGTGTGAATCTGATAGGCTTAGTCATTGTATGGGAGCGATTCCAGTGACCTTGGAGTCTGAAAGGAAGGAGCAAGTATTGAATAGGTGTGAGTGTCTGTAATTTTATTTTATATTGTATCTATTGTGCAGAAAAATGGGGAATGTCTCAGAGAAGGACCTATCAAATATACCCGAAAGCCCAATAAGAATAATTTGTGAGAAACTTCCGCATGAAGCAGAAAGATTAAGAGGATTATCTGGGAAATTAAATAGCGTTTCGAGGAACGAACTTTGGCCAATAGGTGGACTAAAATCTGTAGTAGGAATAACCTACATAGAGACAATTGTTAGACGATATGGAAACAGTTTATTGAGCTTATTGAAATATGGAGAATGTTCTTCACTGAAAGAAAAATAAAGAGATTGTTCTGCCTTCTACTTTAATAATGGCTGCATTCAAGTTAGGGATTAGAATGGAAAAAGAGAGAACTGGTCCTTCTCTGGACATTCAGGAACAGGGAAAGGAAGATAGTGGAAGCCGACAGCTGGAGCAGGAGCAGGAGCAGGAGAGAACACTAGCTTTTAAAAGAGAAATGACTAAGATGGCTCTCAAAGGGGAGGTGCCGACTAAAATCAAACTTATTAAATTTAATAAGAGTGCTGCGGTATCTGTGGACCTCGAAGGGAGCCCAATATACACAAGGGTGGGCAGAATTTTTCAGAGTGGAGCCACAGCATTCCTCACAGTGCTCTCATATTCTCAGTTCAGATACACCATGCGCAGCTTGCGAGCAGGACGCTCGGAGGAGTCAGCAGTATCTTCAACTCCACCCACTAGATTCAAATCCAAAGTGGAAAAATCAGGAAAGGACACTCTAGCTCCTATGATTGCTCAACCAGCGGAGGATAGTATGGGGGGATCAAGGAGCTAGAGGGAAGGTTCCACTGAAGTGGGTACCAAAATTAATTAGGGAAACAAGTGGGAAGGTTAAAGAATCCTTCCTAAAGCATAGTGATTCCGGTAGCTTTTCTGAGGGTGAGACAGCAGGAGGATATGATATCATCCTGATATCGATAGTATTATTAGGTTGTAGCAAATTCCCGACGATGTGGGTATAGAACGGATTCCCCGTAGGCAACTCCCTAGTAGGAAGCTACTCCACCTTTAAAATTAGATCCTGCAGTAGATGTAAATGATCCCCGGGCCACAGACATCCACATTTCAGCGCAACCTGGTTCAACGGCAGCTAAATCCTTTCAAAGACCCGAGTTTTCACTCGTGGTGATCACGTACAATTAACGTAGTGGGAACGTCGGAACTCGCGCAAGCAACTTATCGACTCATGGCGCTAATGGCAGGTACCCGTGAAACTTGTTAACTCGTGAAAAAAATCAAACATGTTTGATGTTTTCCACGAGTCAAATTTACTGTTCAAGTTAAAAATGGAAACATTTAAACTTGTTGTAATAACGTAGTGGCCCGTGCGTTTACCTTAGTGACTTGTGAGTCTACCGTGGGCACTCTTCAACTCAGCGGGCAGGCAGCATCTCTGGAGAGAAGGAATGGGTGACGGGATGACATTTCCAAATTTCTGCTGCATCTTTGTGCTCCATCTCAGATGGTAAAGCTGCAACTTTAAACTGACATATGACAATCTTAACTCTTCACATTTTACAGGATTGGATGCGAAATCAGTGATATTCTCAGCCATTCTCCGTCACATATTGAGAGAGGGACGGGGAGCGGGGAACCATGGTGGATGTCTAAAGGATGTAACTCCAGGGCACTGCCCCACACACTGACCCTTGACTGAAGCCCAGGGACCGCTCAGAACAGACAAGTCCACCCTCTTTAACCTGACTCCCCTCCTCGTTCATTCTGCTGGAGCCCTTCCTCAAATCCCACCGGGAACAGTTGAGCATCCCAGTTAAAAGGTGCAGCAGGTGTCCAGTGGTGTCCAGGACATTTGGTGCCATCTCTCTGACACACACAGGTAGACAAGAAAGCGTCAGGGGCACGGGGGTGGTGGTGATGGGCAGACACGGACTGTGGGAAAGTCCCTGTGTGGAGGCTGATCCTGTCTTCATTTAGATTGTGCTGATTGGAATTATTACTGTCACTCTCTGTATTACCCTCTTGATTTCACATTGTTTAGAAACATAGAAACATATGCAGGAGTAGGCCATTCTGCCCTTCGAGCCTGCACCCGCCATCAATATGATCATGGCTGATCATCCAACTCAGTATCCCGTACCTGCCTTCCTCCATACCCTCTGATCCCCGTTAGCCACAAGGGCCACATCCAACTCACTCTTAAACATAGCCAATGAACTGGCCTCAACTACCCTCTGTGGCAGAAGTTCCAGAGACACCACTCTCTGTGTGAAAAAAGTCTTTCTCATCTCGGTCTTAAAGGATTTCCCCCTTATCCTTAAGCGTGGTGACCCCTTGGCCTGGACTTCCCCAACATCGGAACAATCTTCCTGCATCTAGCCTGTCCAACCCCTTAAGAATTTTGTAAGTTTCTATAAGATCCCCTCTCAATCTCCTAAATTCCAGAGAGTATAAACCGAGTCTATCAGTCTTTCTTCATAAGACAGTCCTGACATCCCGAGGAATCAGTCTGGTGAACCTTCTCTGCACTCCCTCTATGGCAATAATGTCCTTCCTCAGATTTGAGACAAAACTGTACGCAATACTCCAGGTGTGGTCTCACCAAGACCTGTACAACTGAAGTAGAACCTCCCTGCTCCTACCTCAAATCCTTTTGCTATGAAAGCTAACATACCATTCGCTTTTTTTCACTGTGCTGCACCTGCATGCCTACTTTCAATGACTGGTGTACCATGACACCCAGGTCTCGCTGCATCTCCCCTTTTCCTAATCGGCCACCATTTAAATAATATTCTGCTTTCCTGTTTTTGCCACCAAAGTGGATAACCTCACATTTATCCACATTATACTGCATCTGCCATGTGCATTGCCCACTCACCCAGCCTATCCAAGTCACCTTGCAGTCTCCTAGGGCATCCTCCTCACAGCGAACACTGCCCCCCAGCTTAGTGTCATCCGCAAATTTGGAGATATTGCCTTCAATTCCCTCATCCAGATCATTAATATATATTGTAAAGAGCTGGGGTCCCAGCACTGAGCTGCGTTACCCCACTAGTTACTGCCTGCCATTGTGAAAAGGACCCGTTTACTCCTACTCTTTGCTTCCTGTTTGGCCAAGTTCTCTATCCACCTCAATACTGAACCCCTAATACCGTATGCTTTAAGTTTGTATACTAATCTCTTATGTGGGACCTTGTCGAAAGCCTTCTGGAAGTCCAGATATACCACATTCCACTGGTTCTCTTATCCACGCTACTAGTTACATCCTCGAAAAATTCCACAAGATTCGTCAGACATGATTTACCTTTTGTAAATCCATGCTGACTTTGTCCAATGATTTCACCACTTTCCAAATGGCTGCTATCCCATCTTTAATAACTGACTCTAGCAGTTTCACTACCGTGTAGACTAACTGGTCTGTAATTCCCCGTTTTCTCTCTCCCTCCCTTCTTAAAAAGAGGTTACTTTGCTACCCCCAATCCTCAGGAACTACTCCAGAATCTAAAGAGTCACTAATGCATCCACTATTTCCTGAGCTACTTCCTTAAGTACTCTGGGATGCAGCCTATCTGGCCCTGGGGATTTATCGGCCTTTAGTCTATTCAATTTACACAACACCACTTCCCGACTGACCTGGATTTCACTCAATTCCTCCTTTGACCCACAGTCCCCTGCTATTTCAGGCAGATTATTTATGTCTTCCTTAGTAAGACGGAACCAAAGTAGTTATTCAATTGGTCCGCCATATCCTTGTTCCCCATGATCAACTCACCTGTTTCTGACTGCAAGGGACCTACATTTGTTTTAACTAACCTCTTTCTCTTCACATATCTATAAAAACTTTTGCAGTCTGTTTTTATGTTCCCTGCCAGTTTTCTTTCATAATCTATTTTTCCTTTCCCAATTAAGCCCTTTGTCCTCCTCTGCTGGTCTCTGAATTTCTCCCAGTCCGTCTGGTATGCTGCTTTCTGGCTACTTTGTACGCATCATCCTTTGCTTTGATACTATCCCTGATTTCCCTTGTTATCCACGGATGCACTACCTTCCCCGATTTATTCTTTTGCCAAACTGGGATGAACAATTTTTGTAGTTCATCCATGCAGTCTTTAAATGTCTTCCATTGTAGTCAACCCTTTTAGAATTAATTGCCAGTCAATCTTGGCCAATTCACGTCTCATACCCTGAAATTACCTTTCTTTAAGTTCAGAACCATTGTTTCTGAATTAACAATGTCACTCTCCATCCTAATGAAGAATTTGTTACACCAAGGTTTGAAAGCTCACAATGCTGTGCTTCCAGTGATTGTGATTGAACTGTAACATTGCAGTTTCATCAGCTCAATAAACGAGCATCAAGATAAAGGATCTTGATGTGAAAAGTGACTTTGTGTGTACCGTGACCTGCGTGGGTTTTTTTTCCGAGATCTTCGGCTTCCTCCCACTCTCCAAAGGTGTTCAGGTTTGCAGGTTAATTGGCTTGTAAAACTTGTCCCTAGTGTGGGTAGGATGGTGTTAATGTGCAGGGATCGTTGGTCAGCACAGACCCGGTGGGCTAAAGGGCCTGTTTCCACGCTGTATTCTCTAAAGTATTTAAATAGACAAGGCAGGGAAAGGATAAGGACCTAATTTGAGCAAATGCGATTAGAGCGGATGGGTGAAAGGGATGCGAAGGGATGGTTCTGTGCTGTTTGACTTTGTAATTCTATTATCAGGCAATGACCATCTCCAACAAAAGCGATTGGTAACACTTTTCGAACAACATTCATTGACAGTCCCGGGTCCAATGATATGGGCTCCACCACGGTTGGGAGTCTGTCCTTGCTGCAGCCTTCTTCCACTTTCTCAGCCGCCGGCCAAACACCATCCTCGGCCAGTTCCACTGAGGTCATCTTCTTGGGCCGAGCTTTGTCAGGGACCTCCCCCTCCACCTTCCTGCCATGAGGCCAGCTTACAGGATCTAAGGCACACGCATATGTCTCCACTATAAGGTGGCGACCCTCAGAGAAGTCCCAGCCTCACAAACAACTCAACACAATAAATAATGTAAAGCAGCCTGGGGCAAGATGGTCTGCCCATGATTTAAATTTTAAACGTCATCCCATCCCCCATTCCTTCTCTCCAGAGATGCTGCCTGCCCGCTGAGTGACCATACTGAGGGAATTCCCACGTATATGAAGCAGAGAGAAACGTGAGTTCTACATGGCTCTGCCCGACTTTTGAGAATGGATTCTGTGATTTGTACATACTCCCCATCCCTGCTCGCCCACCCACCCACCAAGCCAGCCAGCCGGACCCATCCTCGTTACATTTCCAAGAGAATGGGGCAGAGAGCTGGGGCAGCGCTGGGATGGGAGCAGGGCAGATGAGGCGCACCAAAGGAACAAACAAGTTGATGGCTGCAAGGGGCAGGCGGCAGTGGTCTTGTGCCCCAGCGAGGTAGACCGCTCTTTCCCCTGTTAATGCACACACAGAAAGAGAGAGATGAGAGCAGAGAATGATCCCAGCCTAGCTCTGGCACTGAACGGTGCGCATTTTATCTTTGTATGTCACATCAATAGACGTGGCCGCGCTGAATTCTATTTTCAACTCAAAGCCGCAGGATGGAGCTGTCTTCTTTTTACACTGCTGCTTCGCCGCCACCTCCTCCTTGCTGCACAACGGCAGCGAGTGCGGGGCCAAGATCCTGCCCAGTGTTTTAACGTTCTTAAATTGAATAACTTTCAATACTGAATCAGAATATACTTACTGTATGAGATGCTGTCCAGCTCCTCTGTTTGATACTTAAAAAAGCTTTCATTCACGGTTGGCTCAAGAGTAACCCGGGAGAGGAACTTGGTAACTCGGGAGAGGAACTTGGAACATCGCAGAAATTAGAAGTAAACGGCAAACTTAGTCATACCCGTGGGAACTCGGTTAAACTCTTGTTCATAAACTTGGAGTCTCGTACACAACCATGAGTCTTTCACTCGGGGTACCTCGTGGGTCAACTCGCACCGTGAGACAGGCCCATTACTAAGAATCCAGAAACGGGAAATAACTTCGAAGGAAGATAAGGAGGAGGAGGATCTTAAAGCGTGGATAGACATGCCATTCCGAGAGCCGACTTTCCCTCGGTTTGGTTGGAGAGGGTATAGAGCAGTTAGATCTGATCAATGCTACGACTGTGGGGAATCAGGACTGGAGCCAATCATGCCCTGTGGGGGAATACCGAGAAGGAAGGGGGCAATAAAGAGGGCCACGGGGTTTAAGAAATCAGTGGATCTCTCGAGGTTACAGCGACACTTGGGACACTGAAGGTAGAGGAAGAGGACACTGGCCAGGAGATCAGGGGGTAGGGACATTCTGGCAGCCAAATTCATTCCGGTAGCCCTGATCTGCCAGCTAATACAAAGTATGAAATCTGAGGGCATCCTCACATGGCCCAAAAACAATAATAAATTATAACATGAAAGAACGCCAACCTTTAAGAATCCAAGGAAGAGAGTCACAAAGAATCTAATTGGGATCGAGACACCGCGCTAAAAGGAAGGACTACGAAAAGGGAAACATAGTAACTGGTGGCAACGAGAATAAGAACTAAGGAGAACTGAATTGGCTCTAGGGAGAGAAGAAATGAACTTAGTGTGCAGGAGGTACGGGAGTAGGGAAAGGAGCTATTGTACTAACTTGTTACTAAGTTGTTGTGCCTGCAGAACAGTACAATCGACAACATACTATCTGGGGAGTGAGGTAAAGAATATGTGGACGGGCAGAAGACACAGCTCAGGTAAAGTAGCTCCCCAGAAACAGGGACCAACAGCAAGGAGGAAATGATACTGTCCTGTCCCTTTAAGACACATCTGGGAAGGCCAACAGATAGAGAAGGCTGCTCCTCAGTATCACCTACATCAAGGAAGAAGAAGAAGATACCTACTCTAGTGGCCAAATTTAACATCATCTAGCTTTTGACACTAGTGAAGGAGAAAGAAAATAACACCATCCAACCTTTTCTAAAAGATACAGACAACCTATGTTGACTATTGGGGCGAGTTCTAATTTGAAGAATTGAATTTAAATTTGAAACAAGATATTCCTCTGTGGTTTGGGGCAAAACACCTACTTTGCGTCTAAATTATACTTATTAGAAATAAATTTATAACATTTTGAATTCAGTTTCTAAATTGTATGGTAATGAATTGGAGGGACTTTAAAGTTTGAGATTTGGAACTGACTTGTGAGATTTGGTTTAGGAGTATTTAAAGTTTGATTATTAATTGGGTATTGTTATTGTCTCATCCCCAGACAGGCAGCCAAAGATTGGAAAGATTATTCAGAGAACATCAGGAAAGAATGGAACTTGGGAAGATCTGGTAACATGGAAGAATTATTCAAGGAACATGAGAGTTGGAATTGGAGACAGTAAAAAAAGAGGAACTGTGAACAGCAAGACTTCCCTTTAAGAGACCAAAGTTAGCATATTAAAGATTTACTTAGAGGTAAAAGGAAATTAGTTATGAGAAAGAACCCCTGTGGACTGAGAGCTGAGTCAACATACTAAGGAAGAAGTACTGGATGAGAAATCTATTGAATTAAAAGGAGGAATAAAGAAATGGGTGTTGAGAAATCAGAGTCGATGTATTTGACTGGTGTATCTAAATTTGTTTAACCCTTGATAGTAATACAGCTTCTATTATTGAGGTGGAAAGAAATTGTCCCCAGATTCAGCATTCTTGATTGGCTTTATGATAAAATTGACAACATATGGAAATTGATTGATTAAATTTGAACAGCTGGGAATTCCACATGAATTGGAATGGAATTGTGTTATCGACCACAAAGGTTTCCAGAGGGCTAGTGTGGACATTGTGGGCCGAATGGATTCTTGGGCTGGCAGCTCAGTCACTCAAGCCTGTTGTGCTAGCAGCTCACTCACTCACGGCTGGTGGGCTCGCAGTTGACTCACGACTATTCCTTGAAATTTCATTTCAAGCAGGGTAGAAGGGCACCAAATTCAAGTGCAGTTTCGTACCATTTCAAGCAGCGTGCAAGGCCACAAAAGACAGCGAGTCATGACCTCTCCCTCCCCCATCTTGCAGAGACTGAGCCACGCCCACACTTCCGGGTTTTATAGTCCATCCCCCCTCCCACCAGAAGGGGCGTGGCCTTCATGGCATGATTGACAGGAGAGAGAATCACAACATTTTTTAAACACTAATTACTTTTTTATTTTTAATCGATGGGAAAAATCCTAGGCACCTGATGAGCGGAGGGGGACTCTAAGATGGTCAAAAATCACAGCTGTACGTGATAGTGTTTCTTTCTAAAATCAAATATAAAGCGCAAACAGGAAGTGGTCAAGATTAGACTTATAATTATATAGAAGACAAGGCAGCTTTAATTAGGCAAGGCAGCTCGAATTAGGCAAGGCAGCTCGAATCAGGCAAGGCAGCTCTAATTAGACAAGGCAGCTCTAATTAGGCAAGGGATCTCGCTTTAGCACTTTCAAAACCAAAGGCAAGGCAGCTTACTTTAGCACTTTCAAAACCAAAGGCAAGGCAGCTTGCTTTAGCACTTTCAAAACCAAAGGCAAGGCAGCTCGCTTTATCACTTTCAAAACCAAATGCAACACAGCTTGCTTTAGCACTTTCAAAACCAAAGGCAACACAGCTTGCTTTAGCACTTTCAAAACCAAAGACAACACAGCTTGCTTTAGCACTTTCAAAACCAAAGGCAACGCAGCTTTAGCACTTTCAAACCAAAACACACTTTTGCATTTTCAAACTACATTTTCAAACCACATGAAGGGCAATGACAGGTCACTAAAACCACTCACAGTTTAGTAGACATGTGTTCAGTGTTATTCACAGCTCAGACTGAGAATTGCAACCTCTCGCTCCCCCATCTTGCAGAGAACTGAGGCACCTTCATACTTCCGGGTTTTATTGTCCCTCCGGAAGGGGCAGGGCCTTCAGGAAATATAATCTCAACATTTTTTATACAATAATAACTCTTTTATTTTTCATCGATGGGAAAAATCCTCTTGTCCTGCGCAGCGGAGGGGGACTGAGTAAGATGGCCAAAAATCACAGCCGTAAGTGGCAGCGTTTTTTCTGAAATCAATATACAGAACAACAGGAAGTGGTCAAGATCAGACTTTTAGTAATATAGATAGATAGATAGATAGATAAAATCCTCTCTTATCCTTCTAAATTCCAGTGAATACAAGCCTAGTCGACCCATTCTTTCATCATATGTCAGTTCCGCCATCCAGGGAATTATCCTGGTGAACCTACGCTGAACTTATACAAAAATATGGCAGCTGATTTTTTTTTTTGTAACCATAGGCTTTCGATTATGCAACCTTTCCTCTTATTCCAAATGGGCTTTCACAGCAACTCTGCTGGGAGGCCCTTGTGAAGGTATCACAATCGCAGAGCTATCGAACGAACATCAAAAGCACAACAAAAACACTTTCCCCTTAGATCTATAAAAAACACAGCAGATCAATAACATATTGTATTGGGTTTAACAGTCTCCCAAAGCACATTGTGTCTCCAGGCACAAGTTCTTTTCAAATGTGTTGCTCCAGTAAATGTCAAAGATTTTTCAGTTACATCAGTTTCTTTTTGGCTTCGATGCTTTTCCCTTGAGCCTCGTTGCCTCCAGTTACTTCAGCAGTAATCAAACCACCAGGTGGGAAGATGGAAGTGGTTAGAAGCTGGATGGATTTTGTGAGGTGTTCCGATGAAGTCTGCGGATGTATGTTAGACATATAAGGAGTGGTTTTGACCAGGCCTTGGCTTTCTACAGAGTCGGCCACATTGTCCGCTTCCAACATCTTGCGACCCTGAAATTGGTGACACAAGTAGAGAGAGTGGTAAGGAAAGTGGATGGTGTGCTTGCCTTCATAGATTGGGACATTGGGTATAAGAGTCTGGAAGTCATGTTGCAGCTTTATAAGACTTGTGGTTGTGTGCAGTTTTGGTCATCCCATTACAGGCTTTGGAGAGGGTGCAGAAATAGTTTACCAGAGTGCTGCCTGCATTAGAAGCCATTAGCTATAAGGAGAGATTGGACAAACAATTGTTTTCTCTGGATCAATGGAGGCTAAGGATAGTCCTGATGGAAGTATATAAAATTATGAGAGGCATAGATAGGGGAGACAGTCAGAACCTTTTTTCCAGGGTAGGAACGGGTGTAAAAGACTACAGGGCATAGCTTTAAGGTCAGAGCGGCAAAGTTTAAAGGGATGTGTGAGGCAAGTTTTTTCACACAGAGAATGGTGGGAGCTTAGAACACTCTGCCAGGGGCTGGTGAAAGTAAATACAACAGTGCCATTTTAGAGGTGCGTAGATAGGCATATGGATTTGAAGGGTATCTGCAAATCAATATGGATCATATGCAGGCAGAAGGGATTAGTTTAACTTGACATTGTGTTCAACACAGATATTGTGAGACAAAGACTTGTTTCTGTGCTATATTGTTCTATATTCTTTGCATCAACTTCTAATCCCTTTATCCATTAATTTTCGATCCCTTGCCCTCTCCTGTTTCTAACCTACAGGCTGTCCTTACATTTTTATTGCACCTCCCAATGCTCTTTACAGTGATAGAAAAAGACACAAAGTAACTCAATGGGTCAGGCAGCATTTCTGTAAAGATGACGTTTCGGGTCGGGCCCTTCTCCAGGTTGATGGGAGAAGGCGGGAGAAAGCTGGATGTGAGGTGGGAGCAGGATGAAGCCTGGCAAGTGATAGGTGGTTACCAGTGAGATGGGCTTTTCATTGATATGCTCGGACAAAATCCAGAGATGAAGTAAACAAGAGTGAGTGAGATAAGAAGAAAGTAAGTAAGTAAGTAAGTATATTGGCCAAGTATTCACATACAAGGAATTTGCCTTGGTGCTCCGCCCACAAGTAACAACATGACATACAGTGACAGTTGCGAATGACTCAGAAAACACTAAACATTAATAATAATAAGACATTAATGATAAAACACCATTGATTAAGCATGTGAACCAACAAAATGCCAGATCAAAGGGAGGCTACAGAATTTTGGCTGTTGAGTAGAGCAACTACTCGTGGATAAAAACAGTTTTTATGTCTGGCTGTGGCAGTTTTGACAGTCCGGAGTTGCTTTCCAGAGGGAAGTGATTCAAAGAGTTTGTGGCCAGGGTGAGTGGGGTTAAAGATGATCTTGCCTGCTCGCTTCCTGGCCCTTGCAGTGTACAGTTCATCAATGGAGGGAAGGTTGCAGCCAATAACCTTCTCTGCTGATCGGACGATTCGCTGCAGTCTCCAGGTGTCGTGCTTGGTGGCTGAGCCAAACTAGACCATGATGGAGAAGGTGAGAACAGACTCTACGATGGCCGTGTAGAATTGGACCATCATTGCCTGTGGCAGATTGTGCTTCCTCAGCTGCCATAGGAAGTGCATCCTCTGTTGTGCTTTTTTGACTGTGGAGTCAATGGTTGCCCCCTACTTAAGGTCCTTGGAGATGATGGTTCCCAGGAACTTAAAAGACTTCACAGATGTGACTGTGGTGTTGTTGATGGTGAGTGGGGCGAGGGGAGGGGGAGCTCTCCTAAAGTCTCCAATCAATTCCACTATCTTAAGAGCATTGAGCTCTATATTGTTGCTACGGCACCAGGATGCCAGCTGTGACACTTCCTGTCTGTAGGCAGATTGCACCCAATCCTGGATCAGTCCAATCAGGTTTGTGTCATCCGCAAACTTGAGAAGCTTGACAGAGGTGTCTGTGGAGGTGCAGTTGTTTGTGTAGAGAGAGTAGGAGAGAGTATGCAGCCTTGTGGTGCTCCTATGCTGAGCATTTGCGAGTTCAAGATGTGCTTTCCCAGCCTCACATGCTGCTTCCTGTCTGTCAGGAAGCTGGTGATCCACCAACAGAGGTGTTCAGGCACAGTCAACTCGGAATGTTTGGAGTGTAGTAGCTCTGGCACAATGGTGTTGAATGCAGAGCTAAAATCAACAAACAGGATCCTCGCATTGGTCCCCTGGTCGTCTAGGTGCTGTGGGATGAAGTGCAGGCCCAGGTTGACTGCATCATCCACAGATCTGTTGGCCTGATATGCAAACTGCAGAGGGTCCAACAGGGGGTTTGTGATATTTTTCAGCTTGGCCAGCACAAGCCCTTTGAGTGTCTTCATGACCACAGAGTTCAGTGCGACAGGCCTATAGTCATTAAGACAAGTAATCCTTGCCTTTTTGGGTACAGGGACAATAGTGGAGACTTTGAAGCAGGCAGGGACAGTGCATGTTTGCAGGGACTGGTTAAAAATGTCTGTATAGACCGGTGCCAGCTGTTCGGCACAGAGCTTAAGAGAAGAGGCATAAAATGTGAAGCCAGAGGAAGGGATAGAGATATAAGTAATGTGGGGATGGGGGAAGGATAGGCAGGATTGTGGGAGAAATGGGTGCATATCCAGGCGAGGCACAGGGAAGAGGAGGTGTAAAATAAGAGGAGGGGGTTATTTGTTAACTACCTAACATTGGAGCATTCAATGTTCCTACCATTGGGTTGTGAGCTACCCCTGCAGAATATGACGTGCTGTTCCTTCAGTTTGCATGTGGCCTCACTCTGGCAATGGAGGAGGCTCATTCTGGCAATGGGCACCTCATTTTCTGCTTGGGCAGTTTGCAACACAATGGCATGAATGTTAAATTCTCCAATTTTAGGTTGCTAATCAACAAACAACAATTCCCCCCCCCCCCCCCCCCCCCTCCACTTTTCCCCCTCACTTCCCTGTACCCCACTTGGATGCGCACTCATTTCTCCCACAATCCCACCCACCTTGATCCAGACTATGGCTGATGTCTGTACCGAGATTGTACATTCTCCCCGTGAGCTGCATTGGTTTTCTCCGGGATCTCTGGTTTACTCCCACACTCCAAAGACGTACAAGTTTGTATGTTAACTGGCTTGGTATAATTGTAAATAGTAAGATTAAATGAGAACTTGCCAGTTTGAAGTTTGATCTTTATTTTATGTGGAGTTACGATGAGGGATTACGTGAAGACCCTGCCAACACGCATGCACGACATTCTTCAAAGCAGTGGTGTGAAATCACAGATACCAAAGTTGACTAATATAGTAAGATAAGAGAGAACTTTATATACAAGTTGACCTTTTTAAAAGAGGGTTTGGGAGCGTAGGGCACGTAATCCCTCATCATAACTCCTCATAAAATAAAGATCAAACTTCAAACTGGTAAGTTCTCATTTAATCTTACTATTTTACTTCGGAGTCACGTGAGTGACTACGTGAAGATTTCAAAGCTCTGTGATTTCATGCCCTGGAACGGGTCCATGCTCACACACTGCCTTGCTAGGAAATGGAGGATGTAACGTATTTCAGACATGAGACTGTGCTGAAAAACAAAAAGGTATTTATTTCATACCTAAAATAATAATGCCCCTACATTGGGGTAAATCATGAAACAGAACTTAAAATTTTTCCTGCAAATGTCTCGGGAGTGGCCACGGGTTTATTATAGAAGTGCTGAAAAGTCCGTTCATTACTCCAACCCGCTGTAACAAGGATGTGGTCCATTGGAACTTCCATCATCCTAGCCGCCGATGTGGATGCAGCCCTGGTGGAGTGAGATTTAAAAATATTAGTGTCCACCCCCGCTGCACCCAATACCACCCTTAACCATCTGGAAATGGTTTGTACTGTGACCTTATTGTGAGGGCGTTTGTGGCTAATGAGTAAAGCCCTCTCCGTGCCCCTGAGATTCTTGGTGACCTCTATATATCGCAATATATATGTCACGATGCAGAGCCGACAATCTGCAGGATAGGCCAGAAATCCTAATTTTTGGCCAGTGGATCCGGGTCTATCCTGTTTAAGTAACCCCTGTATAAGGAAAGTTATCTTGCCATTAGTGATATACATGGGGTCCATACTTAGTTTATGTTAAGACTGGACCCGTTGTGCTGTTACAAGTACCATTAACATAACCATTTTATAGGTTAATTTATCCAGTGTGAGTCCCGATATAGGTGTCCATCCTCGAAGCATAATCAACACTATGCCTATGTCCCATGTATGGGTGCATCTGAGCCTGGGGGGATTAGAATTAAATATACCCCTCATCAGATTAGATACCAGTGGGTGTGATCCCACAGCCAGGTGATCACACCCTCGCCCCAGATAATTGGATAGGGCACTGCGGGCACAATTAATGGCAGTGGCACTTCAGTGATGGTGGCTGTGTCGTATGAAGTGTTGGTTCTGGTGCAGAACACTTCCCATTCCTTCACATACGTTAGATATTGTCTTCTGGTGGACTCCCTGCACGACGCTGTGATGACATTTATCGTCCTGTTGGAGAGTCCAGAATCTGCAAACCAGCAGGTTTATTCGGTCATGGCACGGATGACTTTCCCCTGTCACAGGATGTACCAAAAGGATCAGACGTTTTTTGATCCGAATGCAGGGTTCTGCGGCCATATTTTGTACTCCTGGCCACCATGGTTGGGTAGGCCAGTCGGGAACAACCAAAATACCCGTTGCGGAGTCTTGTTTGATTTTTGGTAAGACCCGACTGATGAGGCAGAAGGGGGAAAATGCATAGAAAAACAAATCCCCCCAATGCAGTGAGAAAGCGTCCATCGCTGCTGCCCCAGGGTCTGGTTCCCAAGCAACATATGTAGGTAGTTGGTGATTTAATCTGGATGCAAAAAGGTCGATATCTGGTGTCCCATACTGTTCTATAATATCGGCAAATACTTTCCGATCCAACATCCATTCGGTGTTGTCGTTGAATTTGCGTGTCCTGGTGTCTGCCACTGTATTTAGCTTACTTGGAAGGTAGGTGGCTGAGATCCAAATATTCCTTTCCAGACACCAGTGCCAGATAATATTAACCAATTCATCACATGATATCGACTTTATTCCACCCATATGATTAATATAGGCCACCACAGTGGTATTATCAATCTGTAATCGTACATGCAAATGGTGCATGTCTGAGCAGTAGCCTGGAGTCGATGAAATGCTCCCGGCATTTCTAGATAATTAATCCCTAGTGCTCCAAACAGGGTTAATTCTTGTGCACTCCATCTGCCACCACAACTTGAGGTGGTATTAGTTGCTCCCCAACCTGTTGCACTGGCATCAGTCTGTAATGTAACCGAGGGATTCATGATAGTTATGGGGTTAGAACAATGCTGAGTATTGTCTATCCACCAATTTAACTCTAATTTTGCTTTCCCTGGTAGTTCCATAGGCCTAGCAAAATGGCCTGCATGAGTTTTAAAAGCTAATATTTTTGCTCTTTGTAGATTTTAGTAATGGAGTGGTCCAATTTGTGCTGCTGGAAATGCAGCCACTAGTTTCCCAATCACTCTGGCTACTTGCCGAATGGATGGTTTTCTGATGCTAGTGAGGCTTTTACATGCTTCCGCCAAGTCTGCCACTTTGTTTGGTGGCAAGGTGATAGACATTTGAACAGAATCGATAGTGAACCCCAAATAATCCATGGTAGTGGAGGGTCTCAATTTTGATTTATCTGGATGAATGATAAATCCCAGCTTTTGAAAAAGATGCTTTGTGGCTGATATTGCCAATGTAGCCAACTCTAAATTTTCCGCTACAATGAGAATATAATCAAGGTAGGCCATAACAATATGGTTTTGTTTCCTCAAATATGCTAAAGCTGGTTTTAACAATTTGGTAAACAGCCTGGGTGCCGGTGATAACCCATTGGGTAAGGCCTTATACTGCCAAAGCTGTCCCATCCAGACAAATTTCAGATATTTACGATGATCCTTGTGTATTGGTACTGAATAGTGTGCATCCTTTACGTATATGCAAGCCATGTAGTACCTGTCAGAGATTAGCTGTTCGGCTGTGACAAACGTGTCCATTTTGAAATGGGCATACTGAACTAAAGTATTCAGTTAGGTCAAATCTATAATGATGCGGCATCCGCTGTCTTTTTTGTTTTTGGTAAAAAATGTTTGATTCGAGCTCTTGAGATTCTCTGTTTGTCTTCTCAATTACCCCTTCTGCGTTTAATCTTAAAAGTTCAGCATGGCCTTCTGTTCTCTCTTTTTGTGAAAGTATAAACATCCGGCTAGGTGTATGCTGAACTGGGATGGAGAGTTGGTATACAAATTCAATTTTGTATCCCTGAATACTTCCGAGTATGTAAGAATCAGAGGTAAAAGTGCTCCACACAGGACGAAACAAGTGCAACCGTCCCACAACCCTTGATGAGTCTAGACATGCAATGTTTTCGAGGCAACCAGACCCATCTACCTCGAAGGTTACCGGCGGTACTATGTTGGTTGTCTCTGTCCTTGTTTCTTGTTCTGTTGTGTTGCTGCGGTGTGGGGATGGCGCATTTTCCAAGAAGGCGGGCTGGGCCATGGTCTAAAAAAGACCGTTGTGCAGGTGACCGGCCTTCGAGCTTTCACCACCAGATGGTCTCTCGTTGTAATGGTGCCTGGTGGATGTGTAGGGGTGCTGCCGCCACTGATATGGGGTTTTGGAGGTTTTCGGCACCTTAATCATACCGATTGCCTTGGCCTCCTCATCCAGGTCTTTTACCTGCTTTGGGAGGTTGTCCCCAAACAGCAATGTTGGAGGCTGTGCACTGCTGGGCCTGCATAATCCCGCAAACTTGGGATTGAGTGCAGGTTTTATGATGCTCTTCCTGTAGCTATTGATTTCAAATAGTGTATTGCACAGGAGTGCTAGAGCGTCTTGCAGCTCTTCAGGCATCTCAACCCCATCAACTGTTCTGGCTACTGCCGCAATCCCAGCAGCCAGTACCTTGAGGATTCTTTGGAGTTTCTCCTCCTGGCTCCTTATGGTCGGGCTCATGTTGCCCCAAATGGAGTTGTTGACAGCAGGCACATTAAGAGAAATACAATTCTCTGGCGCAGGGTATTTATCTGCCGTATTGTTTATTGCTTGTTCCTGCAGCTGGTTTGTTGCCATGTAATTAATACTGGCTGCCAGCTTAGGATGCAATGGCAGCCCTTTTTGGGTAGGCATAGCAAATTTGTTGACCATACCCAGTAATTCTTCTTGCGGCACCTCTGACACAGGTGAGTCTTCAGCCATGTCCCCTTCTTCAGGGTCAGCCCAGCTCTGACCCCTAATGCTCCCCTGCGAAGAGGGTGAGACATTTGGCAGTCTTTGATAGGATGCTGCCGTGGGTCTGCGAAGAGCCCCTGCAAAAGCAGGTCACGCTGGAGCAATTGCTCCACCAACCGCTCCTTGCGGGTAAGACGACGGCCGTCTCTATCAGCGAACGGGGTGTCCTCAGGTCCGAACCCATCCGAGTTAACGGACCTGTATGACTTCCGGGTGGTTTTGCCGCCTGACCGCGGCGCACCTGCGGTCTGTTGCGGGGAGAAGTCGGGGGCTGCTGGATGTACCTGCAGCTCTGGAGAGTCGGCACGCTGCTGGCTGCTTTCCACAGCAGCGATTTTTGCCGCTGCTCTCCGCGATTTCCTGGACTCCATGGTGCTGTTCTTTTCCCTGTAAAAACACACCACACAGAGTCGCCACGAACTCTACCAGAGTGGTAAGTACTTACCTCCGCTTGTTTTTTAAACTTACGCTGGAGGAGTGACGCTCCTCCCGACTGTCGCTTCCGCATGCGTGCTGGCGGGGTCTTCACGTAGTCAGTCACGTGACTCCGAAGTAAAATTGTCCCTGGTGTGTGTAGCATAGTGTAAGTGCGCGGGGATCGCTAGTCGGTGTGGACTCAGTGGGCCGAAGGGCCTGTTTCCATGCTGTATCTCGAAACCATCCCTTCCTCTGGCTTCACATTTCACGTCTCTTCTTTCCTTATCCCCTTATATCACTACCTTTTGTCTTTTCATTTCTGACCTTTGCAGAACCATAAACCTCCCTCACTAGTACTCACCTGCCACTAGCCGGGCTTTGTCCTGCCCTCACCTCTCTTCCAGCTTTCTCCCCACACCAACAATCAGTCTGAAGAAGAGAATCAACCCGAAATGCTGCCTATTTGTGTTCCCCAGAGATGCTGCATGACTAGCCGAGTTACTCCAGCACTTTGCATCTTTTTTTGTAAAACAAGCATCTGCAGTTTCTTGTGACTACTCTTTACAGCGAATAAGGCATCATCTTTACAATAAATGTAGAACTCAATCTTCACAGAAAAAGAAACGCAGGCAACAAAACATGTTGAAAGTTAGGCTTGTATTTAAGTGAAGCCTTTGATATTGTAAGGATGTCGCAAAGCAATTTACAGACAATTAAATACATTTTACAATCTTTTATCATCAGAGAACTTTGGAGCACCCTGATGTTATGAAAAGAACAATATAAATCCATGATTCTTCTTTAGTCAGCATTTGAAGGCAAAGCACAGAAGTGACAGATAGACGTGTAGGGAGGACCTGCGGGTGCTCGTTTAAACAGAAGATAGACACAAAATGCTGGAGTAACTTAGCATCTCTGGAGAAAAGGAGTAGGTGACGTTTCGGGTCAGGTGGATAGTGACAGGTGGATACTGACTGCATGCTAGTGTTAAATAGGTACAGTGACATGTTGGCAAAGCAGCTTCTTGAAGACCATGAGGACTGCTGTTTGCCCCATTTGAAATGTAGGTGCTTGAGGACATAATAGGGCGCAGGTGTAGGCCACTCGGCCCCTCAGGCATGCCCTGCAATTCAATACGATCGCCGCTGATCTTCCCCAGGCCTCTTCCCCGCTTCTGTTCCAGTTCCCCTTAGTCATCAGTCCCCTAGATATTCAAAATTTTCTTCCTCTTTAAATATATCCAATGATCCGTCCTCGATAAGCCTCCAGGCAGAGCTTCCGAGGGATTCACCACCCTCTGCAAGAAGAAGTTCCCGCAGAACTCAGTTTTAAATGTTTTAAATGTCTGCCCCAAAATCTGCCACAGGAGGCAACTTCCACACAGCAAGCTTCACCTAAAGTATTGTTGTACTGAGTAAAATGTAAGTAAAAACAGAAAATGTTGGAAAAACGTAGCAGGTCAAGCTGCACCCGTGGAAAGAGTTATGGGCCTGTCCCACTTAGGTGATTTTTCAGGTTGTCGACAGTCGCCTGATAAAACAGCATCTGGAACAGCCACTGTCAGAGTGGAACACACACAAACACATCGCTTCCTTCACCAGCCCGTTATGCAGGCGGGGGACAGGGTAAGCGGGGGGAGTGCATTCACATGGTGCAAAGTGAAGGTGATACAGACACACACCACGATTAACAGGAAGGTTGGCACTGTAATTAAGACGGTTAAAGCACCGTGAATGGCAAGTCCTTTAAAAGAGGGGGGGGGGGGGGGAGAAAAGGGGGGAAGAGAGGGGAGAGAAGGGGGGAGAAGGAGGAAGAAGGAGTGTAGACAACTTTTAGGAAGCCAGAGATACACGGCAGCGAAACTCGGCAGACATTTAACATTACCAGTCGGATATCCTTGGTTCTGAAAACTACTGCTTATGGTTTTTTTTTCCAATGAGCCAATGAAATTCATCGGTCAACACCAGCAACAACCTACGAGAACCTACGCGAACCTTCGACCTCCTGGCGACCCACTAGGACCTCCTGATGACCCACTAGGACCTCCTGGTGACCTACCTACGGCATGAGAATTCTTGCTACTTGACAGTAGCCGGCAGTCGCCTGAAAAATTGCCTAATTTGGACAGGCCCATTAATGTTTTGCAATGTTTGTTGAACATTTAATAAACCATTTGCAGCCATTTGCAAATAAACTTTTATGCAATGTTTGTTGAACAGGAGTGTGTCCTTTGCTCTATTAAAAAAAAATAGGATCATATAAGCTCTCTCAACACTACACTATTTGGGAACTTGTAACCACAAATTTCTGACTCAGAGAACAAACATCTTGTGTAAGCCCAATGGTCGAATTGTAACCCTTCTCATTCTACACTGACTTGGAAAAACAGTGAATGAGCAACTTAGCGGATCACGAACAAGAGTAGGGGACAATGAAAAAACTCAACAGGTCAGTCGGAGTCTGTGGACAATCACTCTATGACTCTATAACTAGTGATTCTGCTGCAATGTGCTCCCTTTTTCTCCTGTGACTGCTCAAAGAAGCTCAAATCCAACCCCCAACAGCTCTGGTGAATTGTGGGAAGAGAAGGAAAGTGCAGAGCGCAACTCGTAACACTATCGAGTGTGTGACTGACCTCAGGAAAGTTTTTATTTTTTAATTTTTAATTAACCTTTATTTAACCAGGAGAAGTCTCATTGAGATTAAAAATCTCTTTTACAAGAGAGTCCTGGCCAAGACAGGCAGCAGCACAGTTTCCCAGTTACAGACAATAATTTAAAAACAACAGAGAACATATAAATAGAGTCACAGTCATAACATCATCAAACAAAGCATGTACAGACAGAAGAGCCCGCTTCAACATCATTAAGAAGAGATTTAAATCTGTTTATAGAAACCAGCTCCTTAAGTTTCAGTTCATTCTGCAGCTGGTTCCATGCGAAGGGAGCAGCATAACTAAATGCCCTTTCCCCAGTTCAGTACGGACATTAGGTACAGTTAGTAAGAACAAGTCCTCAGAGCGGAGCTGATAAGTTCCTGTGCTTTTTCGAATTACATACTTCTGCAGGTATGAAGGAAGAATACTGAGGATAGTCTTATAAATAAGGATATGCCAATGATGGAGTCTGCGGGTGGACAGGGCACACCATCCAACTTGAGCATACAAAGAGCAGTGGTGCGTGAGGGTTTTAAAATTAGTAACAAATCTCAGTGCTCCGTGGTAGACCGTGTCCAAAGACTGTAGGCATTTTGAAGATGCATTCATATATAAAACATCACCAGAGTCCAACACAGACATAAACGTTGCAGCAACAAGTCTGTTTTTGGCTTCAAAAGAAAAACAAGATTTGTTTCTAAAGTAAAAACCTAATTTTATCTTTAGTTTTTTCACAAGTTGCTGGATATGAGATTTAAATGAGAGAGAATCATCAATTATAATTCCCAGATATTTATATTGAGACACAGATTCAACTGCGCAAAGTGGTGATAGAAGGGAGGTCCGAGGGCTTTGATTTAGCTTTAGTGAACAGCATGAGCTTTGTCTTGTCAGCATTTGAAACAAGTTTTAAATCACACAGGTTACGTTGCACAGTGTTAAAAGCAGTTTGGAGCTGACAGAGAGCCTGATTTGGGGTAGACGCAGAGCAATATATCACTGTGTCGTCAGCATAAAAGTGAAAATTTGCGTTCGCTGCTTTATGATCTAGACTATTAATATAAATAGTAAATAATAAAGGTCCTAGAACCGATCCC
Source organism: Okamejei kenojei (assembly GCA_035221665.1). Taxonomy (NCBI): domain Eukaryota; kingdom Metazoa; phylum Chordata; class Chondrichthyes; order Rajiformes; family Rajidae; genus Okamejei; species Okamejei kenojei. The sequence continues at coordinate 70,814,548 of CM069139.1, forward strand.
TGTGGCACACCCTTGGATACATTAAGAGAGCTAGAAGTAATACCTTCTGCTCGCACACACTGGGATCTGCCTGATAGTTTTTAAACCAACAGACAGCTTGATCAGACATGATCAGCCATGATCATATTGAATTGCGGTGCAGGCTCGAAGGGCTGAATGGCCTACTCCTGCACCTAATTTCTATGTTTCTATGTTTCTATGACAAACCGACGCTGCATAGTCTTTGTAACAATAAGGCATGATCCACAGTATCGAAAGCCTTTGATAAGTCAACGAAAAGGGCTGCACAGTGTTGCTTATTGTCTAAAAACTCAATAAAATCATTTACTACTTTTAAAGCAGCTGATGACGTACTATATTTTTCATAAAACCAGATTGAAATTCAGATAAAATACTGTTAGTTGATAAAAAGTCCATCAGTTGTTGGTTTACAATAGATTCCAGCACCTTACTTAAAGCAGACAGTTTGGAGATGGGCCTGTAGTTGTTTAACACAGTGGGGTCCCCCCCTTTAAACAGTGGGAGAACAAAGGCAGATTTCCAAATAAGGGGAATTTTGTTTGTCTCCAGGGATAGATTAAAAAGATAAGTCAGAGGCAATGCAATAAAATCAGCGGCTAACTTTAGGAAGTAGGGCTCAAGGTTGTCGGGACCTGCCGATTTTTTTGTGTCTAAACATCTCAGGGCCTTATGCACCTCTGAAAGTGTAACAGCGTCAAAAGTAAAGGCTTGTCCCTCAAAAAAACAACTACTATCAGAGCAAGCAGTGGAGCCTTGAGCTGTGTTTTGAGAGTTAAAAAGTGAACCAGAGGCAATGAAGTGCTCATTAAAACAACCAGGCATGTCGGCCTTTTCATAAATTTGGATAGAGTCTTTGACAATGCATGGAGGTAGCTCAATAACATTTTTATTTCCTGTTATTGTTTTAATGGTTTTCCAGAATTTCAACGGATTGTTAAGGTTATTTGAAGTTTCAGTAAGGAAATTATCAGCTTTGGCTTTTCTAATTGCAACTGTGCTTGCATTTCGCAGCTGCCTAAAGAGCAACCAGTCTGATCCAAGACCAGTACTCCTGGCTTTAGACCATGCCACATTGCGCTCATGGAGTAAATTGGATGACTCTGACGTGAACCATGCATTATCCTTGCCCTTTATTCTATACTTCCTGAAAGGAGCGTGCTTGTTAACAATTTCAATAAAACCCATCATAAAAGAATTTCCAGGAATTTTCAATATCAGGAATTACATTAATTTTCTCCCAGCCAAAGAGAAACAGGTCATGAAAAAATGCTTGCTCCACAAAATGTTTCATGTCCCACTTTATGATGACACGCGGTTTGGTTTTAGGAACTTTTGTATTTCTTACTGTTGCAATGACACAGTGGTCACTGATGTCATTGGCAAAAACAGAAGCAGCAGAATATTTATGAGGAACATTAGTTAAGATAAGATCAATTAAAGAAGATTTTTCCGGACATTTCAGATTAGGTCTAGTAGGACTGTCAACAATCTGAAAGAAATTAAACAAATCCCAAAATGCTTTAAAATCATCTGATGCTGGTAGCAGCCAGTTCCAGTTTAAGTCACCAATAAGGACAATTTCATTAAAGTTCAACCCGGATAAAAGCTCCATTAAAGATGGTAAGGTGCAGCTGATAGCTGAAGGTGGCCTATAGCAACCGACGACAGTGATGTGGAGCGTTTTTGAGATTTCCATGTCAAGAGTCAAATTGCTTACTCATTGATGTAGAGAGACGGATCTTCACATGAAACTTAGATTTGACATAGACTGCGACCCCTCCGCCCTTCTTGGGTCGGTCAGTCCTATACACATTGTAGCCATCAATGTTGATATCCTTGTTTAAAACTGCTTTGTTTAGCCAAGTTTCAGATATGACAATAACATCAGCATCAGTTGAATGAGCCCAGATACGAATCATATCCATTTTAGCAATCATACTGCGCACATTCAAATGGATGAAACCAAGTCCAGACCTTGATTTAAATTCAGCAGGGGTGTTAAAATTAACAGCAGACTCAGCAGAGCCTGGGCCTGGGTTAGGTTGAACATTCCCTGTAATCAGCAGCAACAGAACAATTATACACCTATAATCAGACCTTATAGATTTGCTTGAATTATCTTTTTTAATCTTTAAAAATATAAAAAAGTCACGAAAGCAGATTGAAGGAATAATAAAGTTGTCTTGTAAGGCCATCAAGCTGACCAGATGGGCCAAGTCCATAGATGCGGGGGGCAGAAGAGTCATAGGTGATAAACTAATGCCCAGCGGACTGCCAGAAGCGCACGTCCCCCAGCATGGTAAAACCGGTGTAGAGTTGACTGAACAGGAGTTTTCAATCCCGTGGGGGGCTTCCCCCGGTGCCGCTCCAAATTAATAGGAAACAAATATGTAAAACAAACAGACACAGTTTGAGACAGGTGGAGACGTGTGCCGCCATCAGCAAACTCAGGGTCCCTCTCGCACAGCACACACCCGACTCTCTCTCTCTCTCTCTCCTCCTTCCACAGCGGCGAGAGGAGGCGCGCCTCCAGCGGGGCACTCTCCCGCCCGCCGTTCCCCGGATCTCTCTCTCTCTCTCCGCTCCCAGCCCCAGTCGGCACCTTGGCCTGGCCTGCCCGCCCCGTCGGACGGAGCAGCAGAACGGAGTGTCGGGAGGCTTGGCAGGCGTCTCGGGTGTCGTGGCCGACTTAGACCCCCTTGGTGTTATCCCTTCAGCCTTTGAAGGGCGTCCTTCTGTCCTTGCAGCACTCTATATCAATTGCAACAAGCCGTCTTCTCTTCAACTCCTGTATCCCCAGAGCCGCTGTAATCTGTGGCAAACCTGTCTAAGGCTAGGAAATGTCCAGGTGTTTATGTCCAAAGTGTCAACTACACTAGGGTGAACTATACAGCAATGATTTCACGCTGAATTGTTGTGCGTCAAGACACATCTAAGGCGTAACTAGCTTATCTTTGTGATTTGTGCTTGAAAATGGCTGCTGACAGGTCCAATTTCTAGGCATATCAACCTTAGCTTGAAAATTCAATTGATTCACACTCAACTGTGTTTTGTTCATGCAATTTTCAGATTTTCATTACCTTTGTAGTTTACTGTATTCATTGATATGGGCACCAACAAGGGGAGCTAGCAATACATTCATGCTACTCCAAACAAATAATACCCGAACAATTCTGTATGCATTTCTGAGTACCTCCCTTCCCATGAGGAGTTTCATCTCCTCTTTCCTCTGCAATATTTTAATTTTGTCTGATCTAAATCTTCCCTGAATGACGGCAACCGGAGATTCACATGCAGAATGCATTTGCAGTGAGAATCTCAACCTCTCCAGCCTGAAAAAGAACAGTTCGTGTTTACTCTCAGAGCGATCAGATTTTCCCAACCCCCTTTCCTCTTACACTTCATAAGTTCATGTGATAGGAGCAGAATTAGGCCATTCGGCCCATCAAGTCTACTCCACCATTAAATCATGGCTAATCTATCTCTCCCTCCTAACCCCATTCTCCTGCCTTCTCCCCATAACCCCTGACACCTGTCCATACTAATCAAGAATCTATCTATCTCTGCCTTAAAAATATTAATTGACTTGGCCTCCACAGCCTACTGAATTCCACAAATTCACCACCCTCTGACTAAAAAAATTCTTCGCCATCTGCTTCCTAAAGGAATGTCTTTTAATTTTGAGGCTATGACCTCTGGTCCTAGACTCTCCCACTAGTGGAAACATCCACTCCACATCCTCTCCACGCTGTGTTACCTCAAGAACCACACTCAGTTTGTGTCCTCGTTGAGATCTGAGACCCTTTATGAACTTTACTAAACCGGCTGAAGATCACTGCCATGTTGAGATCAGGGTTGCAATGACTTGCAGATTCCTCAACGACTTTAGCCACGTCATTCTGCTACTCATTGCGTAAGGAAAACCCCCAAACTCCATACTCAAGGAGAAATGATTGAATCTACTTTTTCTACAGGACTGGCTGATGTACAAGAAGGTTCTGTTGTCCCCTTTCCCCAGGTACATACTGTATCTCCAGCAGTCATTGAATACAGCCTATCCAGGTCCCTCAGATCCCCCCTCAGAGCACTCTCCTATCCCACCTTCCACTGTCGCAACTTCCAATTTATTTCTTGGCAGCAGTCTCCCACAGTGGGATGAATACTAATTGCTACATGGTAAGTCCCTCTAGGAGCTGCCCACAGTACTCTCATCTTCTGTGAAGCATTGTGATGACAACTGAGAGAAACAGCAACACACCAACGAGGAGGGCTGTGCAATATGGTCAGTTTCAGCCTGACGTTGGATGGGGAGGCCCAACCACACACTTCAAATTTGAAGTTCTTGTTTAGACTTAGACTTAGAGATGTAGCCTGGAAACAAGCCCTTTGGCCCACCTGGTCCACGCCAACTAATTATCAGCCACACACTATCTATGTTATCCCAGTTTCGCATCCTACACACTCGGGGCAATTTACAGAAGCCAACTTACCTACAAGCCTGCGCATCTTTGGAATGTGGCGTGAAACCGGAACATCCGGAGAAAACCCATGCAGTCACAGGGAGAATGTGCAAATTCCTCACAGACAGCATCTGTGGTCAGGATTGAATCTGGCTCTCTGGTGCTGTGGGGCAATAACTCTATTGCTGTGCCATCGTGCTGCCCTTTTCTCTAGTGCATTGTATGCTCTTTCACAAGCGATGTTAGTGTGACATTTTAATTCCAGCCTCAGAAGGTTTCTCTTTCACGGATAGACATTGGTGGCATTTCTGAAATTGAATAATGCTACCCCATTAATTCAACAGAACTGGTTTTAAATCTCATACGTACCAACACCAGGAGATAAAAAGGTGATAAATTACACCATGTGTAACAGGACTGATATTGCACCTTATGTTGCAGCATTAGTCTTGAAATGAGACCTTGCAGCCCAGCCCACATTGATGTTTACTGCAGGGTGTGTTCCCCAAACCTAATCCCTACTCAGCTGTGAATCTTTCCATCTCATATATATGGCCTGAACCAGCCTTTTGCATGAGTGAGCTCCCCACTTCCTGAGTTTAAATGTTTCTCCCGAATGTTCTGTGACTATTCTGTGTTTACTGTATAACACTGGCATCGGAAACCAGCACAGCACTCAGGGTATGGAGACTTTGTTAGTCTGAAGAAGGGCCCCGAATGCTACCCATCCTTTTTCTCCAGAGATGCTGCCTGACCTGCTGAGTTGTGTCTATCTTTGATATAAACCAGCATCTTTATTGAGAGGGCCAAGGTTTGAATTACATTCACGGGCACAGTGGGCAGCACAGTGGCGCAGCTGGTAGAGGTGCTGCCTCGCAGGGCCAGAGACCAGGGTTCGATTCTGACCTCGAATGCTGTCTGTGTGGAGTTTGCATGCGGGTTCCTTTAACCACGTGGGTGGTCCGGTTTCCTCCCACGCCCCAAAGACCTGCAGGTTTGCAGGTTAATTGGCCTCTAGTGGGTAGGGAGTGGATGAGAATGTGGGATAACATAGAGCTAGTATGAACAGGTAGACACAAAATGCCAGAGGAACTCATCGGGTCAGGCAACATCTTTGGAGAAAAGGAATAGGTAACGTTTCGGGTCGAGACCCTTCTTCAGACCAGAACAGGTGATTGATGGTTGCAATGGACTCAATGGGATGAATTGCCTGTCTCCATGCTGTATCTTTCAACCAATTAACCAGTCATCTCCAATCCATTACAATTAACTGGTGTGTGAAAAATAGGGAGTCTATTTCCTGACGTTTCACATTGAGCATTTCCAGCTGGGTGTGTGATGTGGGGTTGCAGTCCCCCGTTGTGCTTTACATCACCAGGTCCTCTCCAGCTTTCTCTGTTACTTCTGAGCAAGAGGAGCCTGTGCCTCCAGCAAATGTTCCTGCATCCCTTCTTCAGCTGGAATTAATTATGATTCCTTGAAGAAAAGAAGCTGGGAACACTGCTTGTGGAGGGAAGAACAATGTTCTTTATGTATGACCTCCTATCCAAACTCCTCATATTATTCATTACCAATTGTTCTCGCCTGACTTATTAGGGGTTGGGCAGGAACAGGCCCATCAGCCCACCATGTTTGTGCTGACCATGATACGAATATACACTATTTTGTTTTAAATTGTTTGAAAGATCTATTGAACTACTGTGGCACATGGGCATCAGATGCCCGCGTTCGATCCTGACTACGGGTGCTGTCTGTATAGAGTCTGCACGTTCTTCCTGTGATCACGTGGGTTTTCTCCTGGTGCTCCGGTTTCCTCCCACACTCCAAAGACGTGCGGGCTTGTAGGTTAATTGGCTTCTGTAAATTGCCCCGGTGTGAAGGATGGAACTAGTGTATGGGTGATCGAAGGTCGGCATGGACTCGATGGGCTAAAGGGCCTGTTTCCATGCTATATTTCTAAACTAAGCTAAATTAAACTACTGCCATCATTACCAGTACTCTTACACCCCCCATATCACCACTATTCCAATCTCACTGCCTTTACTTCACCAATAATTAATCTACATTCAACAGTCTGGGCCCCGCCTTTCTGCTATTCTCTCCCTAAACTCTTCCAGATTCCTTGTCTCCGTTAAAGACTGTATTAAATCTGCCTCTGTGAATGAGTTTTAGACTATTGCTAGTTCATCCAGATTTGGATTAGGTTTTAAGACACGTAAATGGTGCTATATAAATATAAACTATTGGAAACTCATTCTCTTCTTGCGGCATTTGGTTCACCAATCCCTCATTCCAGATTCTCTGGAATTACTAGATTTCTCTGTATAAAACAAAATCTTGCATTTATTAAGCCTCAGGGCATCCCATTTCCCTCTGCAGCTGATGCAGTAATGTTGGAAATAAGGCAGGCAATATGTTCGTTGATGATGATGGGTTGATGACGTCCGCTATTGCCGATCGTCTGCCATGATCGCGTGAAGGGGGGTAAAATTTAACTTAAGGGCGGGATGGAAGAACTGCAGTGTTAGGGATGGTTAAACCTGTGGGGGTTCACAGGCCTGTGAGCCGCAGAGCCCCCCAGGCCCCAGGCCTGGTGCACCAGGGACGGACCCAGAACTCACGCCATCTTCATGCCGCTCGCTCGCTCCGCTCCCACAACCAAAAGCTCACCGCGAGGCGGCAGTTCTTTGTTAACTGGTGGAAGCTGGGGGTGGGGGGGGGGGGCGGGGGGGGCAGCGGGCACCTCGGTCCACTATAATCAGAATCGGTCCGTTATTGTGAGCATTAACTGTATTAGTGTCTGGTTACCTAGTATAACTGATAATTTATTGCATATTTATTTGTTGTGTTGTTGCGTTAGTGAGCCTGCAGGAGATAAAAATGGCATTGCTTGGGTCCCGGTGCACGCGACAACTAAACACACATGACTCTTGATGGGTTATGGGGACAATTACAGGGAGAATGAGATTGGTCTGTGAATTCCGACAACTCCTTTACTCTCTCTACACCAATGACTGCACCTCCACAGACACCTCTGTCAAGCTTCTCAAGTTTGCGGATGGCACAACCCTGATTGGACTGATCCAGGATGGGGAGAAATCTGCCTACAGACAGGAAGTGAGACAATTGACGTCCTGGTGCCATCGCAACAACCTGGAGCTCAATGCTCTTAAGACAGTGGAATTGATTGTAGACTTTAGGAGAGCTCCTCCTCCTCTCCCCCCCACACTCACCATCAACAACACCACAGTCAGATCTGTGGAGTTATTTAAGTTCCTTGGAACCATCATCTCCAGGGACCTAAAATGGGATGCCACCATCAACTCCAAAGGCCCAACAGAAGATGTACTTCCTGCGGCAGCTGAGAAAACACAATCTGCCACAGGTAATGATGGTCCAGTTTTACACTACCATCATAGAGTTTGTCCTCACCTTCTCCATCATGGTCTAGTTTGGCTCAGCCACCATGCATGACATCCGGAGGCTGCAGCGCATCGTTCGATCAGCAGAGAAGATTATTGGCTGCAACCTTCCCTCCATTGATGAACTGTACGCTGCAAGGGCCAGGAAGTGAGCGAATAAGATCATCTCTGACCCCTCTCACCCTGGCCACAAACTCTTTGAATCACTTCCCTCTGGAAGGCAACTCCGGACTGTCAAAGCTGCCACAGCCAGACATAAAAACAGCTTTTTTTCCACAGGCAGTTGCTCTACTCAATAACCAAAAGTCTGTAGCCTCCTTTTGGTCTGGTATTTTATTTTACTTTTCTCATGTTTAAATTATAATGTTTTATTTTTAATTGTCTAATTGTTGTTATCCTTGCGAGCAAAGCACCAAGGCAAATTCCTTGTATGCATACATACTTTGCTAATAAAATGTATTCAATTCAACTCAAGTGTTGCATTTTGGTAAAGTTAAACCAGGGCAGGACTTACACAGTGAATGGTAGGGCCTTGGGGAATGTTGGACACAGTTCCCTTTCAGTGGCGACACAGCTGAGAGGCAGGAAGGCATTGGGCATGCTCTTCGTTGGTCAGAATACTGACTACAAGAGTCAGGAAGTCATGTTCCAAGGCATTGCTGAGATGGCACTCTGAGTATTGTGTGCAGTTCTGTATGCCGCGCTCCAGGAAGCATGTCAGAAGGTCATATGGTCATAAGTGATAAGGGTAGAATTAGGCGATTCGGCCCATCAAGCCTACTTCGCCATTCAATCATGGCTGATCTATCTCTCCTTCCTTGCCCCATTCTCCTGCCTTCTCCCCATAAATTCTGACACCCGTACTAATCAATAATCTAGTTAGCTCTGCCTTAAAAATATGCACTGACATGCTCTCCACAGCCTTCTGTGGCAAAAGATTCCACAGATTCACCACCCTCTGACTAAATAAATTTCTCCTCATCTCCTACCTAAAAGAACATCCTTTAATTCTGAGGCTGTGACACTTGCAAAGTGTGCAGAAAAGTTTGGCAAGGATGTTACTGGGACAGGAGAGCTTGTTGTAAGAAGAGACTGGATTAGCTGGGGATTTCTCTGAGGAGGTGGAGGGTTGAACTTATCAAGGTATATAAAATCATGAGGGGTATAAATAGGGTGAATGGTCATGATCTTATTCCCAGGAGATGGAAGTCTAAAATTGGAGGCATGAGTTTAAGGTGAGAGGGGAAATATATAACAGAGACCCGAGGCATTTTTCTCACACAATGAGTTGTGGGTATATTCCAGAGGAAGTTGTCGAGGCAAGTGTGATTACAATGTTTAAAAGACATTTGGACAGTTATATGGATCGGAAATGTTTATAGTAGTATCGACCAAGTGCAGGCAAATAGGACTAGCTCACATAGGCAACATGGTCAGGATGGACATGTTGGGCTGAAGAGCCTGTCTCCACACTCTATAACTCTATGCTTCTGGAAGGCAGCATCTATTATCAATCTACCCCATGCCCTCTTCTCAGTGCTACCAGGTGGGATATACAGAAAGAAGCCTGTAGTCCCACACCATCAGTAGCAGCTACTTTCCTATAACAATCAGGCTCTTGAACAAACCCACACAACCCTAATTCTAACTACAGCAGAACACCACGAACTACATCTTGCACTATCCACTAATCCAGTCACTTCTTATAATTCAAGCTCTCCTGTCCCAGTAACATCCTTGCAAATCTTTTCTGGACACTTTGCATTATTTTTTTTTGCACTAGTCTTTTCTTGCACTAGTCTTGTGATTGCAAGTGTTCTTTCTTTTAGAAACAGTATGTTTCATTTACATGCAACATTGCATAATTTATGTTTCTGGATGTTTGAGTCTGTGCCTTCGGTGCTGCTGCAGGGGAGATTTCCATTGCACCTGTTCCTCACTGTACATGTGTATGTGGCGATGAACTCAACTTGACTTAACTATGACTCAATGACAGACTTGTGGAGTCAGTCCTGAACACATAGCCCCCTGACACAGAAGGCGAGCTGCTGCCGACTGATTAACAACTGACACTTTAAGTTGCCGATTTGAAGAATTTGATTTTTCTGAATTGTTTAATAGTTCAAACCTGCCACAAACCTTCAACTTAAAATGTCACATTTTTATTATTTCTTCCAATCTATCATTTTTTTAATGACATAGAAGGAAGCTGTTTTGCCCATTGGATTCATGCCAGCTCTCAGAACAAAGCCATCAGACACATTCCCCCATTTCCCTCCCTCTGACCTATTCTCGCTTGGGGGTTCATCAACTTGCCCTGCATTTCCTGCCTTCTACCTATGCGAGGATAACTGACAGCAGCTGACTATCTTCCGCCATTTCCTTGGGATGTGGGACAAGTGCGGAATGCCAGGAGAAAATTCACAGGGAGAACAGGCACCCGACCCCCTGCCCTGGGCCCTACCTGGATTTGCTCTTCTCCCCTCCCACTTCCACCTCTAGTCCTTCCTCTAGACTCACAATTTGCAACTGTTCAATCCTTTTGTCTCACAACCTCTGCCTTTTCGTCTCTGGCCCAGCAGGCCACCGCAAGTGAAGACCCGGCGGGTCGCCCATGACCATGCCTGGCAGCAGGCCTGGTTCGTCGTCATGAAGAAGGACCCGGTGGGTTTTTGCCTGCAGGGGGGAGCTCTGAATCCGCTGAGCTCGGCCCCGAAGACCGGAGAGTCGAGGAGTAGGCAGCCGCTGGTGACGACGGAGGTGAGGAGTGGGCCAGTGGGAGAGGGACCGGGTAATTGCCTCCAGCACCTTCAAGGTCAGCTGCAGGAGGCGCCTCCAGGTCAGTGGCAGTCGAGCAAGGAGATGGGCTTCACTTTGAGGGCAGAGTCTGTCGAAGGTGATGGAGCAAGCAGCAGCTTGGGGCGTACCTGGGGTTACCTGGATTAGGGGCACTCCAGTACATCCAGCACGTGGACCAGACTTTGGAGGTTAGATCAGACTTTGGAGACTATGCAAAAAGAATTTCACAGTGAAGTGCACATGTGACAATAACGAACCATAAAGAACTATTGAACCCTCTGCCTAACAAAAATCCCCCTCACCTGTATCAACCTATTGCCGACCAGGCTTCATCCTGTCATTCCTCTCTTCCAGCTTTTTTCCCCCCCAACTAACAATCAGTCTGAAGAAGGGTCCCAACCCAAGAGAGAGTTAGATTTGACTAAAGGAAACAAGGGATATGGGGAAAAAGCTGGAATGGAGTACTGATTTTAGATGATCACCCATGATCATATTGAATGGCGGTGCCAGCTCGAAGGGCTGAATGGCCTACCCCTGCACCTACTTTTCTATGTTTCTATGAAAATCACCTATCCATGTTCTCCAGAGATGGTGCCTGACCCGCTGAGTTGCTCCAGCACTTTGTGTCTTTTATTTTTACAAGCAAAGTATCCTGAAATCCATAAGCACTGTGCACAAACACTCAGGAAGTTGGCTACAAAACAGACAATTGTGTGTAGAGTTGCACAAAGAATGGGAAGTGATGTCCCATTTTCACCACTGTACAGTTTTACTCACAAGTCGAATGATTTCGACACCAAGTATAGCACCACAATTTCAAACTCCGCAGATGGCATCCAATTGTAAATTGTATTTGGTACAAGGGAGGATTCAAGACTAAAGACTTTGCAGAACAAGCATACGGTTAGAAATTGGAAATGTACAGTGCGGATTCATGTTTATTGATATACACCAGTGCGAGGAACAGAAAGGCCCCAGATATTTGTATCATAGGAATCTGAAGGAGGTAGATCAGCAAAGGGGAAAACATGAAGTACTGGAGCAGCTCAGTGGGTCAGGCAGCATCAGTGGAAGGAATGAACAGACAACATTTCGGGTTGGTACCCTTCTATAAACTGAGGAAGGCTTCCGACCCAAAATGTCGTCTGTCCATTCTCTCCACAGATGTTGCTTTACCTGCTGATTTACTCCAGCACTTTGTATTTTCCTCAGGATTCCAGTATCTGCATTTTCTTGTGTCTCCAGATCAGCAAAGGAAGCTGGCTGTACATCTGGAGATCACTGAAAGTTGTAACATGCCTCAAAGAAGTCCATGCACAGCACAGAAATATTCCATCCAACCTGTGACCTACGCAGGTGTTTATGCATCACGTAAATAGCTGAGAATCAGGACTTTACAACCATAAGGTGTAATTGAGGCAAATAGAGTTATCTGAAGGGGGAAAAGGACATACTGTGATGTGAACAGAAGTGCTGGAAGTACTCAACAGATTAGGCAGCCCCCCCACTGGAGGGAGAAACAGAGTAAATATTTCAAGACCTATCTGAACACTGCTCGAGTTCTGAAATACTAGAAACACTCAGCGGGTCAGGTAGTGTCTGTGCAAAGAGAAATAATTAACGGTTCAGGTGTAAGAACCTTATCCAAACCTGCACGTTCTCATAGCCGATGACTAAACTGAAACATTAACCCCGTTTCTCCCTCCACAGCCTGTCCTGCTGAATGTTCCTGTCTTAGTTTAGTTTAATTTAGTTTAGTTTGGTTTAGTTTAGAGATACAGCACTGTCCTTCGGTCCACTGAGTCTGCGCCAACCATGATCCCCGCACATTAACACTATCCTACACACACTGGGGACAATTTAAACTTATATCAAGCTAATTAACCCGCAAACCTGTACATCTTTGGAGTGTGGGAGGAAACTGGAAATCAAATAGCTCGCAGAAAACCCACGTGGTCACAGGGAGAATGTATAGATAGCACCCGTGATCACAGGGAGAATGTACAAGCTCCATATAGACAGCAACCGCGGTCGGGATCGAACCCAGGTCTCTGGTGCTACAAGTGCTGCAAGGCAGCAACTCTACCACTGCGCCACCGTGCTGTCCTGCCTATATTTCATTTTCCAGCACATGCATTACTTAGCTTCTGTACAGGCTTTTACCGGCAGAGTGAAGAGGATGTTTATGTGAAGCATAAACACTTGGATAGGTCACAAATTGGATGGAATATTTCTGTGCTGTGGTCCTGGCCAGAAAAAGGGCTCTAATCTGATGCACATAAACTAAGGCCAGTCACAAGTTTAGTGATTGTCGTTAACAGTTCCAGGAGCATGGAAATCATAAGTGTGCCAATTTATTTATTTATTTTTTAATATTTTTATTAGAAGTCATACACAGTAGTGTAAACCAACAATAATATAATACATTTCTTGTACAACTTATTTTTAAATTTAATAATAAAAAAGTAGTAGAAGCAAAAAGAGAGAAAAAGAAAGTTAGGTAAAGTGGTGAAAGTGATAGTTTGTGAAAAAGTGCAAGAAAAAGAGAGAAGAAGAAAGAAAAAAGCAAAAACAAAAATAAAATAAAAGGGATATACCTGCTTCTTATCTTTTCGCACCCCTCACCCGGTTCTAAATCAGTTAATTTCGAGGGTTATGTTGCACCATATGCATGTAATAAATCGATAAAGGGAGACCAAATCTTTAAGAATTGGTCAGGTTTGCCTGCTAGGACGAATCTCATATCTTCTAGGTGTAACATTTCAGACATGTTTGAAATCCACATTTTAAGCGTTGGTGTTGGTGCATTTTTCCAGAATTTTAATATATGATTTTTTGTCGTTATTAAGCCATAATTAAGAAAACTCTTTTGGAACGAAGTCAGCTCAGAGTCGACCTAATCAGTTCTGCGTTGGGGTTCAATTTTATTTTAAATACTTTCGTGAAAATTTCGAAAATTTCCTTCCAAAACTTCTGAAGTTTTATGCAAAAGACAAAGGAGTCTGCATTAGTTGCATCTTGAGATGAGCATTTATCGCAGATGGGAGACACATTTGGAAACATTTTATTCGGTTTAGTTTTTGAGCAATATAATCCATGTAAAATTTTGAATTGAATGAAGGTATGTCTTACATTTATCGAACATTTATGTACATATAGCAAATATTTATCCCATCTGTCTTTCAAGATATTTATAGATAATTCTTGTTCCCAATCTCTTCTAATCGCATCAGACGGTGGTATCTCTGTCTAAAATGATATTATACAAATATGATATTAAATTAATAGAATCCGCCTTTCTGTTCATAGCTTCATCTAATATCATCTAATATGTCTGAAGTTTTATGTTCTTTTGTATGTTTTTTCAAGAAGTCACGGATTTGAAGGTATTTAAAGTATTGATTACTTTTCAGGTTGTATTTGAGTTGTAGTCAGAAAGATAAAAGGTTTCCCATTTCATACATTTCTCCAAACGTTTTAATTCCTATTCTTTCCCAAAGTGTAAACATTTTATCGATAATAGATGGTTTAAACGACATAGAAAACATAGAAACATAGAAATTAGGTGCAGGAGTAGGCCATTCAGCCCTTCGAGCCTGCACCGCCATTCATATGATCATGGCTGATCATCCAACTCAGTATCCCGTACCTGCCTTCTCTGCATACCCTCTGATCCCCTTAGCCACAAGGGCCACATCCAACTCACTCTTAATATAGCCAATGAACCGGCCTCAATACCCTCTGTGGCAGAGAGTTCCAGAGACTCACCACTCTCTGTGTGAAAAAAGTCTTTCTCATCTCGGTCTTAAAGGATTTCCCCTTATCCTTAAGCTGTGACCCTTGTCCTGGACTTCCCCAACATCGGGAACAATCTTCTGCATCTAGCCTATCCAACCTTGAGAATTTTGTAAGTTTCTATAAGATCCCCTCTTAATCTCCTAAATTCCAGAGACTATAAACCGAGTCTATCCAGTCTTTCTTCATAAGACAGTCTGGACATCCCAGGAATCAGTCTGGTGAACCTTCTCTGCACTCCCTCTATGGCAATAATGTCCTTCCTCAGATTTGGAGACCAAAACTGCACGCAATACTCCAGGTGTGGTCTCACCAAGACCCTGTACAACTGAAGTAGAACCTCCCTGCTCCTGTACTCAAATCCTTTTGCTATGAAAGCTAACATACCATTCGCTTTTTTCATGCCTGCTGCACCTGCATGCCTACTTTCATTGACTGGTGTACCATGACAGCGAAAACACTGCCCCAGCTTAGTGTCATCCGCAAACTTGGAGATATTGCCTTCAATTCCCTCATCCAGATCATTAATATATATTGTAAATAGCTGGGGTCCCAGCACTGAGCCCTGCGGTACCCCACTAGTTACTGCCTGCCATTGTGAAAAGGACCCATTTACTCCTACTCTTTGCTTCCTGTTTGCCAGCCAAGTTCTCTATCCACATCAATACTGAACCCCTAATACCGTATGCTTTAAGTTTGTATACTAATCTCTTATGTGGGACCTTGTCGAAAGCCTTCTGGAAGTCCAGATATACCACATCCTGGTTCTCCCTTATCCACGCTACTAGTTACATCCTCGAAAAATTCCACAAGATTCGTTCAGACATGATTTACCTTTTGTAAATCCATGCTGACTTTTGTCCAATGATTTCACCACTTTCCAAATGTGCTGCCCCATCTTTAATAACTGACTCTAGCAGTTTCCCCACTACCGATGTTAGACTAACTGGTCTGTAATTCCCCGTTTTCTCTCTCCCTCCCTTCTTAAAAAGAGGGTTACATTTGCTACCCGCCAATCCTCAGGAACCACTCCAGAATCTAAAGAGTTTTGAAAGATTATACGACAGATTATTAACAATAGAAGTGATAGATTTCTTAATTTGAAAGTTAATTTTATTTGTTTCCAAATTCGTATTGTACTATGAATAATTGGATTTTTCTTGTATATTGACTGCATGTGATCTATTGATGTTCATATATTGTATTATTGTGCCAATCTTTAGAGACGTCTGACTCCCACTTTCTGTAGACTGCATTTCTTTAGACTCTACTTTTGACTTTAGCTTTCAGAGATAAAGCATAGAAAAAGGCCCCTCGGCCCACTGAATGAGCATTGACCAGCAATCACCCTGGACACTAGCACTATCCTACACACCAGGAACAATTTACAATTTTACCAAAACCAATTAACCTTCAAACCTGCATGTCTTTGGAGTGTGGGAGGAAACCCAAGCACCTGGAGAAAACCAACACGATCACAGGGAGAACGTACAAACTCTATACAGACAGTTCCCATAGTCAGGATGAAAACCTGGGTCTCTAGTACTGTAAGGCAGCAACTCTACCACTATGCCACTGTGCTGCCCTCCGCTGCATCACCCTCTCGAGAAGGTAAATGTAAGAAATTGATTCAATGGGGCAGATTGGGTTTAAACAGTGTTACGCTTTAGTGGCTGAACATCAATAGATCACATGCAGACAATAACACATGTAGCACAACGAGTAAATCTGCTGCGTCACAGCTCCAGAAATCCTGATCTCCGGCGCTACACGCTCTCTCTCTTTACATGTTCACCCTGCGATCATGTGGGTTTCCTCCCGGTGCTCTGGTTTCCTCCCACATCCCAAACACGACTGCTGTAAATTGCCCTCAGTGTATAGATGAGTGATGGAATGTGGGTGGTGGACCTTGATAGAAATGCAGGGAGAATAAATTGGGATAAGTGTAGGATTAGTTTAAGTGGATGGTTGATGGTTGGTGTGGACTCAATGGGTTGAAGACTTGCATCCATGCTACATGACTATCTTTTATTTTGTTATCACACTAGGGAAGGAGACTACTTGGCCCAACAAGTGAACGTAGCTCTCATCAGCAACCCCAGCAGTCCCTTTCTTATCTTTCTGTACTTACTTTCTCTTACTTGTCCACTCCAATTTCCTTTACCACCCAACTGCACTTGGCACGATAGCACAGCGGTAGAGTCGCTGCCTTACTGCGCTTACAGTGCCAGAGACCCGGGTTCGATCCTGACTGCGGGTGCTGTCTATACGGAGTTTGTACGTTCTCCCTGTGACCGCGTGGGTTTTCTCCGAGAGCTTCGGTGGCCGATTGACTTACCAGCATGTCTTTGGAATGTGGGAGAAAGCAGAGGTCCCGGGAGGAATAAAGGAAGTCTCAGGGAGAATGTGCAAATTCCAGGCATGCAGCACTCTGTCAAGATCAAATGCACCACCACATGGCCCATTATGGATCAGCACTCTCGTTGGGATTGCAGGATGGGAACATCACCACACCAGAAAGAGTGGGTGCATGGTGTTACAACAGTGCAGGTGTGGCATCACTTTAAAAAAAAAATCAAAATAAACTTAAACCAAAATTTAAAATATATATAAAACTAGAAGCGTGCACAAATCCTTCCAACATTTTCACAGGCGATACATACATTCATTAGCATGGTGCTTGGTAGTGTACATAGAAATGTCCCTACACCCGGCACCCTTGCCACTCATGTGGCTCTCGCTGGGATGACATCCCATCCCTCGTTCGAGGGGCGTCCCCACCATACCCTGCCCCCCCAATGTCCAGCAGCCGAAGGACCTTAGACTGTTCCCCTCCCACACAGAGCCTTGCCGTTGGCTGCACCAGGCTACAGTGCATCAGTCATAGAAACATCGAAACATAGAAAATAGGTGCACGAGTAGGCAATTCGGCCCTTTGAGCCAGCACCGCCATTCAACATGGCTGATCATTTAAAATCAGTTCCCCATTCCTGCTTTGTCCCCATATCCCTTGATTCCGTTAGCCCTAAGAGCTAAATTTAACTCTCTCTTGAACACATCCAGTGAATTGGCCTTCACTGGATGTTTTTTAAGTCATAAATTGCTTTCTCCCAGTTTGTTAATGGAGGTTCCTTCAGATAAACAGAGTCACCAGCAGGCATGTGCAGGCACACTGCAATGCCGGTGAGGGGTTGGAGGGGGGGGATGCGTGCTTGCAACCTTTAAACTGCAGCTTGAAAAGAACCTCCTTCTTATTGATCTTGGACCCAGAGCTCCGTGTGACTGAGAGAATGGGCGCAGTGAAATCGTGATTCTGAAGCAGCATTCTAGAAGCTCAGACTAATGGCCCATATCCCTCTGTGACAATCTAAATTGCTTTAAGAAAAGGAAATAAAAAAGAGGGCATCTTTAAAAATAACTTTAAAGCAGTCATTTGTCATGGAACTCCAACTGGTTTACTGGCATCCCTTAGGGAAGCAAACCTGCTATCCTTACCTGGTCTGGCCTACATGTTAATCCAGCCTCACATTTGGATGATTTACATTTAATGGCTCTTTCAAGAATCCCGTGGTTTCAGCAGGGATGAACTATAACTGCCAGCATAGCACTCACATATCAAAATGTAACATCTTTTCCACTAAGACAATTAAGAATTGCTTTCATATAATTAAGGCTTGAGACATGGCCTTGTAAAACATTCCCAAAAAGCCACCCGGAAAATGTGGTTTCCTTTTCACTTTCAAACACTGATTAAACTGCACCTCGGCAATCTATATTATATCAACTCTGCAGTTCCCAGAAGAAAGCAGAAACTGTGCACAGACTACTGCACGCTTTGACGTTTGCCATAAATTACATCAGTCACCGGGGTAAATCAGAGAAAGTAATTGCAAACTGCAATGGACAATGTTGAATATGCAGTCACGCGTATTGCCATTCAGTTGCACTTTATTATTGAAACCTAACGCAAATGTATTCGTCCAAAATTCTCCCCAGTAACCAAACATAATCAGTGTTTTCAATGAAAGGAACCAATATGACATCCCCAAGACAAACAAAAAATGGATTATTCAATTCGATACATATCTGATGTCACAAGGCAGTATCTTTAACTGAAGTTTATGGTGAGTTTGTCACTGTGATGGGTAAATTTAATCAAATGGCACACAAGGTGCCAGGAACAGTGTAATGCTGCTGGCACAGACATGCATTGCTTTCCCTGCCACAGAGCAATGCAACAAATAATATGGAGATTGTTTCAGACCTGCGACATGTGGAGTTTTCAAATCAAAACTGTGTCAATGCAGAAGCAATTCAATCTGTAGCTCACTTATGCAGCTCTTGAGAAAAGGGCCTTGGTGTAGTTTGTCATCAGATCAAGAAAGGATTGCTTGTTACATAATATGTGTTAAGGCCTCACTTCAGCATTCAGCTCGGTACATTTCTCTACGGAATCCCTTTAAGCTGTTAAGTCCTGATGTAGAGCAAGTTTAGAGATACAGCGCGGAAGCACCAAGTCCGCACCGACCAGCCATCCCCTGACACTAACAGTATCCTGCACACACTAGGGACAATTTAACATTTATACCAAGCCAATTAAGTCACAAACATGTACGTCTTTGGAGTGTGGGAGGAAACCAAAGATCTCGTCGAAAACCCACGCGGTCACGGGGAGGACATACAAACTCCATGCAGACAATACCTGGAGTTAGGATCGAACCCGGGTCTCCGGCGCAGCAGGCGCTGTAAGGCAGCAACTCTACCGCTGTGCCACCGTGCCGCCCCTTTGATTGATTGAAAGATACAGCAGGGAAATAGGCCCCTTGGCCCACCAAGTTCACGCCAACCATCAATCACCTGTTCAAAGTAGTTCTATGTTATCCCACTTTCGCGTCTACACTTGGGGCAGTTTGCAAGGGTCTGCAAACCCCCACATCTTTGGGATGCGGGAGGAAACCAGGGCACTTGGAACAAACTCGCGTGCTCACGGGGAGAATGTGAAAATTCTACATAGACAGCACCTACATCAAACATGTGCCTCTGGTGCTGCGAGGGGCAGCAGCTCTACCTGCTGCACCACTCTGCCGCCCCTGTGATCGCTGTTCAGCATGAACTCAGTGGGCCCGAAGGGACTGATTCCACGCTGTATCTCTAAAGTCTAAATTAAAGTCTAAAGTCTAAAGTCTAAAGTCTAAAGACCTCAATGTTGGCCTTGCCCCAATCTAGAATTTTAACTTATGGGCCTGCTCTGTCTCCATCCACAACTATCTTTAACCTAATAGAGCAGTGCTCACTGGTCGCAAAAGGCTCTTCCACGAACACTTCATCCACTTGCCATTTCCAAGTTCCTAAGAATATATCAAGCGTTACCCTCTCTACATTTACGTGGATTTTGTGAGGTTGCAGCCCTGTTTATTTGAAAGGGGAG
Source organism: Okamejei kenojei (assembly GCA_035221665.1). Classification (NCBI taxonomy): domain Eukaryota; kingdom Metazoa; phylum Chordata; class Chondrichthyes; order Rajiformes; family Rajidae; genus Okamejei; species Okamejei kenojei. Next base: position 70,834,473 of record CM069139.1, read on the forward strand.
AATGTTGAAATGTTGTTTTCATTTGTTCTTGATTCACATAATGCTATGTTAATTGTGACAATGGAATAAAAGTTCTGGTTACGAAAAGATGGTATGGTTTAATAAGTTAATTGTGACTATGAAATAATAGTTCCTTGTTCGGGAAATGATGAGGTCCTTTAAATCCAGGGAAACGTGTTAAGATGTGATGGGACAGGCACTGTGAGCAAAGTACAAGGCAGAAAATGAGGAGAACCCAGCAATTAGAACGAGGGGTGAGTGGGGAGCAGATGCCACAGTGTGACCTTCCTGGTATGAAGGGCAGCAGTCTGCTTTTGGTTTGTCTCGCTCTGCCCACTCCCACATTATCACTGGCTCAGTTAAGCTGCTCTCATTAACTGCTTACCATGAGTCATTTAGTCCATCTCGTTTGATGTTTCTCTCCATCTGTTTACGGCTGGAGATGTTGTTGCTGAGCCATGACATTCCTGACTAAGGAACGGGGACTGGAGGGGGGTCAGTGCTGCCACATGGGATCTGAGTTGACCTCCAGCATCAGAGAGACTGGAACTCGTTTGGCAGCATGACAGGAGAGATAGCGGCAACATTTCATGTACTACCTGCTTTGAAAGCGGCATCACAGGTAGATAGGGTGGTCAAAAAGGCTATTGGCATGTTCATAAGTTCATAAGTTATAGGAGCAGAATTAGGTCATTTGGTCCATCAAGTCAACTCCACCATTCAATCATGGCTGATCTATCTTTCCTTCTCAACCCCATTATCCTGCCTTTTTTCCATAACCTCTGACACCCATACTAATCAAGAGTCTATCATTCTCTGGCTTTAAAATATCCATTGACGTCCTCCACAGCCATCTGTGGCAAAGGATTCCACACATTCTCCACCCTCTGACTAAAGAAATTGCTCCTTCTCTCTTTTCTAAAGGGACATCCTTTTATTCTGAGGCTATGGCCTCCCCCACTAGTGGAAACATCCTCTCCACATTCACTCTAGCCAGGCCTTTCACTATTCGGTAAGTTTCACATTGTCCTACATCAGAGTATTGAGTATAGAAGTTGGGAGATCATGTTGCAGTTATATAAGATGTTGGTGAGGCTGCATTTGAAATATTCTTTGGACACCATGTTAGAGGAAAGATGTTGTGAAGCTGAAAAGTGTGAAGAGAAGCTTTACGAGGATGTTGCCAGGAATCAAGGGCCTGAGCTATAGGGAGAGGTTGAGCAGGCTAGGACTCTATTTCTTGAAGCACAGGTGGATAAGGGGGTGATCTTATAGAGGCATACAGTATCATGAGAGGATTAGATCGGGTAAATGCACAGTCTCTTTTCCAGAGTAGTGGAATCGAGAACCAAAGTTCATAGGTTTAACCTGAAGGGGGGAGAAATTTAATCGTAACCTGAAGGGTAACTTTTTGACATAAAGGGTGATGGGCATATGGAACAAGCTGCCGAATGAAATAGTTGAGGCAGGTACCATCGCAAAGTTTAAGAAACATTACTTGAAATGTTTCTTGACATTGCTTGAAAGAGCAGGGCAAAGAGGGAGAGACACAAAGTGCTGGAGTAACTCAGTGGGTCTGTCGGCATCTCTGAAGAAAAGCATTTTGGTGACGTTTTGGGTCGGTCCCTTTTTCACACTGACTATCAGAAAGGTATATAGAATAAATGCAGGTGAATTGGATTAGAATAGATAGGCATCATGGTCAGCATGGATGTGGTGGGCCAAAGAGCCTATTTCTATGCTGTACAACTAACTCTATGACTCTGAGTATACAGGGGATGGACGGTAAGAATGCAGCATGGAAACAGGTGAGGCGGGCAAAGTCTCAGAGGCAGGGGTAGTGCTCCGTGTCGCAGCTTCTCAGTAAGATACATTTCTGTCAGCTGTGCAGAAAGGCACCCGCAAGACTAGTAGTTACAGCCTTGAACAGCCTTGAGCCTCTGTGCAAGCTTTCATTCACAGTGAGTGTTTCTGTTTTATATTCAGTGGCTCTGATCCACGGACCTGTCACAGGGGGGCAGGCTGCCAGCGGGGAGAATGCCTCTCTGTTTGGCCCTTCGTTTTTCCAGAGGCATTAATCATTTTTTAACAAGCCTTTTGTTTCTCAGAGCTCACATTCAAGGTAAGTGTTGCTTGCCAGGTTGAGAAGGAAGACGAGACTGAGTAAAGGTCTGTGCTATTTATTCAATGCCACGCAGTTACAACTGAAATTGTGGCTTACTGTATTTTTGACACAGGGCGACACACACACACACACACTCACACTCACACTAACACACACGCGCACACACACACACACACACCCACCACACACACACACCACTCACACTAACACACACGCGCTCACACACTAACACACACACACACACACACACACACACACACCACACACCACACACACACACACACACACACACACATCACACATACACACCACACACACACACACACCACACACACAACACACACACACACACACACACACACACACACACACACACACACCACACCACACAAACACATACAACACACACACCGCACGCACACCACACACTCACACATACACACACACACTAACACACACTGACACATACACCACACTAACACACGCACACACACTAACACACGCACACACACACTAACACACGCACCAACACACACACACGCACACAACACACAACACACACACACACTCACACACCACACACACACACACACGCACCCACACACACAACACAAGCGCACGCACACCACACACACACGCACACAACACACACTCAACACACACCACACACAGCACACACACACACACACACACACACACACACACACACACACACACACACAGATGGCCTATCTCCATTGAAAGGGAAAGCAGGGCGAGAAATACCCATAAAGAAAAACAAATTGTCGGAGGGAAAACTCTGCGGGTCAGGCGGGCATCTGTGGTGGGGAATAGACTGTGCTGATTCGGTCGGGACTCTGAAGAAAGGGTGCCACACGAGGCAATCACCTGCCTATTTCCTCCACAGTGCTGCCGGATCCGCAGAGTTCATTCAGCAGCTTTGTAATTGTTTTGCTCAAGACTCCAGCATCTGCAGGTGCAGCCCTTGTGAGGTTAGAGAAAATAGATGGAAACACTTACACTCTCACACGTGGCTCACATCTGTGTCCAGGGAAGAGGGGACTGATTTTGAAAGGTGATTCTGACAGAGACATACGTGTAAAAAAGACTGCCAGAGAAAGATATACAGACTTGAGAGAGAGAGACAGAGAACCAATGTGGAAGGCAAGCCAGTTGGCTTTTCCTTAATTAGAAGGATGTAGAGAACGTTCACCCCAAGCCAGAGATGCTTTATATTTCATTGCTGATTGTCTGTGGAAATGGTCGAGATCGACACAGCATAAGCCCAACCTGCCATCCTCCACCTCTACATGTTAATAACATGAAATGGATTAGATTAATATCTGTCGACTAGGGACACACCACACACAGGAGAGTTGTCAAGATGTGTTTTATTGTCATTTGTCCCCAAAAATTTGGGACCACAGTTCTAGATGGGTAAGCAAACTTTCCCTACTGGTTGAGGACACTTGATTAACAGGGTTGAGTCCAAATATTGGAACACCCTTCTCTGGATTGAAGTTAGAGAAAAAAAAAATCTTATCTATTACAAAAAGGACACCTGCAATTTACTTCGGAGTCACGTGAGTGACTTCGTGAAAGACCCACCAGCCATGCATGCGCGGGACATATGTTGCGCGCATTTGCTCGACAAGCTGTGGGGGGAGGGGGGAGTGCGCGCTCTCTCCACCCAGCTCCTTCAAAAGGTACCGTCAGGTAAGTACTTTCCTTTACTAACCCCAAACAGGATGGATGGACAAAGGCAAACGGAAGAAGCAACGCTATACAAGGAGCCGTGGGGCATCGACCAGCCAGCGGTGGTATTTGTCACCGGAGCCTGCCAGGCCCACCCGGCAGCTCTCGGGACGGTTCGGGGGTAAGAATGCGGGAAGTCGGGGCGCTCCTGTTACACCAGCGCCCGAACTCATCACCTGAATGGTTTACCGCACGGAGCTGGAGCCTGCTGACCCAGACTTCGAGCCCCCAATCCCCCTGGAAGAGGTGGGGGCAAACAGGTACGTGGGAAGGAGCCTCGCTCGTTCGCCAGCGACCTCACCCGATAATCACTCACCCTCCCGTTCCAGCAGACCCACGGTGGACTGGGCCGCGGGAAACGGGCTTGCGCTGTGTACAGGGGAGCCCAGCAGCTGCACTCCGCCAGTCACAACTCCAGGGATATACTGCCGTAGGGTCAGTGGCGAGCTACTGCTGCGTCGAGCAGGCCTGCAGGAGCAAGGTGCTGCCGGCACCAATACACCGGTCGTCAGGCTGCGGTCAAGGGGCGGTTGGTGGCAGCAGTAGACGGTTTTGGTCAGCTTAGCTCTGGGGAGCTGCCGACCATCCAAGCGCCTCCACGCAGATCATTGGGCGACAGTGGAGGTAAGCCTGCACGGACTCCGGGGAGCAGGTTCCGGGGGCCGGCGCCGATTCAACTCACCTGCCGTCGTTACCAGACAGGTGGGCCGCACAGTCTGGGAGAAGGCACAGACTAGCGGGAGTCCATGCGGGAGTCGTATGAACCTACTAGGGCTGTAGGCCATGACGACCTGCCATCAGGACCCTAGTCAGCACCTTACGGAGGTGCGGTCCGATGGTGGAAGCCCCAGTGAATTCGCAAGGCCGGGGAAGTCGGCTTGTCCGCTGCAAATAGCAGGGACGCTCGCATTGAGCGGTTGGAGCTCTTAGTGGAGCAACTCCTCCAGCGGGACAGGGACCGGGATGAATGGGACTCGCGGGCCTCTACAAGCCACCCAGGAGTCCACCCAGCTCTTCGTCTTCACCTGCAAGGAGTGGCGGCCAGTTACCCCGGACCGCTGTTTTCGAAGACGGGACTACCCGGGACTGCCGGAGAGACCGCAAGAGCCAGAGCACGAGGAGGATATGTTGGGACGTGGTGGGCAAAGTGTGCCCACGGCCACACAAATGGGGAACCCCGCACACACAAACTGGTGGGGGCACCATTGATTACCTGAACCCACACACACAAACTTCAGGGTCAGGTACTCAAGAGACATGGAGGAAATAAAAACCCCCCCCCCACCTATTGAAACTGCATCAACCTCAGTTGTTCCCCAGGTCAATGCTCTAGATCTGGGGACATTTGAGCATGGCCACCAAGATGCAGGATGTCCACTCTCCAGCGTATCCTGAAGCTCCTATCCACGGGCATAACGGCGTATGCTTGGCTTAGGACCCCTCGATGGGGACAATGTGTCTCAGCGGAGCAACAAAGATGCCTCTGGCACTCTTATGCAACGCCCAGTTCAAAAAATCATCTTGCCTGTGCAAGAGCTCCATTAAGCCCACTCTCAACCCAAATGATTGCGGGGTTGTTGCCGGTCCAATCATAACCGCTCCCACCTCATCAACTGTTTGGAACCGATCTTTCCAAACAAGTGAAAGTAACTAGCGAGGAGGCAAAAACAGCGACCTTATGAAAACTACCTCACGATAGAACTCACCCATTACCACCGGCAACAACCTTACACCACCAACCTGTTTACCGCGTCAGTCTGATAGGACGCGCAGGTCCTATCCCCTCCAATTCCCCACCACAGCAAGCCTTTTTTAGGACAAGGCCATACTGCGGTTTGGCCCGGCATGAAGATGCGGCCGCCGCTAACTCCGACAACTCCGCATGTCCACCCAAAAAACGCCAACGCCAGACCGCAGTTGGACCATTGTAAGGGGGCCTGCCTTCCTTCTGACAAGTAGCATCCCCGTTCATCATAATCTGCACCCAAATTACCGATTGAGGGCTTATTGAGGGGAAAATTTGGGACAAATATACCACACCTAAAATAAAAAAAACTACCCCCTTTTCACAAAGTGTTCAATATGTCATAGGAATTCTTTGACAACCCCCTAACCATGTCAATCCCTAATCAACAATCACCCACTCTCTCAACCAAGAGGTAGGTGAAAGGACCTGCAGGCACATGCCCCGGCCATTTCCATTTTACAGGGCTTGCAGCATCAAGGGCGGTAATTCAGGCGCGTTAAAAAACAACGCACTGAACCCCTTGAGTATGTGTCACAAACCATCTTCACCAAAACCAAAAAAGATGGGTGGATGGGGTTTGATTAATTATAGACCTTAACTTGAGCTCCGAACAACTTTTAAAAATGGATAACCTTTTGTAAACACTGCACAAGGCAGAGCTGCTTTTATCCGGGGGGTTACTTTTAAATGGCCTGCAGCTTTTAAATGATGTACATACTATACTCAGTAACCCATCCACTGAATCGCCTATCCAGAAAGTATTTCTGTAATTTCGTTCTTGGAAGGAACAGTTGTGGGAATTACAAAACATTGCGCCAAGGTCATACCCAGCCCCAGACTATTTACCTAAATTAAGTTTAATGAACCTATAGTGGACCCTCCTCTCGGAAAACGAAAATTAAGCATTGTCCATGGGGGCATATTTAGATGAGTATCCTTGTCATTATGTTGGTATCCAGGACACCCTCCAAATTGGCTATAACGGCTCAGTGTACAGCGACTAAATCTTTATTCAAGAAGCTTGGTTTTGTAATCCATCCAGACAAATCTAAACTGCACCCATCTCTAATTATGGATTATCTGGGGTTCACCCTAGACACAAGCTTAACGATGATCACCATCCCAACCAACAAAGCTATCGCTATAAAAGAAGCGTGCCACAACCTTGCTTGCGCCAGGGTTCCGACCATCCGGCAAACGGCAAAAGTAATAGGGAAGCTGGTAGCTACATTCTCAGCTGCGCAATTCGGCCCATTGCATTACCAAAATTTACAAAGAACAAAGATCGCAGCATTAAAAGCAAATGCTGGGCACTTTGATCGACGAATCCGATTACCACCAAAGGCTAGAGCCGAGCTACAATGGTGGATTGACAATATTAGCGAGTATCACAGACCCATCATAGTAAGCAACCCATCCATCGTACTACAGACCACCATAGTAAGCAACCCATCCGTCGTACTACAGACTGAGGCAAGCGCTCAAGGCTGGGGTGCAACTGACACCATGTCCAGTTGTGGTGGCAGATGGGACTCTCATGAGTCTACCCTCCTTCAGTCACAAGGGATAAATTATATTGAGATGTTAGGGGCTTTCCATGGACTGCGGGCTTACTGTACTAACTCACGGGACTTACATGTCCGCCTCCAAATAGATAACACAACGGTGGTGGCTTATATCAATCATATGGGTGGTATCAGGTCGCTATCTTGTGATGAATTGGCAAACCACAATTTGGCACTGGTGCATCGCGAGGAAATATTTGGATTACCGCGACCTATTTGTCAGGGAAGCTTAATACAGTGGCGGACACCAGGTCACGAGTATTCAATGACGAACATCGAGTGGATGTGGTGAATCCCCCAGATTTTTTTGTGACATTATTAGCTTCACTATGGGATCGCCCTGAGATATTGAACTCTTTGGCGATCCAGGTTGAACCATCAGATACCAAACATAATGTGGTCTTGGGGAGACACAAGACCTGGTGCAATAGCAATGGATGTGTTTTTCTATCCATTGTGGGGGAAAAGGTTTGCTACGCTATTTCCCCCATTTTGCCTCATCAGTGGGTAGGTATTGCAGAAATTAAACTGGACCTCTCAGCAACTATGCATATTTGATCATTCCCGACTGGCGCTACGCAGCCATGGTACCCGAATGGTCCTTAACAAATTTTGAAAACATAGCCATGGCCTTCCGATTGGGCGAAAACACCAAAATTAATTACACACCCATTACGGTGGGGGGGGACAGTCACCATGCCATGGTCACCTTAAACTTGTTGGCCTGCAGGTTCTAAAAAGACATCATTCAAGGGCGCGCATCTCTCACCAACGAGCCATTAGGAACTCATCTCGGCATCATGCCGAGTATCAAACCGGGAGGACAAGTACCTCACACACTAGATCAGGAAGTGGGAGGTTCATTCTGCTCTCGTACCAACACGTCTACACAACATGGGCAACAATCCCTGATGTCTGGAATTCCTAGCTGGCCTTCTTCATTTCGATGCTGGATCCTTACTGCTACAGTGGCCATCAACAGCGCCAGGAGAGCACTATTCCTCATACCTGTACATAGGTATATAGGCTCAAACCACCTGGGATGTGTTGTCTTAAATTAATGAGGGGAGTGTTTAACACCAACCCTCCACGGCCAGCTATACACCTTCACCTGGATTTGGTAGGGATCATTCTGACCCTACTGAGGAGGAGCTGGTCTCCAATGACCGAGTTACCACTCAAACAGCTCACCCTCAAAGTGGTGTGATGCTGAGATGGCACGTACCGCTCAAAACGAGTCCAGGCATTTATTAAAAGCTTCGCGGCCTGGATAGCATGGTCTCCACCACTACACAGGTGAATTTCTTTGTCCAGGACTTATTGTAAGCCAGAGCACAGCCTGGGGCTGCTCATGGGCTGCCGTTGGAGTTCCGGGGCATACCCTACTGATGACCACCGCTCTGCATAGTCACCCATCTCCACCATACATCCGAATTATACGAACCATAGGAAGAAGGAGCAGGGGCTCCTCATCAGCCACAAACCTCGCATCACCGCGTGACTGTACAGGACTATCGCCAGGTGGCTCAGGGCGCAGACAGGAGTTGCGTACTAACATTTTTAAATCTGATTCCACTAGGGCTGCATCCACATCAGTGGTGAGGGCCATGGAGGTGCCCATGGACCACATCCTCGCCACCGCGGGGCTTAGGTCAGTGAAGCAACCTTCCAAAGGTTTAACAATAAACCATGGTCACCCCCGCAACATTCGCAGAAGCTGTGCTGGGAGCCACTCAGTGAATGTTTGTCCCCGAGTTAGGGGTTATTTGTTTATTATTATTTGTTTAATAAATATGCATTATTTTCAGCCTGTTTTCGACTGAACTGCATTAACAGCCTTCCTCCATCAGTATTGCGGCAGTGTGATAGCATGGACGTTGTCCAGGGCGTGAAATCACAGAGCTTTGAAATCTTCACGAAGTCACTCACGTGACTCCGAAGTAAAATAGTAAGATTAAACGAGAACCTACCAAGTTCGAAGGTTGATCTTTATTTTATGAGGTGTTGCGGTGAGGGATTTCGTGCTCTCTGCTCCACCTCTATCATAGGTTCAACTGGAAGTTCTACGTCCTTCATCTTACTATTTTCAGTCATGATACGTTCTGGAGATTCCACACCCCGCTGCTATGAAGGATGTCACGCATGGTGCTGGCGGGTCTTCACGAAAATCCCTCACCGCAACCTCATCATAAATAAAGATCAACCTTCGAACCCTTGGTAAGTCTCGTTTAATCTTACTAATTATAGATACTATCTTTTACAGATGGCAATGATGTTGGGTCAATTGGTGATTCAGAATCTGAGATTTTTAGTTAACTGGATATTCATAGGAAGTGGGGAAAAGGATGAAGAGAGAGCTAATAAGTCACGATAGCCATATTTACCATTGACTGGGAAATGCACAAGGGGACATAAAGCCTGCCTTGTTTCTACTTGCTGGTGATGTATGGAGCTTGTTACTTTTCAATGGGCCTGCTTGCATTTCCCATGTGGACAAACAGCGTAATATTTATACTTTTCAGTCTTGCCCCTAGAAGTGGCTAGTTATAGCGCTACATTAAGGTGCCAGGTAGTTTAACATAGTGCAGGCTGGTAGTCACAATTCTGAAGTTTGACCTGATTGGATTGATGGACCAATATCATTGAGGAGGTTCACTGGTGATCCTCAGGCAGCATAGAGGCACGGAAGTAAGTAGAGCTGCCACCTCTCACAACTCCAGAGATGTGTGGTTCAATCCTGGACCAATGTGGTGCTGTTTCATACCATACTTCTTAGAGTGTATTAGTATTCCTATAATGATAGCACAGGGATAACCACACCGTCCAGCAAGCATGGCTTTCATTTTCTACTGAACTTAACCATGGAAAGAAAGCATTATGATTGATGTTAGCGTATAGGCGGGCTTATGAGGTACTGAGGTAGCTTAATTAGTGGTTGCATGCATAAGACCATATTACATCCTTCCCCTTAGAAATTCAAATACAGCTTAGGAGAGTCATGACATCAGAATTAAAACAAAATCCGCCATAACGATCAGGTGGCTTACTTAATTGTCCCGAGCGCGTACGGATTGTAGAATCAATATTGTTTGGGAATCTTGCTCATTGCAGAAGGCTTATGATCGGGAAAATGTGTTCAGTGTATCAAGAGGATTTCATGAAAACAGTTATGTGGGTGGTCCAATCAGTGGAAAGAGAATACATACTGGACCTGTACTTGAAAAGGGTCTGCCCGAAACGTCACCGATACTCCTTTTATCGAGTGAGTACTTGACTCGCTGAGTTACCTCCAGCTTTTTTTGGTCTATCTTCGGCTGTTAAACCAGCACTTGCAGTTCCTTTTCCTATACACGCTTTTGGAACTTGCTGGGCAATTGGACTGGTGTTTCACAGTTGAAGGAATATTTTGGGGATTTATAAGTGTATGTGATAGTGAATAACCATACGATTTAAGACTGTATGAATAATGAGAGGACTGTACTTGACCTAGATCGTGACTTGTAAGTTACTAAATTGGAGTAAGTAATTGTAAATTAACATATAATATCCTGCTGGAGCTGAGGGAAACACTGGGAGCTTATAGACAAAGGAACTCTGCAGATGCCTGGTATAACAAAATAGATTAGACAGTGCTGGAGGTAAACAATCAATGGAGCAAAACTGCATTTCTGAGAACATTGGAATATGCCACTTTTTCAGGGGATTATGTCCACCATCTTTACGGATGGGAATCATTTAAGGGACCAGTTAATCAAAGTTTCAGGACCAGCATTGTTTCAGTAAGGAGAGAGACAAGAACTGGCATGGCGATGGAAAACGGATGACCAAAGAGTAGTAACTTTGATTCTAAAGAAAAAGAAGCACATGCAAGTTGTTTTTAAAATAGTGGAAAATCAGATAGCATCTTTTAAGATATAAAGCCAAGGAGGAAATACCTGAAGGGATGATTTAGAAAGGACTAAGTAGGAGCCTTGAATGGCTTTGGCAAGTTGGATTAAAGAGAGGATCCGAAGGTTTTTTTTTATTAACTACGTTAAATATAAATAAAAGAGGAGTAACCAGTGTGAAAAGGGTAGGATTACTCAAGGATAATGGGAGGGATCTGTGCTTGAAGTCAGGGAGTGTGAACATGGTACTTATAAACTAGTATAATATTGAATATAATGTTTCGTTCATAAACAAAGACATTGTAGGACAGTGAGTTCAATGTGGAGGAGAGTCTAAATGCAAGTGGAAACTTGAGTATTAAGGAAGAATAGGTGCTTGGGCTGCTCTTGAAGAGCATGAAAATGGATAAAACCCCCCAGGCTGAGATGTATCCAGGTTACTAAGGAAAAGACATGAGAGGAAGATTGCGGGAGCCTTTTGACAAATAATATGTTTTGTTGTCTTTTTAGCCACATGTGATTGGGTCCCTGTTGGACTGGAAGAAGAAGCTAATGTTTTTCCTTGTTTTAAAGGAAAGTAGTGGTAAAGCCTTGAATTATAGAGCCAGTCCAGCATCACGCATGTGGAAAAGGCATTGAGAAGAGGATTTCTTTGGTATAGGATGTACTCCTATTTGGAAAGAGAATTGGGATTAAGTAGGATTCAGTCAGCAAGCCATTGTGCACACACCGGTCATTTGTTTATCAATATTGTATTGTGAGGGGGGCGATTGAAGTGATCAATGAGCAATTAGCGTGAGGACCATGCGCAGGCTTGGCGGATCGCTCTGCCTCACACATCCGCTCAGTTGCTAATATCCACTGATCTTCGTGGCATCAAGACTCCCCCTCCTATTTCCGAATACGATCTTTCTGTCCTGGGCCTCCTCCATGGCAGAGTGAGGGGCCCACCACGTAAATGGAGGAGGAGGCAGCCACTCAGATTGTTTCGGCTAGGGCAGCGTTTACACCTTCATAAGCGGTAGGTTCAAGTGGAACACTGAAAGCTATCCTCCAATTTCAGAGGTGGTAGGAATTACCATTTGCTTTCAGCCCCCAGTTCTTACTCTCTCCTCAAACCCCACCTGGACACGCCTCTGTTCCTTATCTTCTTCCGCCGCCGGTGCCTCCCTAGCTTCCCCGCCTCCCTCCCCGGCCCCTCCCCCCCCCACGCGTGAGACCCCCCCCCCCCCTCCCGCACCACTCCTCACATCAGTCGGAAGGTAGAGAAGGGTTCTTGACATACCCGAATGTGCGCCCATTTGTTCCTTTTTTCGACTCGGCATAGATGCTGCCTCACATGCTGAGTTTCACCAGAATTTGTGGTCTACCTTCGTCTCTGCAGGCTTCCATCTTAATTCAATGAGGAAAGTGAAAGTTAATGTGGTTTGTGGTATAGATTTTAGTAAGGGCATTTTGATAAAATTCCCCCATGGTTTGAGACTGATTTAGGACATTGAAGAGAGATTGATAACGATAGCATGGGATTAAACGCGATCTTGGTCATACTGGATTCAACATCATCTGGCTGTCCGGTTGGGTTGGTGGTTTGGTATGGGGACAATATTCATGACAGAAGTTCTGTACACCAGTGTGGTAGGTTTAGAGGGGAATCTGTGCTGAAACCTGTCTGCTGTTTGTAGATACATAAAGACCTTTTGGAACGTTGATTGATTTAGTACCCATGGTCATTAGGGTGTAAGTGCAGCGATCGACCTCAAGATTGGGCTATGGGGAACATGGAGTGTGTGAGGAAGGCTTGTCAAAAAGTATAGTGCGAATATAGATCAGCTACAGGGAATGGGCGGAGAAAATGGCAGATGGAGTTAATCCTGAGTACATTTAGCTTAGTTTAGGAGATGACAGCATGGAAAACAAGCCCTTTGGCCCCACCCCCAAAGTCCATTGCTGACCCACCTTGTACACACTAGTTCTATGTGTATCCCCACTTCTCATCCACTTCCCTAAAACATTAGAGGCGCATTTTACAGACCACTGTTTAAAGCTAACAAACCACAATGTCTTTGGGATGTGGGAGGAAGGAAACCAAGAGAATGTACAAAATCCATTCAGAGAGCACCTGAGATCAGGATTGAGAAAACTGGGGTCTCTGGTCGGTTGCTGTGAAAAACAGCTCAAACCATCTGCAACCTTTGGTGCTTGTTGCAACTCTTGGGGGTCTTCAAATGTAACGGCAAAATTATACCAATTAATTGCAAGACACTTAACAGCATTGATTATACAAAGAGATCATGGGGGAGTGTCAATGTGTATTAAGGTGGATAAAACCACATGGTGGCTAATAGATGGGTAATGTTGAAATAAGATATTAGATGGTGTGCTTGTCCTCATTGTTTTGTGCACTGACAATAGGTCAGGCAGACATGATGCACCTTTATATGACTCTGGTTTTACTACATTGGGTGTTTGCAGTTCTGGTCACTCCCAAAATACTCTGAAAGGATTGTGAAAAGCTCTGAAATGGTGCAAAAGAAGTGTTCATTTGATGATAGTCACAAAATGCTGGAGTAGCTCAGTAAGACAGGCAGCATCTCTGGAGAGAAGGAATGGGTGAAGTTTTGGGTCGAGACCCTTCTTCATACTGCCTGGATTAGGGGGGCATTAGCTACAGGGAGAGGTTGGACAGACTTTGATTATTTTGTCTGGAATGCCAGAAGTTGTTGGAAGATCTATTAAATGTATATAAAATGATGACGGGTATAGATAGGATAGATAGTGAGAAAGGTTGGTGGGTGTATGGGTCGAGCTGTCAGAGGAGGTAGTTGAGGCAGGTACAATTGCAATGTTTACCTGCATTGGACAGGTACATAGACAGGACAAGTTTAGAGGGATATGGCCCAAACGCAGGCAGGTGGGACTATTGTAGATGGGACATGTTGGATAGTGTGAGCAAGTTGGGCCAAAGGGCCTGTTTCATCTCTGTATGCCGTTATGACTCAATGACTACAGCAATGACATTAAAGCTGTAATTATCTTATAATCTCGAGTAAAGGCATTGACCACAAAATAAATAATTCCGTTATGTCGTTATTTATTGAAATCCCAAGTCAAGACTTCTGCATAATCAGCAGTAATCTGTCCATCGGCACATTGCAAACACGGGTAGACATAGAAAGACAACAGTCCTACAACTTCAAAAGAGGCTGTGGAAGACGTTGGGGCAATCGAGGCAGTGAAAGGCATTGTTGAATTGCAAATCTTTCACATGCAGCCAGTATTAACATTGTCCGACAACATGTTGCAACATTAACATCTTAAGCACGTCAAATAAAAAGCAAGTTGCTGTTACTGAGCTGCCAATGGTATAGAAAGCCGGAGCGCAGAAGGACAGTGTCAGGCAGTGTGAGGGGTGGGTGGCCTGGGATCTACCGCTGCTTATGCTAGGAAAACAATGTGTGTGACGTGCCTGAATTTCCAATGTTTTCCCTCCAACCGGCAGAGTGAGGTTGGAAAGGTGACCCCTGTCACAGCACTCCAATCACTTCTGGACTGCCCTGGATTCTCCAGGGATTAAAGTCTAATTTACAACGTGCGACTCAGAGGGAAAAGCCATAAGGCATTAAAAAATACGGTGTGTCTTTCATTTCATTTCATTTTATTCGTTATAAAAATATTAAAGATCAAATAAAAAAGCCTGATTTATTTGGAATTGCCTTTAATTTATGGCACAGCATCAGGCAATTTGTACGCTCCTGCAAGGCTCCTCTTCACCTGTTTCATCCTACCCACATTTTCATTTTGTGCTTGTCTTGCCAGCCAGTTAGAGGAATTCTGTAAGTATGGAGGAACTGCATCCCAAAAGAGGAGTTCTTGCATTTATAAAGTACCACCAATGTAGTAAAGCATTATTAGGCACTTTATTGGGAGTTTAGGCAGGTAAAATATGACACCATAAGGTCATACGGTCATAAGTGATAGGAATTAGGCCATTTGGCCCATCAGGTCTAATCCGCCATGATTGAATGGCGGATCTATCTCTCCTTCCTAACTCCATCTCCTGCCTTCTCCCCATAACCTGTGACTCCCGTACAAATCAAGAATCTATCTATCTCTGCCTTAAAAATATCCATTGACTGCCTCCGCAGCTTTCTGTGGCAAAGAATTGCACAGATTCACCACCCTCTGACTGAAGCCATATTGAGATTGAGGAGTTAAAGCTCGGGTCAAACAGCTTGGTTTTAAGGAGTGATTTGCAGAAAGAAAGTGGTGCAAGACAAAGAAGTGGATAGTTTTGGAGAGGAAATTCAAGAGTTTAAGAGTTACATGGCAGAAGGTGTAAAGGACTCAGGAAACCAACTATTGCAGATATCTTTCAGATACAATGACAGAAGGAAAGGTGTGATCTAATAAGATAATTTACTAAAGAACTGAAAGGGTAAACTGTGAGGAGCTATTTCCAGTTACATGAGCAATGGGGAAACATAACCTTAAAATTAGTGCAGTGTCATTTAGTAGAAAATAATAGAAGTAATTTTTACACAGAGGTTTCTAGACGTCTGGAGCCCTGATCCAAATAAATATTGTGACTGAGGAGCTTTGAAACTGAGACAACAGATAACTAAGGCAGCATCTCTGGGTGATGGGTGATGTTGGGTCGTAAGAAGGGTCTCAACCCGAACAATCAACCATTGAGTTACTCCAACTTTTTGTGTCTATCTTCGGGATTAAACCAGCATCTGCAGTTCCTTCCTACAGATAACCATGAAGGATCAAAGGAGGTCCGGTTAATAACTGGGGGGGGTTCTACCTTAAAAGTAAGTCCTCTCAGCCAGGTGGGTGAGCCAGCTCCATCAGTAGAAGGCGTGCCTCATTGAACTGTCAACAGATAGACTGCCAAAGTGGTCGGTGAGTATAGAGGGCTGAGCATTAAGCAACCTAGTGGGTAAATTGAATTCAGATACAGATCGGTGGCTTGTCGAGTAAACCATTCTTACGATCCTATACTCCTTACCTTTCATCCGCCATTCGATGTTTTTGCTGGCTCCTGTTGCTTTGTTGCATCAAATTCACTGGTGATTGCTAGGTCGGAAGAGTGACGCAGTGTCTGATTGAATAAAATTTGGTGGTAAATTCTACACACCTCGTATGTGATGGTCAAATGGTGTTATGCCCTTGTTGGGTGGGCTCGTAGCAGGAATGGTAGGCATCCCGTTTATTGGGCAGCCCATTTACTGGATGCCCACTCACGTTCTTCTAACCTGCCTCTTTCCCCTGTATTATCAGCTGAGCTTCTGATGTTTACCGAGCCTGCAATTGCTGCCTGGTCTTGCTCTTCCCTTCACCTCCCTGTATTCAAATTGCTCCCGAAAATGCACCTGGTTTTTTCAACTTGTTCAGGACAAAGGCTCAATGTGAAATGTGTTATAGCAATAAAAACAGTTGATCTACATTAATCAAAATTCAGTTAGTCATAAATCCATGGCACATACATTCACACTTACACACTGATACACACATGTGCATGCATACATGTGCAGGCATGCACATATGCATGCGCGCACACATATATGCGCACATGCACACACACACACAGACACACGTGTGTATGTACACACTCCGCTGGATGAACAATTAGAAAAATAAGGAAGAAACATCTCAACCCAACATTGTCAGTGAGAGTCCTGCAACCGAACAAGGAGCGATGGATGAGGAGAGCTGACCAACAAGTTGTCCTACTTTAGTCAGTGGTACTTGAATAATAGCACTGTGGGGTGGGAGGTTGCAATCTTCACGTGGTCCACCCTGTTTCGACTAATGCAATCAACCCAACATGCACTAACAAGATCAAATAGAACAAGTTGACATACAACTTTTAGGCTGTGCACGCCATACGCAAGAATAAGAAGAATATCACTGCAGTGAACTGAACCAAGCTATCAATGGAATTATTTAGCCTATGTAGTTCAAGAAGAAGAGGATTTTGAGTAGAAAGGGAAGATGTGGATCAGAGGTTGCCCGACCTTATTAGAAGATAAGAAATGGAAGCAGGAGTAGTCCATTCGGCCCCTCATGCCCATTCATCATTCAACAAGATCACAGCACTGCTACTTTGCTGCACTAATATCATATCATTTGGTTTCCTCAAAACCTAAACATTTCTCTAATTGCATCTAAAATATATTCAAACACTGAGCCCCGATGGCACGCATTGGTGGAGAATTCCAAACATTCGCCTTCTTCAGGATGAAGAAACCTCTTCCTATTTCTCTTCTGAATAATCGACTCCTCAGGCTTTCAGCAACTTCTCAGCAGAGGTATGATAGAGGGACACTTAGGTTACCAGACTAGTGGGCGGCACAGTGACACATCCGGACCTTGGGGGCTGTCTGTGTGGAGTTTGTGCGTTCTCCCTGTGACTGCGTGGACTTTCTTTGAGTGTTCCCATTTACTCCTACATCCCAAAGATGTGCGGGTTTGTTGGATATTTGGCCTCTGTAAATTGCCCCTCCTGTGTAGGGTGTAGGAAAGTGGGATAACATAGAACTAGTGTGAATAGAAGATTGATGGTCGGTGTGGACTCAGTGGGCCAAAGGGCCTTTTTCCATACTCTAAATCTAAACTAAACTTAAAACTAATACAGAAGCCTAGCACAAAGGCTGTTCAAACCTTAATGGCACCAGTGTGATTTACCAACAGTTTACAAATGGAAATTCTTTAAAATAAACCATCTGATCTTAAGTAACCATGATCACAAGCATTGTCCTTAAAAAAACAGCTGGTTCATGAATATCCATTGGGGAAGAAGTCCGTTGACCGTACCCAATCTGACTCATTTGTAACTCCAGAGTAATCTATATGTCTGACACTGACGTGGTCTGGAAGGCCATTCAATAATAAACCATCACCAATACCAGTTGTACCACTTCCTTGAAATAGAGAAAGAATAAAAGATGACTGATCACTCAGAAATCGACATAGACACTAAATTCAGAGATAGCAAAGTTGCTCGCAGTTGACCTTGCAAAGTCCTTGTCACAAAAACACGGGGCCTGTATCTAAACATGGAGTCATGCCACAGATTAGTCAGGCAACATTCTGACATAAGCTTCTCTGCAGAATCATAGCATCTAAACAATGTGCCAGACAACTCCTTCGGTTGAAAAGAAACAGAATTGTTGAGCTGCTTTTGAGTGCTTTGGAAATATTGATGTTCAAAGGAACCTGGGTGTCTTTGTAGACAAATCATTGTAGGTTAACATGTAGGTGAAGCAGGTAATCGGGAAGACAAACGGTATGTTGGCCAGTATTGCAAGTAGATTCGAGTACAAAGGAGGGGCATCTTATTGAATAATGTTGGCCTTGTTACTGAAAGAGGACATCATTGCTATAGAGACAGTCCAGCAATGGTTCTAGTTTAGTTTAGTTTAGTTTATTGTCACATGTACCAAGGTACAGTGAAAAGCTTTTGTTGCGTGCTAACCAGTCAGCGGAAAGACAATACATGATTACAATCAAGCCATTCACAACCCCCATTCTCCTGACTTTTCCCTGGTATGGCAGGTCTGTCATATAGGGAAAGATTTAATAGTTAAGCCTTGATTCTCCAGAGTTCATAGAAAGAGGGGTGAGCTCACTGGGTGTGCAATATACTTACAGGCCAGTTGCAGGGAGAATGTGTCCCAGGTTAAGGAGTTCATAACTGGTGTTATAAGGGGAAGTCTGGAAAGTCAGGAAATCGGGTGGCAAATCTTTGGTATTCTATGCCCCAGAGGACTATGGGAGCTCAGCCATTACATTCAAAATCTAGGTCACTTCTGGGTGTTGGAGGAATAGGGATATGGGGATAGCTCTGAAAATAACAGCGAGGTAGAAGATGTAACAGAGTGGAGGGGCCGAATGGTCTCATTCTCCTCCTGTGTAGGAAGGAACTGCAGATGCTGGTTTATGCAGAGGAGTTGGAGGAATAACACCTCATATTTTGCATGGCAGTTTACACTAATCTCTTGCCCAGAGTAGGTGATTCGATGACCAGTGGACATAGGTTTACGGTGAAGGGGAAAATATTTCATAGGAATCTGAGGGGAAACCTTTCACACAAAGGGTGGTGGATGTGTGGAACAAGCTGCCAGAGGAGGTAGTTGAGGTCGGAACTATACCAACATTTAAGAAACTGTTAG
Source organism: Okamejei kenojei (assembly GCA_035221665.1). Classification (NCBI taxonomy): domain Eukaryota; kingdom Metazoa; phylum Chordata; class Chondrichthyes; order Rajiformes; family Rajidae; genus Okamejei; species Okamejei kenojei. The sequence goes on from CM069139.1 coordinate 70,853,729, forward strand.
ACGGGTACATGGATAGGCCAGGTTTGGAGGGATATGGACCAAACGCAGGCAGGTAGGACTAGTGCAGCTGGGACATGTTGGCCAGTGTGGGCAAGTTGGGCCGAAGGGCCTACTTACACACTGTATCACTCTATGACTCTAACACAGTGGTATGAACGTTGACTTTTCTAATTTCAAGTAACCCCTACATGCCATCTCCCCCCCCACCCCCCACCCCCCACCCTATACGTCCTACCAGTTCCACTGTTCGCATCCTTGTATCCCGTCATTATCACTTCTTCCCCAGCCAACAATGGGCCATTATGGGCACCTGTTGCCAGCCCAGATGTGTTCTGGTCTTCTGACGGTAGAGTGTGGAAATAGGCCCTTCAGCCCAACTTGCCAACACCGGCCATAAATGTCCCAGCTACACTAGTCCCACTTGCCTGCGCTTGATCCATATCCCTCCAAACATGTCCTATCCATGTTCCTGTCTAACTGTTTCTTAAACGATGGGATAGTCCCAGCCTCAACTACCTCCTCTGGCAGCTTGTTCCATACACCCACCACCCATTGTGTGAAAAAGTTTCCCCTTGGATTTCTATTAAATCTTTTCCCCTTCACCTTGAACCTATGTCCTCTGGTCCTCGATTCCCCTACTCTGGTGAAAAGACTCTGTGCATCTACCCGATCTATTCCTCTCATGATTTTGTACACCACTATAAGAAACCCCTCATCCTCCTGCGACCCAGCCTGCTCAATCTCTCCCTATAACTCACACCCTCTAGTCCTGGCAACATCCTCATAAATCTTTTCTGAACCCTTTCAACCTTGTAAAGATGTTGAATACCAAGACTGTGCTTTGCTGGAGATGATCAATGTCTGGTAATTGAGTGACTGTCAGATCCGGTCTGTCAATTCTATTAAATGCCATTCATTACCTTGGACAGAGTCCTGAGTATGAAGATGGGATATTGACTGCTGTGAATCCAAGTGATCAAACCTCATTTAATAAAGAGACCATACTTACAATGAGGTGCTAACCTGTTACACTGCAATACAAAACCAGATGCATGCAGAAGAGCAAAAAACATTATGCACTATACAGAGCTAAGGAGTTTTACAACCAATGTATCAGATTGGGGTTTTAGACTTTAGACAGCTATTATGTAGAAACAGGCCCTTCGACCAGCGATCACCCATTGACCAGCACTGTCCTATGCACTAGGGACAATTTACAATTTTAAAGAAGCCAATTAACCGTCAAATCTGCATGTCTTTGGAATATGGGAGGAAACTGGAGCAGCCAGAGAAAACCCACGCATGTCACAGGGAAAACGTATAAACCTCGTACAGACAGCACCCGTAGTCAGGATTGAACTGGGGTCTCTGGCGTTGCAAGGCCACACCTCTACCGCTGAGCCAATGTGCTGTCCCCTAGGACTGGCTCTGCAGTCTTACGATACCTAGTTATGAATAGCAGAGAACAACTAAACAGCTTATAAGAAGAGGAAGCTGCAAGCATACTCCTGGCTTCAGCAATGAAACAACCCAGCATGTGAGTGCTAAATCCAGGCTGAACCATTTGCAACCAGAAGCGGTGAGTGGATTGTCTACCTCAGTTTTCTCCAGAGGTCTCGATGATCGCAGAAACAAGCCCTCAGCTGGTATGATACCCTCCAAATGATATCAAGACACAGTAGCACCATGGGTCCTCACAACATCCCAATATAGTTGTTGAAGACTTGCACTTCAGAATTAGGGTAGCAACAAGGAACAAGGTGCTGATTCATACACAAAAGGAAACAAAGTGCTGGTGTAACTCAGCAAGTCAGGCAGCATCTCTGGAGAACATCGATAATTGTGATTTTGGGTCGAGACCCTTCTTCAGAACTAGCTGTACCTCCAGTCAAGCTGATCCAATTCACTTGTAATTTTGGCATCTATTCAACGATGTGGAAACATACCCAGCTACATCCAATTCAAAAATGCAGGACCAATCCTATCCCGCTAATTACCTTCAATCTGATGGAAAGTTTCTTAACAGTGCTATAAACTGTGCCTTGTGGTGACTTTTGTGTATTTTGTATGCAAAATCAAAGAATTTCACAGTACCTTCATAGTACATGTGACAATAAAGTATCTATCTATCTATAAATAATCACTCACCAATAATCTCCTCCCCATACCAAGCTTTGGTTTTACTGGGAACCATCAGCACCAGACCTCATCTTAGCCTTGGTCCAATGAGCTACATTCCAGAGCTGAGGTGAGAGTCTCCATGCTTGACACCAAGGCAGCATTGGAGCCAAGTTTGACGTCAAGTACCGTTGGTAAAACTGACCGAAATCGATGAGTATTGAGAAGACATATTCCAGTGGTTTAAGTCATACCTTGTAGAATGGAAGTGTTGTATGGTTGTCAGAAGTCAATCATCTCAGCCTCACGACCTCACTGCAGGAGTTCCTCAAGATAGGGTTCCAGGAGCATCCACCATCAACTGCTTCATCAAGGAATGGGCTGAAGAATGGTTGGTGGAGTTTAACACAGAGAAGTGTGAGGTGTTGCATTTTGTGACATCTAAGAAGAGCAGGGCCTACACAGTGAATGGTAGGCCTCTGGGGAGTGTTGTAGAGCAGAGGGATCTAGGTGTGCAGTTGCTTGGTTCCTTGAAGGTTGAGTTGCAGGTAGACAGGGTGGTCAAAAAGGCTTTTGGCATAATGGCCTTCATCAGTCAGAGTACTGAGTATAGAAATTGGAAGGTCATGTTGCAGTTGTATAAGACGTTGGTGAGACCGCATTTAGAGTATTGTCTTCAGTTCTGTGCGCCATGTTATAGAAAATATATTGTCAAGCTTGAAAGGGTTCAGAAGAGATTTACAAGGATGTTGCCAAGACTAGAGGGTCTGAGTTAAAGGGAGAGGTTGAGTAGGTTGGGTCTCTATTCCTTGTAGCGCAGAAGGATGAGGGGTGATCTTATAGAGGTGTATAAAATCATGAGAGGAATAGATTGGGCAGATGCACAGAATCTCTTGCCCAGAGTAGGGGAATCGAGGACCAGAGGACATAGGTTCAAGGTGAAGAGGAAAAGATTTAAAAGGAATCTGAGGGGTAACGTTTTCACACAAGGGTGGTGGGTGTATGGAACAAGCTGTCAGAGGAAGTCGTTGAGGCTGGGACTATCCCAACATTTAAGAAATAGTTAGACAAGTACATGGATAGGACATGTTTGGAGGGATATGGACTAAGCGCAGGCAGGTGGGACTGGTGTAGCTGCGACATGTTGGCCAGTATGGGCAAGTTGGGCTGAAGGGCCTGTTTCCACGCTGTATCACTCGATGACTCTATGACTCTAATCTATCCTTACATCATAAGGTCAAGAGTGGGGATGTTTCCAAATGATTGCACAATGTTCAATCACATTCACAACATGCTCAGCGAACTAAGCAGCCTGTACCTGCACGCAGCAGGCCTAGATAACCTTCAATCATGGATCGATAAGTGGCAGGAAACATTCACTTTAAAATGGTGCCAGGCAATGAGCATCTGCAACATGAGAGAGACTAACTATCCCTCCTTGGCTTTCAATGGTGTGGCAGTTGCTGACTTTCCTCTTGACAACATCTTGGGATAACAACGATAGGGTTTAACTAGACCAGCCACATAAAGGTCATGATACTGCAGGTGTATAGCTCCTTGAAAGTGGTATCACAGGTAGATAGGGTGGTCAGTCTGAGTATTGAGTTTAGAGGTTTGAAGGTCCTGTTACAGTTATATAAGATGTTGATGAGGCCTTATTTAGTATTGTGTTCAGTTTTGGTCACCATGTAATGGAAAGAGGAGGATGGAAAGATGTTGTCAAGCTGGAAAGGGTTCTGAGCAGAATTATGAGGATATTATGAGGACCTGAGCTACAGGGAGTATTGAGCAAGCCAGGACTATTCCTTGGAGCACAGGAGGATGAGGGGGTGATCTTATAGAGGTGCACAAAATTATGAGAAGAATAGATTGGATAAATGCACAGATTATCTTGCCCATGGTAGGGGAATTAAGAACCAGAGCTCATAGGTTTAAGGTGATGGGGGAAAGATTTAATAGCAATCTGAGCAGTAACATTTTTACACAAAGGGTGGTGGGCGTATGGAACGAGCTACTGGAGGAGATAGTTGAGGCAGGTACTATTGCAATGTTCAAAAAGCATTTAGATACATGGATGGGATAGGTTCAGAGGGAAATGGGCCAAATGCAGGCAGGTGGGACTAGTGTAGATGGGAGATGTTGGTCATTGTGAGCAAGTTGGGTTGAAAGGCCTGTTTCTCCACTGTATGATTCTGTGCCTACAAATGCATGTAAATCCCCTGTCCCACTTAGGAGACCTAAACAGCAACCTCTGGTGACCTTGCCCGCCACCCAAGGTTTCCATGAGGTCACCGGAGGTTTTGGTCACTCTCCCCAATGGTCGAAAGTGGTTTCCGCATGGTCGATGCTTCATCTAGTTTGCTGCTATTTTTTCATCATGTTTAAAACCGGCCTCGACTAAAAATAGGTTGCTGTTTTAAAAATCAAAGCCTCTTTTCTTCATAGTCGAGGAAGGTTTTCAACATATACGTGGGAGATGGTAGGAGGTTGCAGGTCACCTCGACCTTGATTATTTTTTGGGTGGCAAGAAGGTCACCAGAGGTTGCTGTTTAGGACTCCTAAGTTGGACAGGGGCTTAAGAAGTTGGGTATCAAAAGGCAAGTAACTCACCTTCTGTCACCTCAACGTTTTTTCATCATCTACAAGAAATTTGTCTTGAATTGATGCATTTTGTCGATAATGTGCATGTAACAATTAATAAGGCGTGGAGGAATGTTGATGAACAGAGAGACCAAGAGGTCCAACTTCATAGTTCTGTGAAAGTGCCAACAGTGATCAATAGGGTGGTGAAAAAGGCAAATGATGTGCTTGCCTTCATTGACACGAACATAAGATTTGACCATGAAGAGTTGGGATGTTATCTTGCAACTTTAAAAAACATGATATAAATAACACTTGGAACATTGTGTGCAGTTCTGGTCACTGCACTATAAGAAATATATGACTGCATTGGAGAGAATGATGAGTAAAGAAGATTCATTTGTGGACATTAGACACAAAGTTCTGGAGTAACTCAGCGGGTCAGGCATCATCTCTGGAGAAAAAGGAATGGTTGATGTTTTGGGTCTGGACCCTTCTTCAGACTGAAAAAATAGGGGAGGGAACTGGAGGTAAGAAAAGGCCAGAACAAAGAAAGGCCAACAACTGATGACCAAGGAAGGGTGGAGACCATAACAGCCCCTTGTTGACTGGGGAAGGGGTGATAACGAAGGGATACAAGGATGGGGACAGTGGAACTAGTAGGATGACTAAGGTGGGGGAGTGAGGGGGGGGGGGGGGGGGGAGGGAATGTAAGGGTTATTTGAAATCAGAGAATTCAATGTTCATACCCAGCATTGGCGGACCTTGCCTGGATTGGAGCACTAGTAACGGGGAGAGGTTTTGGAGAACATTGATATGAAAGTTCCATCTGCTCCCTCAGCTGAAAGATCCCTCGGTTACATGTCAATTCCAGTGCGGGGAGATCTTTATGGCAGCCCAGTCAATAGTTAGCGCTCAATCAATATAACTGAAATGGATTACTTAGTTAATATCCCATCCTGTTTCTGGGAGTTCGCAGTGCATAACTTGTCTGCGGCATTTCTCAGCGTGTCGACAATTCATCGGCAGTAACAATAATCTCCGTAATGTCCTGGGTTTACGAAACACTTGTCTTTCATTTCCTTTCTAATTGTGGGCAGATGCAGCCTTCATCTTGCCATAACTCTACCGACCATACAAGAAATAAACCTTCAAGAATGAGCATTAGCACTGTTATCAGCCCGCATCCTCTCTCTCCCGGTCTGTCTGCCTCTGCCTCTTTCAGTTTGAAGAGGATGCTCCTGGCATTACACACAACGGGCCTCTGAATAAACCCTCAGTAATCTAGACCTTCCCAAGAGCTGGTCCAAGTGGATGGGACTTTCCCCCTCCTCCACCACCGCTTTATTGATCCCACAGATTCCGATTTTGTTTTGTTCCTGCGTCGTTTATACAAATGGGATGGAAATGAATCCGGGCACATTTATGCTGAATCAAAGCACACACAAAAAAACTTGGCCAGCGGTTTGAAGTGTTGGGCAAGAATCACCGACTTGTCAAATTTTAAACTCTCACACGCTCTCTCTCTTTGACCTCCAGGGCACTGTGGGATGAACACTGGACTAACATGCCGTTAGCATTCATCTTCCAAGCGACTGTGCAAGACACCGCGCTCAGTGTCAGCCACAGCTACTGGTTGTGTGGATGGAGGGAGGGAGGATGGGGGGGGGGGGGGGGGGGGGGGGGGGGGGGGGAGAAAGGAGGCAGCAAGGGATGCAGGACTGGAGGCAGAATGATTTTTGCCAGTTTCAGGACAACGTGACAGTATTCCGTACAAGCGAATTGCTGCCAAATTACCCCCAGCGGGACTCAGCGCCTTGCTTCGTTCTGTAGTGCTCAGCTCAGCAGTGGCGAACAAAAAGAAACGGAGGCATGTCGGCAGTTAATGTATTGTTGATTAAAGAGAGAGCGAGAGAGATGATGATTTGAGAAGGGTCTCTCTGATGCGAGAGAGACAAAACCCCAGCTCAGGATCCCGCCGGATCCTCTCCCTCTCTCCCTCTCTCTCTCAATGTCACGATCCAACACAGGAAATCTATCCAGCCGGCTTCCTTTCGCTCGGAGAGGGACGGTTACAATTAGCTTTTCATCGAGGGCACATTCGGCAGCGCACTGAATTCTCCAGGAGCAAAGCAAGACATCGGGTAAGACAGAATTGCAATTTTACTTTGGATCGGCTGAAGCTGAGTGGTTGCACAGCGCGAGGATCTAAGCAGGAAATGTCCACCTCCCCCCAAAATTACAACCATTCAATTACAAAATTACAACCATTCTATTCAAAACGCACGCAATTATTGAACGTTTTCCCTTCGCTGATTTCGCCCGGATAACTCTACCCAGCTGCATCGCATCTCCCACCCGTAATCCAGCCCCGGCGACAGTTCTGATTTCAGCATTCTGTCGGGATTGTAGGAGATGAATTGAGGAATTCTGTCCCTTTCAGAGGGATCCCTGACTATTGCGATCTGCGTTCATCGCTGAAGGGAATCTCCAAAATGTCCAACGGGCTATCAGTAAGGGGGCGATGGGGGAATGGCTGTCAGATGAGCTGATATCTCTGTCTGGAGCTGCTTAGAAAGCGTTTGAACTTATGTGTGTGTTATGCTGTTGCTAACTGGAACCACAGTAAAGAGATGAAAAAGAGTCGATTCCAATGCTATGCTTTACTGGGGCTGTTCAAATCATACCCGGTTAGGCTTCACGGTGGATTATGATTTTTCCTCAATTTTAATGATTAAAAAAAAACAAAACTTGTTAACGCAACAATTCTGTGACAATTGAAGGGTCTCGACCTGAAACATCACCTATTCCTTTTATCCAGAGATGCTCTCTGACCAGCTGAGTTGCTCCAGCTTTTTGTGTCTATTTTCAGTTAACACTGTACCCGCAGTTTGTTGCAGGAGGTTTTAGATGGGGGGTTGGAGATGGCGATGCGGGATGAGAAGGGTTTGTAGGTGTAGTTTGCACAAGGGGGAGTTTTCAGACGTTGTGGCTTCTAAAATCGCCACCGACATGACAAGCAGCTGCAAAGTTTTGTTCCAGAGCAATTCTTCGTTAAGCACGGTGGCGGGCAGCAGGTTAAAGCGCAAAGTACATGCGATGGAAATGGCGCTAAACCCACCCAGCCCAATCTTGCTTCCTGGCAATGGAACCACTGGTCCTTTTACAGGACAGGGGTGTATGAGGGAATCGGAAAGGGCGGGCTATTGCAAGTCCTCGGAAGTTAACGAGGAACACCTCAACCAAAGGCTTTCCAAAAGGTTACATTAGAAAGCGGCAGACAATGGACGGAGTCAGCTCATTCAGCGCAATTGAGTCGTTATGCCCATCACTGCCTGCAACATTGCAACATCAAAGACAACACGTGCCAACTGGAACCCCCTTCTGTAGTTATTTTTTAAAAGTAAAGTTGGAACGGGTTTGGATTGAATTCACAGCAGGTGGCAGCAAGGAGTCACTCCCCATCGTCCATAGGCCGAGCTGCTGGGAAATAAATACATACACAGCTCTCAAGCGGTGGCAACGCTTACAGTAATTATAGAGTCATACAGCATGGAAACGGCCCAACTTGCCCACGCTGACCAACAACATACCCCATCTACACTAGTCCCACCTGCCTGCTTTTGGTCCATATCCATGTACCTGTCCAATTGTTTCTTAAACGCTGCGATAGTACCTACCTCAACTACCTCCTCCGGTATGTGTTGGGAGGAACTATAGATGCTAGTTTACACCACAGATAGACACAAAATGCCGGAGCTACTCAACGGGACAGGCAGCATCTCTGGGTGCTGCATCCTGTTATCCAGAGATGCCACCTGTCCCGCTGAGTTACTCCAGCATTTCGCGTCCTACCTCCTCCGGTAGCTTGTTCCATACGCTTACCACCCTTTGTGTAAAAAGGTTCCCCCTCAGTATTCCCATTAACCACCCCCCCTCTACTTAAACATATGCCCTCTGGTTATGTATATCTGTCCCCCAACTTTGGTTTATGGAAACACGAGCGGGAAGCCGCTATCTTGCATTCTTACTAATGAGTGACTCGCAGTAAATTAACTTAACGCTAGAACATTTCAACGAGAATAAAACAACAAACTTTGTGCTGGGCAGTGAGAGAGGAACGACGTGCGTCTTGGTGGAGGGGTCGGGTTGTGTTGGACGTTGCTTACTCTTCATCACAGAGTCCGCTGTTGGCTCGCTTTGCGGACACCAGACGCTCCACAATGCAGAGTGTGCCTGAGGTTTTAATTAAGTGCCCATTCCGCCACTCTGCGTGGGATCAGAGTTTTATTTCAACGACCCTCCTCTCCGGGGAGAGTTGAAATAAGATCCACAGAAGTTATTTTTATAGCAGTCGTGTGGTTTAATTAATATATGGCGTTTAGTTTGATGAAGAGTATCTTTGAATTGGATAACATTAACATTCAGTGAACTGGGTCACTCCAGAGATACAAGCTGCTCTCAGGAAAATTAAATCTACAACAAAGTAACTTTAGTTATTTACTAAACCAAAATGCCAAATGGTCCTAAAAGATATTTGCTGCAGGCAGATTTTGAGTGTATGGATTTAAAAAGTAAGCACAATACCACTGAAACCAATGAATGAATTTGGGTTTCCTTTTAGATCAACATGTTTCAACTTCATTTCTGAACCCTTAAATCTTTCAGTGATTGAAGTTGGGATGAAATGATCAGTGTCTTTGTGTGTGACCAAGGGTTCTTGAGTGACAATGTGGGGGAGCTGGGTTAACTCCTGTACAGTTTCAGTCAGTAACACAGGGATGCTGGGATAGAGAGGGGTTATCCAATGATGGTGATCACTCAGTTCCCATTCCCACACTGATCTTTCTGTCCTGGGCCTCCTCCACTGTCAGAGTGAGGCCGAACGGTAATTGTAGTTGGGATGGAGGAACAGCACCTCATCTTTAGCTTGGGCAGCTATCAACCGGTTGATAGTTTTGATCTCTCTAACTTCAAAAAAACCTTCCCTCTCTCTCCATCCCTCCCCTACCCTAATCGTCCTACCACATTCACTGTCGTCCTGCTTAGTTTCACTGTTTGTATCCACTCATGAACCCTTTTCCACAACCAACAATGGACCATTGTGGGCTCCACCTTTCCTTGATTGTCGTTGCTCGCTTTGATTTGTCCTTTTCATACCTTTCATTCACTTGTTATTCATAACTTTTCATACCTCTATTTCCCCTCTCCCCGACTCTCAGTTTGAAGAAGGGCCCAACCCGAAACAGCAAAAATTCCTTTTCACCAGAGATGCTGCCTGACCTACTGAGTTCCTCCAGTATGTTGTGTCTGTGTTCGGTAAACCAGCATCTGCAGTTCCTTCCTACACAATGTGAGGGAATTGATTAATGGAAGGGAGTTGATTCATCAGTGGTGATACAGTTAGCAATACGTGTCACAAGGGAAGTGGCAGTGCGAGGGAAATGGATTCACATCAGTGGAGGTAGAGTCAGCAACAGTGTGTTGGAGGAGAGGCTAATTGAGTGACATTGTGAAAGGGACAAAATGTGTAAGAAGGAACTGATGCTGGTGTACACCGAAGATAGACACAAAATGCAGCATCTCTGGAGAAAAGAAATAGGTGACGTTTTGGGTTTAGGGTAGAAGGGTTCTGACCCAAAATGGCACCTATTCCTTTTCTCCAGAAATGCTGCCGGGCCCGCTGAGTTACTCCAGCATGTTGTGTCTATCTTCCACATTGTAAAGGGGATGGATTAACATAAATAAAAATACTAATCGGGAAATTAGATTAATTAGCATTTGTTGTTCATCACAGAATAGAGGGGAAGAATACCCTAGCTTTCATTTCTATATGGAATAATGGTTATCAGGCTATTAAATGTACACGTCCATGTGTAATTTATCTTTGAGAGACTGTAATTTCCCTGGAGTCTGCTGTGCAGCCGAACATCCACACTTCATGTACCACATGTTTCCTCCATCACTGGCACAAATTGTCACATTTGGATACAGTCTACGTACTTTATTGAATATTCTCTGACAAGCAAGGAGCTAGTCAGTAGACAATAGAAAAGAGGTGCAGGAGGATGCCATTCGACCCTTCGAGCCTGCACTGCCATTCAACGTGATCATGGCTGATCATCCACAATCAGTACCCCACTCCTGCCTTCTCCCCATATCCCCTGACTCTGCTATCTTTAAGAGCCCTATCAAGCTCTCACTTGAAAGTATCCAGAGAACCGGCCTGCACTGCCCTCTGAGGCTGAGAATTCCGCAGAGTAACAACTCTCCTTGTGAAAAAGTGTTTCCTCATCTCCGTTCTAAATGGCTTATCGCTTATTCTCACTGTAAGAAGCAGAGAGAGGGTTGCCAGATGACATGACTTCCCACGGCTGAGAATAATGAAAACTCCATTAGGATGTCCCTTCACTGTCCGCAGCTGTGGACTGTGACCTCCAGCCTCTTGTCCGGCTCTGAACCCACAGGGATGATGACACTCATAGCATGGATGTCAATCGGTGCAAAGTTCATAGATTCATAAGTGATAGGAGCAGAATTAAGCCATTCATGCCATCAAGTCTACTCTGCCATTCAATCATAGAAACATAGAAACATAGAAAATACGTGCAGGAGTGGGCCATTCGGCCCTTTGAGCCTGCACTGCCACTCAATATGATCATGGCTGATCATCCAAAATCAGCACCCCTGTTAGCCCTAAGAGCTATATCTAACTCTCTGAATCATGGGTGATCTACCTTTCCATTTCAATCCCAGTCTCCTGCCTTCTCCCCATAATCTCTGACACCCGAACTAATCAAGAATCTGTCAATCTCCATTTTCTTGACCGTCACAGCCTTCCGTGGCAATGAATTCCACAGATTCACCACCCTCTGACTAAAGAAATTCCTTTCTAATATCTCCTTTCTAAAGGTACGCCCTTTTATTCCGAAGCTTTGGCCTTTGGTCCTAGACCCTCGCACTAGTGGAAACATCTGCTCCACATCCAAAGCACCAACTTGGGGTTGCCCAGAGGCACAGAGCACCATTTCCTCCCGCTAACTCTCCCCTTGGCAACATTTCATGCAGATTGTCAAGGGCTAGCACCCTTCCAGTGACCCACATAGCCATAATACAACCATTGGGAGTACTCACGCAACCCCCAAGCACACAGCTCCCATTTAAGTGCATAGTTCTCGATGCAAATCACCACAACATTGGTGGAGCTGTCATTTCACAGCCCCAGAGACCTGGGTTCAATCCTGACCTCTGGTGCTGTCAATTTGGAGTTTGCATGTTCTCCCTGCGACCACACGCATTTCCTCAAAATAGAGGAACTCCAGTTCCTCCAGATCCTACCTCCAGTTCCCTCCCCTCTACTTTCAGTCTGAAGAAGGGTCCCGACCTGAAATGTCACCCAGCCTTTTTCTCCAGAGATGCTGCCTGGCCCGCTGAGGTACTCCAGCGAGTTGTGTCTATGTTTGGACTGTCTATGTGCTGTATCTCACCATAGCTCTTCCTTTTACACAAATTGACAAATTATTTCAAGACCTCCATTAGGGCCTCAACACAATAAATAGCACACATTTAGTGCGCATAAATAGGAAGAAGTGCTATTTTCAGGCAACCATCAGTACCGCAGGATGCCGGGTAAGATATCATTAAGTGGCATCGTGAGGGAATTAGATTAACATACACAGAGTCACGGGTGGCACTGGGGTGGAGGAATTGTGTAGCTCTGTGAAGCATCTGGATTAATGTTATGGTCAGTAGCATTCTGTGTTTGAAGGGAGTTTAGTGAGCAACTATTGGATTAATGTCAGTAGAGACTCAGTCCATAATTCTGCCAAGATTTAGTCAATAATGTAATTTAAACGATGTGTTCGGTAATTCAGCCCTGCATGGAGTGTCTCTGAATGATGTCAACACAGGGTTTTAGCATGAATCATATCATTTTCTGTTGCTACTTAGCTTTCAGAAACAGTAGCTTCAAACAACACTCTCTTCAAAAATCAGAATGACATGACCGATTTAAGTCCAAATGCTAGGTCTCATGCTTTAACATGGCAACAATACTTCCTCTTAAAAGCCATTATAAAGAGATACCCCTGTTGAGAGACTGGAGTAGATTCACCTTACAAAAGATGGATTGTTAAATTGCACCAACAACCCGCTCCCCCCTCCTTCCCTGACTATTCATGAAATGGGTGTTTGAATGCAGAGAGTCTTTTGATTTTAATATTCTTGAAATAATATTTAAATTACATTAAATAACACTGTGATAAATGATATTTTCGCCCTTACCTCACGGATGAAGAGAGCAGTATATTTAACCCATTCCTTGCTTATATTTTTTTGTGGAAGGTTCTAATAACAAAAGCCCTTTAAGACCATACAGTGTTAACTTTGACCTCCCTGGCATTCATAAAAGTTAGGCTCGAGAAGAACAAGAAAAGCAGGCTGAAGCCTGGTCTACAAGGCTGAAGTCAGCCAGAGCAGGAGGCATTGAGGAAGTGGTAGAGAATGTGTGTTGGGGTGGGGTGGTGTGGGATAGGGGTGGTGCGGGGTGGGATGTGGTAGGGGTGGTGTGGTGTAGGGTGGGGTAAGATGGGGGTGGGATGGGGAGGGGTAAGGTGGGGTGGTGTAGGGTGGTGTAGGGGTGGGATGGAGAGGGGTAGGGTTGGGGTGGTGTGGGGTTAGGAGTGGGGTGGGGTGGGGTGGGGTGGGGTAGGGGTGGGTTGGGGTAGGGATGGGTGTGGGGTGGGGTGGTGTGAGGTGGGGTAAGGTGGAGGTGGGGTGGTGTAGGTTGAGGTAGGGCTGGTGTGTGGGATGGTGTGGGGTTAGGGGTGGTGTGGGGTGGTGTGAGTTAGGGTAGGGGTGGTGTGGTGTGGTGTGAGTTAGGGTAGTCATTCCTTTTGTGAGCTCATTGTTCCCACATATTCTTTGCCCCAATTCAAGCATCCCAAAGTTCCGTTTCTGTACATTGCTGAATGGCTTGTCAGAACCATCTAATCCCTCTACAATCTTAAATGCGTCAGCTTTATTAACACTCAACTTTCTCTTTTCCACAGAGAATATATCCAATATTAATAATTATTTCTCATTATCCTTTTCAATCACGGAATCATTCTGATTGCCCTTTTGCATATCCTTTCTAAAGCTGCAACATTACTTTCACACTGTTGTATGAAAACAGTATGAAACGGTAACCCTTTATGTTTTTCTATCCAGACACTTCAACTCTTAGAACAAAGTTTCCACTGTCCATCTTGTACGGTGATAGGGCACATTTTACACTTCCAATCATTCAGGTTGGAGTTTCATCTTTGTAATACCAACATTTCCCTTTCCAGGTCTGTTACCTGTTCTCCCCTGAGTAAAAGTGGGCAAAGAACTGTGGAATTCTTTTGCCACAGAAGACTGCGGAGGCGGTCAGTGGATATTTCTAAGGCAGAGACAAATAGATTCTTGATTAGTACGGTGTCAGAGCTTATGGGGAGAAGGCAGGAGAAAGGGGTTAGGAGGGAGCAATAGATCAGCCTTGATTGAAATGGCGGAGTAGACTTGATGGGCCGAATGGCCTAATTCTGCTCCTATCAGTGATGAACACGAACTGCCTCTTGTCTGTACTATTAGTCATCGAGCCTTCTCCAAACTCACTTTAGCCATCTGTCAAAGGTAGATAAAAATGCTGGAGAAACTCAGCGGGTGAGGCAGCATCTATGGAGTGAAGGAATAGGCGACGTTTCGGGTCTAAAGAAGGGTCTCGACCCAAAATGTTGCCTATTCCTTCGCTACATAGATGCTGCCTCACCCACTGAGTTTCTAGAGCATTATTGTCCACCTTTGATTTTTCCAGCATCTGCAGTTCTTTCTTAGGCATCTATCAGTTCATCTCTCTTGTTTATTTATCTCGGAATCCAGCAACATTATTTTTATTGTTAATCTCCCCTCTTCTTGCCATTTCCAATTTAAAATTCTTCCATGATGGAACAGCCAGGAGAACAGCTGCTTCTCAGCTCCTTAGGGACTGGTTCGATGCTGACCTCGGGTTTAGTCTGTGTGGAGGTTGCATGTTCTTCCTGTGACCAGGCGTGTTTCCACAAGTGCGCTGGTTTCCTCCCACCTCCCAAAGCAGGTTGGTTGGTTAACAGTGTGTTGTAGGTTACTTCCAGTAGCTGTATGACAGTAAAATCAGAGTGGTGTTGATACAAAAGAGTTTGATAGACTTGCTCTGAGAGGTAGATTCGATGGGCTGAATGGCCTCCTTGTAAGCTGTGAGAAAATATATGAGGTACCTTTGTAGAACTCCAAGCATGGCTTTTCTGGTAAAATCTGCTTTTAACCTGTGCCAGGGTAGAGAGTGCACTTTTTAGCAATTAGCTACACAGTAGTGCCTCATCTCTCATCAAGTGTCAACTGTCCTATGCCCAGAATAAAAAACTCTTACAAGAGGCATAAATCTGCCAAGTAATTCACAAAACCTAGCTAATTTTAGCAGAGGTTTGGACACAGATTCTATAGAGATTCCAAGAATATCTATAATCTTGAAATTCATAGAAATTCATTGTTATACCGCATGCAAACAGGCCCTTCAGCCCATCTGGTCTATGCCGATGTAGATTTCTGCTGATGCTCATTCTATTTGCATTTGTCTTTGCATTTATTATTGTATTGTTAATTCTGGTCAAATTGGGGAGGCCTGGACCCTAAAATGGAGTAAAGGCTTCAGGGCTGCTAGGCCATTTGGTCAATTTAAAAGTGCTTTATGTAAACATGGGACAAGCTGCAGAATGGTGCCAGTTTGTCTAGAGCTTAGATCCAAGCTACAGGAAGAAAATAGGAACATCTGCAGACCCTGACAATTAGGTGCAAAATGCATAGAATGGATTGGATGAATGCAAACCAGGCATACGCTTTGTAAATAGTTGTGAATAATGTTGCAAAGATTTACTTTACTGAATGTTGATTGGATGAGGTATTGAGCCATGTCTGGTTTTCTTGCATATCAGGGCAAATGTTGTGATGTTCATTTCCTCAGAGAAACACTGTTTGAATACAATGTATTAGCCACTGTATTATTGGGTTAGGGAAATGTCTGTCATGTATGGGGTTAATTGATATCTTGGTTTTCGGCACTTCGTTAGTCAGAGCGGATCGATCATTCCCGGGCTTGGGAAAGCGTCTAATCGAGATCATAAGAACAGAGTCTAGCAAGCACGGTGGGTGGTTAGCACTCCTTTGGGTTTGGGGCCGATAAAATAGGGCGTGGAGTGGCCCAAAACTTGGTCATAGTTGGCAGACTGCAGCTGCTTTAACGAGAGCCTGACGAGCTTCATTGGGCGAGGGGTGGCCCAAGGTTACATTTGGTATCCAAACACAGGTCTGACCTACATATTGATCTATCTTTGCCAGGAGCGCAGATTGGAAAGGTGCGCTCTGAAAGTCGGCATCGATGACTGCCAGCGGGAAGAGGCTAGGCGCTGAACCCTCATTGCCCAGCAGAGAGGGGTGACTGCATGAAGATATCTGACTCCCTCCCTGAAGTAACGAACGAGGAATCTCGTAAAGCACTGGGCTCGGTGGTCAGAGTATAGTTTGGCTGGGAATACTCTAGTCCATTCGAGAATTTAATTAGGACATTTTAGTTTAATTCAAGAGCCTGCATATGAGGAGGGATACGCACTAAAACTAGGAGTTCGAGAACAAGTCTAGATTTGCAGAATCAAATTTCCAAATACAGAATTTCACATTGAAGTTCTGCCCTTAAGGTAGAATTCGCATTCTTGTAGATAGAACTTCGGAGTTTGTGCATGTCCGTGATTAATTCCGAATAGCGGCTGATCAACAGTGAATAGTAACCCTCTGATCGATTGTTGATTACTACCTGATAGCGAAGAGTACCTGAGGGACGGGAACCTGTTTACTTGGTGAAAAGTAATCCGAATGCGAAGGGTACCCCTAATTCTGTAGAACTTAGAGAGGAGGGATAGAGGTCCAGTCTTAGTGTGAGGATAGTAACATTAGGGAGGAAACGTAGTCATTTAAGGAGTAGTACCCCTCAGCAAAGAATAACCTAGGAAGAGGAAAATCTTCGGTATCGGAGGGAGAGGTTCACTAATTGATCACAGCATGACGCAGCGTTGAGATCGAGTGTTTGTAAACTGTACGCTAGTGCTTTAAATCATTTTTGTAAATTGTAAAAATCTAGCTTTTTGTATTGTTTTCGGATCCGAATTGTGTAAATATTCCGTGTATGTAAATACATTTAGAGCGTATTAAGATTTAGAAAGTAAGATTTGGAGTGTGTTAAGTTCGCGGACTGCTACTTGTATTGCTGCTTGTGTGAGTGTTTACAGATTTAGATAATTGAAGTAAAAGTGTGTTTGAATTGAATATTTGTAATCGATTAGATCGTAGTATTGTGAGAATCTGAGTCATGGTGGTTCGTTCAGTGGTTGTGCTCTTTCGATCGCTGTGTCGATGGAGGAGCCATTCCGCTGATTGATTGCGCCTCAAGGAAGATTTATTAGAGTGTGATTTATTGGATGCTTGTAGTTTATATTGGGGTGTGTTAGGGGTTACTTGAAATCAGGGGAATACTTTTGTTTTTGATTATAGTTTTATTAGCGTGGTTTGGATTTGTCTGTCTGTGCGAACTTAAAGTGGATTGAGCGAGAGAGATTGTTGCGTGGAAGGGACTGTGATTAAGAGTTAGACTTGGATCGAGAAAACAGAGATCCTTTGTTTGAAAGTTTAGAGTTGAATGAAGTGATTGTGATCTAATTGATAAGAGAGTTGGGAGAGCGATTGAATATGAGCGAGTGGTTTGAATAATTGAATAGGAGCGATTGAGTGAGTGAGTAATGGTTGAAAGGGAACGATTGTGAGAATAGGTGTGAATCTGAGAGACGATTAGCCATTGTGTGGGAGAGACTCCATCAACCTTGGAGTCTGAGAGGAAGGAGTGAGTTTGAATAGGTGTTAGTGTCTGGAATTTTATTTTGTATTGTTACTATTGTGCAGGAAAAATGGAGAATGTCTCAGAGAAGGACCGATCAAATAGATCAGGAAGCCCGATAAGGATAACTTACGAGAAGCTTCCACATGAAGCAGACAGACTAAGAAGATTATCTGGAGAATTAAATGTAGTTTTGTGAAGCGAACTTTGGCCGCTGGGTGGACTAAAATCTGTAATAAGAATAAATTATATAGAAATTATTGTCAAAAAATATGGAAATGGTGAAGAAGGAAATGAGCTAATTGGATTATGGAGAATGGTCTTCACTAGAAGGAAAATAAATAAAGAGATTGTTTTACTGTCCACTCTAAGAATGGCGGCATATAAATTAGGGATTAGTGGGGAACACTAGAGAACTGGTCCTTCTCGGGACATTCCAGATTAGGGACAGGAAGATAGTGGAAGCCAACAGCAGGAACAGGAGCAGGAGAGAATACCATCTTTAAAAAGGGAAACTACTGAGATGGCTCTTAAAGGGGAGGTGCCGACTAAAATTTAACTTATCAAATATGGTAAGAGTGCAGCAGTATCTGTACACCTCGAAGGGAGAGAGGCTCACAATATGCCAGGGTGGACAGTATGTTTAGGAATAGAGCCGCAGCATTCTTCATAGCACTCTCATGTTCCCAGTTTGGAAACACCATGTGCAGCTTGCGAGCAGGGCACACGGGAGGAGTCAGCGTTATCTTCTGCTCCTCCCACCAAATTCAAATCTGAAGTTGAAAAATAGAGGAAGGATCCTCTAGCTTCTATGATTGCTCCACCAGTGGAGGATAGTATGGGAGATCAAGGAGCTAGAAGGAAGGTTCGCCAAAATGGAAACCAAAATTAATTAGAAACTCCAGTGGTGAGAAAGTGAAGGAATCCTTCCTGAAGTACAGAGACAGAACGAATAACTTTCCTGACAGTGAGATAGCAGGTGGATACAGAGGGATTGATCCGGACACTGATAATATTATTATGTCGGTGCAATTCCCTGACGATGGGGGTATAGAACGGATTCCCCGTAGGCAGTTCGTTTGTAGAATGCTACCTACTCCACCTTTGGTATTAAGTCCCGCATTAGGTGTAAATGTCCCCAGGCCACATACGTTCAGACTTTAATGCCGCCTGGTCCAACGGCAGCTCAGAGACCTATATTAATGATTCATAAAAGGGAAATAAGGACGGAGGAAGACAAGGAGGAGGAAGATCTCAAAGCTTGGATAGATCTACCATTCCAGAAGCCAACCTTTCCTCGGTTTGGCTGGAAAGGCTATAGAGCGGTCCGACCTGATCAGTGCTACAACTGTGGGGAATTTGTGACATTGGAGTCGGTCGAGTCCTGTGAGGGGGTACTGCCGAGAAGGAAGAGGGCAAAGAAGAGGGCCACAGGGTTTCAGAAACCAGTGGATTCTGAGAGGTTACCGGGACACTTGGGACTCCGAGGGTAGAGGACAAGGACACTGGCAAGGAGATCAGGGGGCAGGGACATTTTGGCAAACAAACCCATTTCGTTAGCCCTAACCTGTCAGTTAATAGCACCTATTAAATTTGGAGGCGTCCTCACATGGCCCAAAAACAGCATTAGAAACCAGAAAGAACATCACCCCTTCCAAATTCTAGGAGGAAACTCAAAGAATCTAATTCTCAAGAAACCCTCACTCAAAGGAAGAAGTAAGAAACATAGTAACTGGCGTGAGAAGAAATGTTAACTAAGGAGTAGAAATGGCACTAGGGAGAGAAGAATCAAACTTATTGTGCAGGAGGTATGGGAGTGGGGAAAGAAGTTATTATACTAACCTGTTACTGAGTTTGAGCCTGCAGGACAGTATAATCGACAACATACTATCTGGGGAGTGAGGTAAAGAATATACAGACCCCTTGAGAACGGGCAGAAGACAGCAAAGGTAATGTAGCTCCCCAGAAACAGGAATCAACAAGCAGGAGGAAATGATACTGTCCTGCCCCTTTAAGACAAATCTGGGAAGGCCAACCAACAGACAAAGCTCCTCAGTATCCCTACCCCCATGAAACTGACATCAGGAAAGAATAAGAAGTAAACCTACCCTAGTACCCAACTTTAACACCATCTAGCTTTTAAAGCTAGAAAAGGAAGGAAAGTAAAGGACACTATCCAATCTTCCCTAAGGAAACAACACCGACAACCTGTACAACTATTGGGACAAGCTCCTCTTTAAAGAACTGGATCTGAAAAAAACATTCCCCTGTGGTTTGGGGTAAAACTCCTATTTTGCGTCTAAATTATGATTATTAGAAATAAATGTATGAAAATTTGGATTCTGTCTCGAAATTGTATGATAATGAATTGGAAGGACTTTAAATTTTGAGATTCGGAAAAGACTTGTGAAATTTGGCTTCCAATATTTGGAGTTTGATTATTAATTGATATTGTTATTGTCTCAATCCCAGACAGGCAGCCAAAGATGGGAAGGATTATTCAGAGAACATCAGGAAGGATGGAACTTGGGAAGATCTGGTAACATGGAATTATTCAGGGAATATGAGAGTTGGAATGAAAATTGGAGTTGGAATTAGAAATGGTCAAAAGAGGAACTGTGAGCAGCAGGACTTCCCTTTAAGAGACTGGACTAGGAAATTACGCAGTGGTTAAGAACTAGTATAAGCGAGAACTCCTAGACTGAGAGCTGAGCCAACATAGTAAGGAAGAGGTACTGGAGGAGAAATCTAGTGAATTATTAGGAGAAACTTGAATGGGTGTAGGAATAGCAGATCCAATGCATATTTCACCGATGGATCTAAATTGTTTAACCCTTGATGGTAAAACAGCTTCTATTATCAAGGTGGAAAGAAATTGTCCCTCGATTTGGCATTCTTAATTGGATTTATAATTACATTGACAGCATATAGAAATTGATTGCTTAAATTTGAACAGCTGGGAATTCCACAGGAATTGGAATGGAATTGTGTTATCGGCCACAATGCTGTGGAATGAAAAGGATGAGATGGACACTGAATTTTAAAATAATAAATTCAAGGCTGACACTAAGTTTGGTTAAATTGGAACATTTATCATGGTTTGCTTTAAAAAAGAATCACGCCTGTAGGGAAATCTGGACTGAACCCAGCTGAAATTTATATGGGAACCCATCATCAGATATACATACTATAACATTGTGTAAATATGAATTGGGAATACAGCAATAGAGTAGAATATAATATAAAAAAGGGATAGTATCAAAGAATTACAGTGAATGTATGGGGAGGCATGGGTGCATGATGGTAACTTGCTTTGTCCCAAGTTTTTCAGGAATTATAGGTTATAGGTTCGACTATGGAAAGGGATGGAAGAATGGGCAACAACACGGATGGAGGGAATTCACCCCACGAAAACTCTGGAGGTGAAGACTCATCAGACGGAAATTGTGAAGCTACGCCCACGAAAATACGGGAGCTTGACAAGATTCTGGGAAGAAACATCATCATCTTGTGTTGTTGGTAGATGGGAAATGTAATGGAAGCAAAAATGTATATCCGGTTAGCTGATTATTTGACTATTTGGTTATCATAAATGATGGGTTATCTAATATGATAAAAGGGTAGGAATGTTAATCCTGGTCAAATTGGGGAGGCCAGGACCATAAAATTGAATAAAGGCTTCAGGGCTGCTAGGCCTTTTGGTCACTTCTAGCACTTTTAGCTTTCTTTAGAAACGTGACAAGCTGCCGAATGGTGCCAGTTTGTCTAGAGCCTAGATCCTTCTTTCATGTGGCGTGCACAGCCTAAAGTTGTTGGACAACTTGTTCTATTTGATCTTCCGTATGTGCGCATCGAGTTGATTGCATTGGTCGAAACAGGGCGGACCACGTGAAGGTTGCAATCTTCCACCCCAGCCTAGATCCGAGCTGCAGGAAGAGATTGGGATCATCTGCAGACCCTGACAATTAGGTGCAAAATGCATAGAATGGATTGGATGAATGCAAACCAGACATACGCTTTGTAAATAGTTGTAAATAATGTTGCAAAGCTTTACTTTACTGAATGTTGATTGGATGAGGTATTGAGCCTTGTTTGGTTTTCTTGCATATCAGGGCAAATTTTGCGATGTTCGTTTCCTCTGAGAAACACTGCTTGAATACAATATATTAGCCACTATTATTGGGTTAGGGAAATGTCTGTCATGTATGGGGTTAATCGCTATCTGTAATTGGATTGTAAAGAGACCACCCCCATGTGATTCGGCTCCTCATGATCCGGGGACCTATAAGAGTCCGCTGCCATGAGGTCCTGTGTCGATCTTCTGGGAGAGCGCCTGGGAATGCGTGACCTTCTGGAGTGTCTCTGTTTGAGCGAGGCCTAGAGTGCTGGATCAGGCAGATAAGAGGATTGAACCCACGGTGGTTAGGTATAATAGTGGGAACTGTATTGTGTTTTGTCAAAACAAAGTGTAGATGTGCAAGTGCTTGACTCAGTGATTTTTGACTGAAACTAGACTGGGGGGAAGCTTATAACGAGCATGTTATCTATTGTTACCATGTATCATTGATGTATTTACTGCTGTATCTATCATTACTGTATATGTTTTACTCGACAAGCTTCTTGCAAACAAGGAATTTTATTACTCCCTGGTGTATATGACAAAAAATTAATCTCATCCAATCTATTTGCCTGTGTTTGGCCCATATCCCTCTAAATCTTTCCTATCCATGTACCTGTCTAAATGTTTCTTGTTTTAAAGCAATTGGAAACTCATTCCATATATCATTACCCTTTATGTAAAAAACCTGTCCCTCAGACCCCCTTTAAATCTTGCCCTCTCACCTTAAACCTACGCCCTTTAGTTTTAGAATCTGCCCTAGGAAAATTCTTGATTAGTTCAGAGGTTATGGGGAGAAGGCAGAAGAATGGGGTTAGGAGGGAGAGATAGATCAGCCATGAAAGAATGGCGGAATACACTTGATGGGCCGAATGGCCTAATTCTACTCCTATCACTTATGACCTTATGATCTTATGAAAAAAGACTTTGCCCACCCTATACATGCCCCTCAAAATGTTATAAACCACAACAAGATCACTCTCAGAAAACAGTCCTCACCTAATCAATCTCCCCTTATAACACTAGCCCTATAGTCCAGGCAACAACCTTGTGAATCTTTTTTCTGCCCTCTCTAGTCCTGTTGCCAAGCATCCTCTGGGTCACCATTGCCTTCAATTTCAATTTCAATTTCATTGCCTCAATATTTTTGTTAACTATATTGCTATCTCTTCACCATTGCTGTGTCAAAATCCTAGACAGCATTGCAGGTATACCCACACCTCAAGGACAGCTGGGGTTGAAGAAGGCAGTTCATCAGCACCTTCTCAAGGGCAACTAGGAATGGGCAGTAAATGCTGGCTCAGCCTGCTAAAACCATAATCCTTAAATACTATGACAAAATTTTAAAGGCATTTGGACGAGTACATAGATAGGAAAGGTTTAGAGGGATATGGGCAAAACAGGGGCAGGTGGGACTAGTGCAGACGGGTATCTTGGTTCAAGGCTTGGTTCAAAATTCCAAGGCTCTGTTGGCAATATTTGTAGGTTTCACAGGGCGCAGCGGTAGAGTTGCTGCCTTACAGCGCCAGAGACCCGGGTTCGGTCTTGTATGGCTGTTGTCGGTATGGAGTTTATATGTTCTCCCTGTGACCTGCATGGGTTTTCCCCGGGTGCTCTGGTTGCCTCCCATACTCCAAAGAGGTACAGGTGTGTAGGTTAATTAGCTTTGGTAAAGTGTAAATTGTCCCTAGTGTGTAGATAGTGATAGTGTACGTGGTGATGGCTTGTTGGCATGGATTTCGTGGGCCGAAGGGTCTGTTCTCTCTCTCGCTCTCTTTCTCTCTCTCTCTTTTCACAACTAGATGTGCCCTATGTTCTCTTTCTCTTATGTGTGCCACACAAGGCAGTTGACCGATGGGAGGGCAATTAATTTGCTTGAGATTAGTTCCATCCGAATGAATGGGCCTTTAGTTATATGGTTCAGGGAGGCAACTCACAACCACAGGGCTTCCACTGCACCACAAGCATTAAGCCTGTGACTCTTCAGGACGAACCTGCAACCCCCGCTGAACACAGGGCTCCTGACCAGTGGCCATGATGTCAATATCCTACTTCAGCCCAGCTGCCATCTTCACACCTGGCAACTGATCTACAGCCAAAGACGGAAACAAAATGCTTGAGTAACTCAGCAAGACAAGCAGCATCTTTGGAGAGAAGGAATGGGTGACATTTCAGTTCGAGACTCTTCTTCAAACTGAGAGTCAGGGGAGAGAGAGGGACATAGAGATATGGCAGGGTAGGGTGTGAAAACGAATGATCAAAGTGGATGAGGTTCAAGGAAAATGTAGATCATTGTTAGCTGAAGGGCAGGTGCCAAAATTTAATCAAGTGGATAGTGAAACAAGTTGGAGAACTAGGGTGAGGGAGGAATGGAGAGAGAGGGAAAGCAAGGGTTACTTGAAGTTAGAGAAATCAAAGATCATACTACTTGGGGTGTAAGCTGCCCAAGCAAAATAGGAGGTGCTGTTCCACCAATTTGTTTTGGGCCTCAATCTACAGCCGGATGGTCTGGAGACACAGGGCATCCAATTGAAACAGCAGATGTGGGGTGGAGAAATTACATGGAGCAGGAGTGAAGCGGCCATGGATCATGTGACAGGGCACACAGAGAGCAACCTCTTCTGGGAAGGAGCCTTGGTTAACCCAGATGATAGCCTAAGGTCTTGTGGGAGACTAAACACATGGGTTAGAATTGCCACGGTTAAGATGACCATTCTGCACACCATCAATTTTTCACACGTTGCTGACTTCAAGCTCATCTTAGTGATTGGTGTGTGCAATGTGGAGAAAAAAAGTGAATTCTGTCACCAGGAAGCAATGCTGCCTATCTCCCTGTTTCCAAAGGCACTTCCAGTTAACTGTTTCACCCCTGGTGTTCTCCATGTATGGCAAATTGTGTTGAATCAAACAACATTTAAACTTTCTAGCAGCGAAGGAGGCTATTGTGCCCACTGAGTCCGGACAAATAGAAAATAAGTACATAAGATAGGAGCAAAATTAGGCCATTCGGCCCATCAAATCTACTCCGTCATTCATCATGGCTGATCTATCTCTGCCTCTTAACCCCATTCTCCTGCCTTCTCCCCATAACCCCTGACACCTGATACTTGAACGGTGGCTTTTAAGATATTTCTGCACTCAGCTCGTACTCCGTGCCCTGAGGGGATGTTTCTTCATGTGCTCATCTATGTACATTTTTAAGCTAGGATTTCTTGGGATTTACTGGCAGGATTCTTCCTTCACAGAAGCAAAGAGAAACATGCTCCTCTGGGCTCTTATTCCCTTTATCCTGTGTCTGTACACTGCGGATGGCACACAACAAAAATATTTTTCACTGTACCTCGGTACACATGATAACAAGAAACTAAACTAAGTTAAACTAAACACTATTATTGTTTATTTGTTTGATTTTAATGTGTATGTATGTGTCAATATACATATATATATATATATATATATATATATATGTATGTGTATGTGTGTGTATATGTACGTGTGTGTGTGTATATATGTAGGTGTGTGTGCGTGTATATGTACGTGTGTGTGTATATGTATGTGCATGTGTATATGTATGTGTGTGTATATGTATGTGTATATGTGTGTGTGTTTATATAGATGTATGTCAATCATTCAATCAAACAAACGTTATTGTCATTTAGAAATACATCGATATATGCAATTCCAAACGAAATTCCGTTGCATTTGGCTCCCCGTGCAACACGATAATAAACAGAAGAATAAAATGGATAAAATGGATAAAAGGATAAAATGGATGAAAGGATAAAATAGACAATGGTGGCAGCCCATTACATGGCATTCAGGAGTCTGATGGCTCGTGGGAAGAAGCTGTTGCAGAACCTTGATGTTCTGCTCCTTATGCTTTGATATCTTTTGCCCGAGGGCAGCCGAGTGAACAGTCCATGATGGAGATGTGTGGGGTCCTTTATAATTCTGCTGGCCTTAGACACGCAATGTTTGGTCGCAATGTCCCCGATTGAGGGGAGAGAAGTCCTGGTTAATTTTTCAGCCGTCCTCACCACTCTCTGCACGGACTTCCAGTCGGAGGTTTTACAGTCCCCAAACCAGACAGAGATACAGCTGGTCAAAATACTTCAATGGTGCTCCTGTAGAAAGTGGTGAGGACGGGATGGGGGAGGTGAGCTCTTCTCATCTGGCGCAGAAAGTGCAACTGCTGCTGCGCTCTCTTAACTATTGATGAGATGTTATTTGACCAGGTCAGACTGTTAGTGATCTGCATCCCCAGGAACATAGTGCTACTGACCAACTCCACATCGCTGTCATTGATGTGAAGTGGTGTGGGACTGCGCCGATTTTTCCTGAAGGTCGACGATGACCTCCTTTATTTTTTCGACATTCAGGATCAGGTTGTTCGTATTGCACCAGTCCACCAGTTGTTTCACCTCCTCCCTGTAAGCCAGCTCATTGTCGTCCCGGATGAGGCCCACCACTGTTGTGTCATCTGCGTACTTCATGATGTGGTTTGACTAAACCTGACACAACGGTCGTGGGTCATCAGGGTAAACAGCAGTGGACTCAGGACACAGCCCTGAGGGGAGCCGGTGCTCCAGTAGCCAGGTACACATGGGAGTGCTGAGGCCCAATGGACCCAGTTTGCTTATCAGGTGCTGAGGGATGATTGTGTTGAACGCTGAACTAAAATCCACGAACAGCATTCGCACATACAGTGGCTTGCAAAAGTATTCATGCCCCTTGAAATTTTCCACATTTTGTCACGTTACAAGCACAAACGTAAATGTATTTTATTGGGATTTTATGTGATAGACCAACACAAAGTGGTGCATAATTGTGAAGTGGAAGGAAAATGATACATGGTTTCCAAATTTTATTACAAATAAAAAACTGAAAAGTGTGGCGTGCAAAAGTATTCAGCCCCCCCTGAGTCAATACTTTGTAGAACCACCTTTCGCTGCAATTACAGCTGCAAGTCTTTTGGGGTATGTCTCTACCAGCTTTGCACATCTAGAGACTGAAATTTTTGCCCATTCTTCTTTGCAAAATAGCTCAAGCTCAGTCGGATTGGATGGAGAGCGTCTGTGAATAGCAATTGTCAAGTTTTGGCAGAGATTCTCAATTGATTTTGGTCTGGACTTTGACTGGGCCATTCTAACACATGAATATGCTTTGATATAAACCATTCCATTGTAGCTCTGGCTGTATGTTTAGGGTTGTTGTCCTGCTGGAAGGTGAACCTCCGCCACAGTCTCAAGTCTTTTGCAGACTCTAACAGGTTTTCTTCCAAGATTGCCCTGTATTTGGCTCCATCCATCTTCCCATCAACTCTGACCAGCTTCCCTGTACCTGCTGAAGAAAAGCATCCCCACAGCATGATGCTGCCACCACCATGTTTCACAGTGGGGATGGTGTGTTCAGGGTGATGTGCAGTGTTAGTTTTCCACCACACATAGCGTTTTGCATTTATGCCAAAAACTTCAATTTTGGTGTCATCAGACCAGAGCACCTTCCTCCACATGTTTGCTGTGTCCCCCACATGGCTTGTGGCAAACTGCAAACGGGACTTCTTATGGCTTTGTTTCAACAATGGCTTTCTTCTTGCCACTCTTCCATAAAGACCCGATTTGTGGAGTGCACGACTAATAGTTGTCCTGTGGACAGAATCTCCCACCTGAGCTGTGGATCTCTGCAGCTCCTCCAGAGTTACCATGGGCCTCTTGGCTGCTTTTCTGATAGAAACATAGAAATTAGGTGCAGGAGTAGGCCATTCAGCCCTTCGAGCCTGCACCGCCATTCAATATGATCATGGCTGATCATCCAACTCAGTATCCCGTACCTGCCTTCTCTCCATACCCTCTGATCCCCTTAAGCCACAAGGGCCACATCCAACTCACTCTTAAATATAGCCAATGAACTGGCCTCAACTACCCTCTGTGGCAGAGAGTTCCAGAGACTCACCACTCTCTGTGTGAAGAAAGTCTTTCTCATCTCGGTCTTAAAGGATTTCCCCTTATCCTTAAGCTGTGACCCCTTGTCCTGGACTTCCCAACATCGGGAACAATCTTCCTGCATCTAGCCTGTGAATTTTGTAAGTTTCTATAAGATCCCCTCTTAATCTCCTAAATTCCAGAGAGTATAAACCGAGTGTCTTTCTTCATAAGACAGTCCTGACATCCCAGGAATCAGTCTGTGAACCTTCTCTGCACTCCCTCTATGGCAATAATGTCCTTCCTCAGATAGACCAAAACTGCACGCAATACTCCAGGTGTGGTCTCACCAAGACCCTGTACAACTGAAGTAGAACCTCCCTGCTCCTGTACTCAAATCCTTTTGCTATGAAAGCTAACATACCATTCGCATACCATGATCAATGAGTTTAGGTGGACGGCCATGTCTTGCAGTTGTGCCATACTCTTTCCATTTTCGGATGATGGATTGAACAGTGCTCCGTGAGATGTTCAAAGCTTGGGATATCTTTTTATAACCTAACCCTGCTTTAAACTTCTCCACAACTTTATCCCTGACCTGTCTGGTGTGTTCCTTAGGTTTCATGATGCCCAAGGAACATTGTTTGCTCACTAATGTTCTCTAACAAACCTCTGAGGCCTTCACAGAACAGCTGTATTTATACTGAGATTAGATTACACACAAGTGGACTCTATTTACTAATTAGGTGACTTCTGAAGGCAATTGGTTGCACTGGATTTTATTTAGGGGTATCAGAGTAAAGGGGGCTGAATACTTTTACACACCACACTTTTCAGTTTTTTATTTGTAAAAAGATTTGAAAACCATGTATCATTTTCCTTCCACTTCACAATTATGTGCCACTTTGTGTTGGTCTATCACGTACAATCCTAATAAAATACATTTACGTTTGTGGTTGTAACGTGACAAAATG